>CM040240.1:21727692-22122049 GCA_022545495.1 Chrysanthemum lavandulifolium | reverse complement strand
GCGTAATTTGTCCTTAAAAGATTTGGTTCTTAAAACTCTAAATGATGTTTGGCTAAGCTTATATGACGAGATTATATGTGTCAAATACGCAATGTTTAAATAAACTTATATGAATGGGCTTCTAATCTAACATTTATAAGTTTCAACCCATGTCCCTTATAGTCATTTACCGATCTAAACTAAAAACGTTATCAACTTATTAAACATAAGCTAATCCAAACACTTAAACATGGGCTTATGAGCTTACGACATGTAAGACATAAACTACTTATAAGCCCAACTCATAAGCTTAGCCAAAAACCCCAACTACTTTTTTTATGTATATGTTTGATCTGAACTTTCTTGAATTTAATTGGACCCGACTTGACCCGGCCTATTAGATTTTTCACTTCAACTTAACAAAAGGAACCAACTTATTTTTTCCGCTGGGTCCGCCACTGGATAGATATAGCTTGTTTCGCTGAATTGGCTTTGTTCAAATGGATGACATACAATGCGACAAGTTTGTAGTTGATGCTTTAAGTGCACTTCTAATACTTAAATCTGATTTTATTTGCAAACCTTTCCATTTAAAGCATCAACTACGAACTCCGTCATCCATTTGCACAAAACCCTTTCAATGTGAGGAGTGGGCCATGTAGTGATAGTTGCATTGTTAGTTTGGCCCGAGTTTAACAAATTTATAGGCTGAATTTTGTTGGGTTTGAGATAATAATTGCGCCGCATCAGAATTAGTGGTTGACAATTTGTGTAGCTACCAAGCTATTTTGGGTAAAACCGAGAAAGAGTATTAAGCGTAACACGTTTGTTGGAAAGAGTGAACTGAAACCGTATGTTAATTTCAATTATTTTGCAATTTCTTAAAATATTCGTCCCTAAAGATGCATTCAGGTTAAAGGTTAAAAACGAAAGACAAAGAAATGAATTACAGTATTATTTTCCGCCGCAACGTGCGGGCAACTCCCACTCGTTTTAAATGTTTCATACAAAATAAGCATAACCTACAAAAAGAAAAGCAAACGTTGTAAGTAGCAAGAGTTTTTTTACCTTGTTAATGAAACTTGATTTAACTTCCATATATTTGCTTTGTGTTCTATGTATGACTTCCAATAATGACCTATACCGAAAGAAATTAAGTAGAAAATGTGATTTAGCAAATGAAAGATAGTTATCCTGGAATTCAAGTTGGATAAATACATGTTTTAAATTTGATCTTTACATTCATCGGTTGCTCGATAGAGTTTATTTCAATAGTAACAAGCTTCCAAGATTAAGTTGTGTTCTTCAAAACCAAGAGAACATGCAACCCTTTCAATAACGAGAACACATACACGCTTGTATATAATTTCGTTGCTAGTTGTTTTTTATGCAAGTTAGTGGTCGAAAAAAAAAAAGCAAGAGAATAGAAGAGAAGAACACAAAATCTATTATTGATAGTTTAACACTAGATATTATGAACAAGGAGTCCTTTGCTACCTTTCTTTCTTTAAGCTAATTTCAAGATATAAGGCTTCCCTATTATATGGATTTGAGGCGTCGAAAGAGATCATTGAGTTCCCTGATCATTATATGTATAACCAAACTGAAGTGAAAATAAAGAGATCTTTTATAAGAACTAAAGGTGTTGCTTACTTAGTTACTTCATCTGTAAATGAAATGCAGAGTGAGTACACTCAATTCTACTTACAACTAAATTAGCTGAAATACAAGTCCCTTTCTCACGATTGAATCAAACAATTGTCACAAACGTTTTTCACCTACCCTCACATGATTTTGTGCCAAAGTGTGTAAAGTGCAAAATATACACTGAATTCACCATAAAATGTTCTACTAGACTACTACCTAATATCATACATCTCGATGACATCTACTATTGCTTGATCAATGATTCCAACGAATCATACAAGGCATCCGAGAGAGGATTCTTGTTGCTTAGACTCATTTTCTAACTCAAAATTATTGAAACACCGACTCGTGCCATTCACTTTACCGGCATTAATTCTTTTTAAACAAATGAGTCTGTCTACTTCCTATGTAACTTTTGTTTACTCAGATACTAGTAATTGTTGCTTAAACCCATCAATCATAATGAATATTGTTTTAGCTATATTTAAATTGATTATATGACTTTACAATGATAATGATATAAGATAAATCCCTTTCAGCAAATTGATGGTGATCACCTGAAACTGAAACAACCTGAAATGATCTATCCACATATAAAACACACCATGCATTTGGATATAGAACACAATCTGACCATACGAAAGCTACAGGTATTACAGTAACATAAATCTGTAATTAAGGAAGAGCTTGCCAGAGATCAAGGTGAATAGAATCTCCACATTATTGAAAATAAGCCAAAACTCGTAAAGCTTTGCTATTGCATAGTACATGGGGGATAAAGATGCTAACAAGCAAAACGCCTATACACAATGTATACTATTACATCAATACTACATCTAAGCAGTCACAGACGGTATCTATACTTCCTATTCACAGTTAGCTAACAGACAGCTTTTACTAAAAGTTGGAAGGTGTTTCAAATCTCGTAACATATCAATTCTGATAAAATCGAAGGATAGAAGGAGCAATGGTCATAGCATTTAATACAGCAACAAAGCTTTAGCATATAAGGTTCACATAAGCATACTTTCAAGTTAGACATCTCAATGAGATAATCCAACTAGTGATCATTTGCTACCAACAGCTAATAATAATAATTATACAACCGCTGTTATACTGCCAAAATTTAACCTTTCATTCGGATAGAAAGACTGTCATCATGCTAACATGCATGACCCATCACAATCTCACGCACAAACAAAAGCACCAAGGTTTTGTTTGGCAGTGTGTTCTATTGTTTACATGCTATATGGGGGATACTAAACCAGCAAAAACCCCATATATAAACCATAGCTTAAAGTCAACAATCACCATCGAAATACCAAAAGTTTAAAGGCTCAAGAAGGCCACCACCAACCTAACAGTAGAACATGACACTCTAAACATTGTCATGAATGACGGGAAGAGGACGAACTTCAGCCACACGATCTCTTGTTGCACGCGGACCACGTGAACTGCTGTCGGACTGATCTCCCTCCATGTAAGACCGAGCTCTGAATGCAGCAAGATGAGCATAGTACGCAGCTGGAACTGCAAACACAAGTTTCCGTAAGGAACAATGTATGAAATACAGATTGTGAGGTTTTAACAGTCAGTCAGTCGAAATTATTAGCAATTAAGAGAAAAGAGAAGCGCAGGGTATACCAATGGAGACAGGTCGGGTGCACCTAGCATACCTAAAAAGTTAAAATGCAATTAAGTTAAGTTTATGACAAAGAAAGTATTTAAGAAACTTATGAAATGATGAAAGGGTTAGTTGTATTACGTGTAGCACAGACTGTTTGTGAGCATCTGCAAGCCATCAGCAGTGAACTTGTTTTCATCATAGAGAACATGGTAGTGAGTGGGGCGACTTGTCCCCTGCAAAGAGACAACCAAATTAGATTAGCTACAAATTGAATGCCATAAATTACTTTGCAAAGGAGAAATATGAAAAACCTATACAGTAAAAAGGGTTCACCTGAATGCCAGCATGACTCCAGAGATAGAAATCAAACTTAGAAGGATGACAAACCTTAGTATCCACCACAGTACCTGAAAATTTAATCCATTAGGAAAGATTTATAACAAAACAATTATCAGTATGTAGAACAGCTAGCGAAAAAAAATATATAACAACCTGGAAGGATATTGCCACTCCTGTCAGTGCAGCCCTATCACCATGCCTCATAGGAAAGAAACGAGTATGGTGCCTTTTCTGAACCACAATGAACGTCACAGGAGGCATGTAGTTCTCCTCCAACGAAATACACGCCTGAAACATCAACATTATCTTTTGAAAGGGGGAAGAGACAGAGCTTAAAAGTTCTAAAACAAGAAAGGAAAGTACCTTGCGGATCTTGTCCATCTCATTAAGCAACACCTCACTGAATTGGCCCTCAATAACTCCATCTCTGCAATACCAGTAGTGTGTTAGAATTGTCATGATGACAGAATAGGAAACCAATTAAAGGGTAGCAGAAAGATAGGAAATGTAATGAGTTGCACACCTGTAGAATATTAGGCGGTGTGGCTTATGTCCAGTTGCCTTCTTGAAGGATATCAAAAGCTCCCTGCAGAACCAAGTAAAAGGTGAGAAAAATATATAGAAATGACAAGAATCCCTTTATCCTTAACTAACTGGCTATTTAAGCGAATGAAATAAACTGTTTTGATTAAGCTGTTTATCCTGATTGTATGCGAGTGAGATAAGCTGTTCTAGATTAGGAAAGCTTGTTTAAGCACATGACCTGTTTATTGCATTGCCAGAACACAATAAGCTATTTAAGGTGTTTTGCTAAGCTCCTCACCTCTAGCTTTTTAGCTTATCAGCAACTTTACCCTCTTATATTTCTAAATAAGTTTTCAGATCATTACTTTTGTTACCATATGTAATGCATGAGTTATTTATGAGAAAAAAGTTTTAATAAGAAGGACGAAAAGTCACCCGCTTCAACCCATACGTGTTTTGACCCATTACTCAACCCGCTCATGTTACTGTCTCTGGTTTATATGTATCAGGCTATGAGTCATGTTTAACTAGGAGGCTTTTTGGATTCTTCAGCTGTTCTTTATGAGTGGTTAACTCTTTACCTGATCAAACCTCCATGAATGACCCCTCTCTTAGGATCAGTACGGGTTGTGTACAAGTCTTTAATGATCTCTTGCCTATGTGGCTGTGCAGGTACGAGGGCCTTGTACTTTGTTACTTGAGGTCCATAGAAGCAACGACCTGTACAATAATAAAGAAATTAAACTTTTAAGAACATCCTGAATACAAAAGGGGTCAAAATGGGTGGGTCATGTTACCGCGTCAAAGTGGTCAGATAATACTTACAGAATATATTTACTGGTCCATATGGGGCAGTATCATTACGACTTCAAACAAGTCGATTTAGGCTAGCCCAATAACATTTTGTCAGATTTTTTTAACTTTATTAAAAATTATAAAACAATGGACTAATTCATATTATAAACACCTTGTATTATTTAAACTTTTAAAGAAAGTTTGAGTGACTTTCGACCTATTTGACCTAGTCAACATTAAACTAAACCCACATCAGTGCTATAAAATGGGTCAAAACTGCTATCTTCTAAATAATGCAATCAATTTATAACAATAGGCATAGCAACTTACAGCAGCAATCGAAGGGCTGGAATCCTCTCCAGCTGGGGATGAGTAACGTCGGCACCAAAAATGATGGTTGGCCGATCAGTGACATAAGGAAGCCTACCATTCAGAGTTGCAGCCAAGACGGTGTTCCTCCCACCAACCTGATGTGGTTTAACATAATTAGTAAATGTGGTAGACAACATAAACCATAATAAGAGTTCTTTACATGGAAAGAACTTACTTTCACATTGATCTTCAGTGCAACATTATCAAGATATTGGCCACTCATCTTCATGACATGTTGTGGCTTACAGCACTGAGACACAATTCCCAACTCAGTTTCACATACCCGTTTGATCCTTGCTGAGAAACAAAAGTTGCAAATGTTAGCCACAAATATGTATGTAGACTATCACACACTTACTTTTAGGTATCTAAAAAAATGAACTTACGGTAGGTTCCTTTAGCTTCTGTGATGATTACAAAAAGCATATGCAGCTAATGTCCAGGTGAAACGCGTGCTAGCTGTGCTGAAGCCTGAGACTGGAGATCAAAAAGAGCTTTCTCAAAGTTGTGGGGCATGGCTGAACGCATTGGAATCAGCGGTTGGGGATTGAAAACCTTTGACAGAAAGTGAAAAATATGTTAGAATGATATACTTATACATTAATATGGTGAAGTAAAGGAACATAGTGAAAGTATAAGATACATACGATGCCTTTAGTCTGACACATGGAAACAAGTCCATGAACAAACCACCCAACTGCCTGATCGTTGTGCCTTGAAAAGTTAATTATGGCCCAATGGTTAACAGTTCCACCATTGATCACTTTCTGTATAGAATAAAATACGAGTCATTTTAAAAAATTCAGATAGAACATCAGAATATATTCTAAACTTTAAAATGGTTAATGAAGAGATATTCACCAGATCAATCATGTTCCATTGACCAACAGATGGATTAACCTCAGATGTACGGCTTGACTCATGATAACGCAGCTGAAAATGGAACCAAAGAGTAATTTAATATGGATATCAGGAATAATTGACATTACTACAATTAAGCACTTAAAGAGTGTGAACTTACAGGTGGCGGTGGTGAAACTCGGGTCTCAATGGAGGTGAGCAGCTCTGTTACATTCATTTCAAAATCCTTGTTGTACTTGTTTTTCTTCATTGTCTGATACAATGAAGTATGTGCTCTCTGAGAACACTAAACCTAACTCTATACCCACAATCTCCCTACTTTGCTAACAGAACGGGTAACTTTCCCTATACTCGGTAAAATAAGCATCCTCAGTATCATGCCGTCTGCGCTTCATAACCCACCTCATCAACTCATCCCATCGAAAATTGCCACTACATACAGATCTACCTTCCGAATGAATATAGAGATTTCAGCTTGACTCGTTAGGGTACGCCTCTTGGCGAGCCTAACGAGTCAAGCTGAAATCTCTATATTTATTCATAAGGTAAATCTGTATGTTGTGGCAATTTTTTATGGGGATGAGTTGTATGAGGTGGGTCATAAAGCGGACAGGGTACGATACTTCGATGGTGCTTATTTTAGTGAGTATAGGGAAACTTACCCGGTGTTGTTTAGCGAAAGTATGGGAAATTTGTGGGGTATAGAGTTAGGCTTTGATGTTCTCAGGGAGCACATACTTAATTGTATCGATACTAGAGGTTTGTGCTTGTTGTGGAGACGAAACGTAGGTATATTTGCTTTGAGCTTTTCGGAGCCTGCGAGGTTTGGTTGGAGTTTTGTTGTTATGTGTCGAGCAATGTATGAGAGGACTAATTTTAGAATGGCTAGTAGGCTCGCCTGGATGGCGTGGCTTACCGAAAATTAGAACAAAACTTCCAAAAATCTTTGTTGTTCGCTTAATTTTTGGGTTGTAGACAAGAAGAGATACCACTAGGGGTGAAAACGAGCCGAGCAAAGCTCGAGCCTGGCAAAGCTCGAGCTCGGCTCGTTTATATTTTAGAAAACTCGAGCTCGAGCTCGGCTCGATTCGAGCCTTAAGTTTTAAGCTCGAGCTCGGCTCGTGATATGTATATAAAGCTCGAGCTCGGCTCGGTTAGGCTCGTTTGTGATGTGACTATTTAAAATAAAGCTTAGCTTCTCGAGCTTCTTTTTTCGAGCTCGTTTATACGAGAATTATAACCTCATATCTACATCTTCATCGGTCCAATAAAAAAAGAAGATGAAAAGAAAACAAATGGAAAAGAAGCAACACAACCCGTGAACATCATCACAACCCATCCACTGTCCTAGAACTACAACCAACAACAACACATCCAACTCTATCTTAATCCCATATACAAACAACTCATCTCCTAATATTTTCGAAACAAAACAACAACTGAAAAAAAACAATCTCAGTTAGATTCGAGTTACAGAAAACGTCATCATAGATCTGTAACTATTTAATATCCGACACTTAAAAGAAAGAACAAAACAACTCATATTTCATTCTATCTTTCATTCGGTTATAAAAGAAAAACAAAAAAAACACAACATCACACCTACCCGAGATAATTAAAGATCTTGAAGCTTTACAACTAAAGTTAAAAGGGTTTGCTTTGTATTTCATCTTTCATAAGCATTATGAAATAAAGAAGCTCTTTGAATTTGTTTATGCTTCTTATAAATGAGTATAATAATGAGTTGTTTGTTCAAGATTTCTTTATTAGCAGTCAAAGAGATGAAATGAAAGTGTTGTAGGCGTGTGTTTGTGTAACACCTCCAAATCTCGATATTAATAAACACTTTTCATGTACAATTTCCACTATCATGTTTTACATTTACCCAAACAACTCAAGTTATTACTTGTTTTGTATTCATTTCAACCCGAGACTCAAAACGTTTTCCTCACCCGACTATGTCACGAATTGAAATCAAGAAATAATCACAACCAACTGACCCGTATAACCAAACTATATCCCACTAGAAATTCTTAACAGTAAGGATAATGATATAAATTAGAGGTGTGATTTGTACCAAAATAAAAAAAAAAATAAATTTAAATAGGCTGAACTTTAAAGATTTGGAACATTTGTCCCCTTCTTTTTGAAATGGGCATGGATTGCCCATTTAAAGTTAAATAAGCGATAATGAAAGCGTGTTTTTCTCGAACATTAGATTGTTTTAAAAAACTTATATTTAATTTTTAAATATAAATGAGGTTATTACGTTCGAGAAATTTATTTCGTCGTTATGGGTCTTTTAAAAGCGATTCGTATAATATGGTAGTTTACCGTGCTGTTTAATTTATACCCATTTAGTCCGCGCCCGTTTGGCCCATAGCCCGTTTAGCCCATAGCCCGTGCCCGCCCGGCCCGTTTTGCCACCTATAATATCAATGATTGAACCCATTTTGGGTCCGACCCGACCCGTTTGTACGTCCCAACACATAAATCACAAATAATCACCACACGAATCATGCTAACAAAATGTTTTTAACTTTTAACAGTTTTTACACCATAAGCACCTTATATTGTCGAGACATAATATGAATGCACATTTGCTTCTAGCTTGTACGAATCTTACTAAAACGTTTGTATAAAAATCAAGTCCACGAAACTACAACACAACTAATCTATATAAGAAAATAGAAAACAATCATAATATAAACGGGTTAGGGTCTTTACCGAAAGAGAAAGAGGAGAAGACAAGAGTTTTGATGGCGTCTTTTACGAGTACAACTCATAACCATCCAAGAACTACCCTAGGTGTCCGAATCTTGTAATCAAGATTTAGAGCGCGTGGGTTTGATTATGTGCGCGTGTTGTATGATAATGGAACCACAAGAGCCCGATCTACCTTTTAGGGTAGGCGGTGTAATTAGAAGAGGTCGCCGGAAAGTTGGCCGGAAAAGATGACGGCGCCGGAACCCTAGATGGTTGGCTGGATTTTCTAGTGAGAGAAAGAGTGTGTGTATTTTGTAGTGAGAGAGGGAAGAGAGTGAAAATGGAGAGTGGGAAGGTAGGGGGTATTTATATTACTACAAGGGACTCATCTTTTACATACCAAACTATAGGGGTGGTTAAGTAACTTATCACAAGGACCCTATGTGAAACTTTGTGAAATTTTCGTTGTAATATGTTCGGGGCTCGTTTTGACTAGAAAACGAAGGAATTGTGACACGGGAGTTACACCATTGCTTTTAAAATATTAATTCCAATAAAAACGATATAAAATACGCACTGGTGTCTCAAATTAAATCAAACGATCGCTCAAATCGATGTTTCCGGTTCGACGCATCGGCGAATTTACGATTATCACGGTTTGTTTTCAAGTGATATTAGGGTTGCAAATGAGAAAGAAATTAGGGATCTTCCTATTTATGTGACAAGATTTGGGTTAAATTCTTGGTAGAATATATAGGAGATGGGCCTTTAATTTCAGATAGGCTTAATTGATTATATCGTTTCCTTTATTTATTTGTATTTATTTTGGTTGAAATAAAGTTTGAGTTTGTGTGGAGTGTCGGGAGATGTCGTATTTGACTAAAAGTAAGTTTTGGTCTTTAAAATAGGCATTGCTAATTTGACAAAGATTAGTCCATGATGAACCAAGAGATATTTATTTTAGAACCGGTTGCACACATCGAGTATTAACATATTATTTTAAGCGATTTGCACTCTTCTTTTGTTGTACAAGACTTACTTTGTTGTAATTCGAAAATTGGGTGCGTTAAAGTGTTGTAAATCATCTTAATTTCTACGTCTTAAAATTAAGAATGAGATCTTTCGTCATTATATGTAGTATAGATAACGCTTAGCGAAAGGATAACTATCTCGAAAATGTATCGAACTTGACACATAACTCGTTAGTGTGTGTCGAATTGTTTTCCTATTGAAAATATTAATCATTTTGTATCTTTTTTTTTGAACATCCATTTTGTATGGTTCATTACAGATATATAAAGTGCCATACATTTGCATAAATAATGTAATGATACACACAATATGATAAATTTAAAGTTTATACATTTAATAGGAAAAAAGAAGTTCGATACATTTTCAAACCAATATTCCTTTAGCAAGCTTGTTCATCAAGAGGCCGGGGGAAAGTTCGTTTATGCAACATACGCAACAAGATTGCATGTTCGTGTAATAACTGATCGAATGGACATGAATTGACATCTCATTTGTTCATTTACGTTCCTGAATGTTCGCTATTATGTTATGCACGTTCGTTAATTTATCTTGATGTACGTCCAATGTAACACAATAAAAGGTCTAGATGTCTTTTTTTGCTTTGGCGAAACCATAGTTTATACTCTATAGGCATCTTTCAAAGGTGGTATAGGTTTAGAAATGTCTAGAAATAAAAGAACAACAGATTAAGTGTTTCAAAGTTCATATCAGGTCGTTTTTAGCGTATATGCATTAGATTGGACAAAATAATTCAGTTAGGCACTTAATTTAGGCATGTCATTTAACGGGTTAAGGTCAAAGCAATTACTTTTTTTTACTGCTCGGAGCTAGAGTAATGCTATACATTCCTACAATTTCCTTCTACTTATTTTCCAACACCACATAAAGTTTGACATGTACTATTTATCTCTTTTAATCTCCTTTATTGATTGTTACACTTGTTACAATCATAGAGGTAGGAAGATTTGTAGGAATATGAAATACGAATATTTATTATTTTCCCTCGGAGTAAATGTTATCGAACATTACACACATAAAATGAATATTGCATAAGCTAAAAGATGTTACTAAACTTTTCAAAAAAATTTGCATAAGATAACAAACTTTATTTTGGTAGTGTAATAAAAATCTTTTCAAATGTAATAATTTGGTACATGTATTATTTTTGTTCCACTTAATGTTATATACTTTCATGTTTTGTTCTAATTTGCACCAACGTTTATAGGCTATCGCTTAAATTTGTATAAAACCGGGAAAAAAAAGCCCAGTATGAAATATTTAATATTTGAGTATATACATGGATCATCATTCGGTTTGTCCCAAATTGCATCTCTTGTCTTTAATGGTTTCAAATTGAGTTGACAATCCTTAACTTTGCAAAAAAATTACATCCATAGTTGTTAATTGGAATAGTCTCATAGCCTTTTCTTTGAATTTTTGTAGTTTCTAACTAAATTTGTATCACTTTAAAATTTATGAAATAAATTCAAGAATTTCAACAAAAACTAACCTTGGTAAAACTAATTTTTAAAGATTACGAAAATTCTTATAAACTTTTTTCTTTTGCTTAAAACTATTTTTAAAAATATTTAAATTAAAACGAACTTTAAATTTTGAGTTCGTTGAACTTATAATAAATATATGTAAGCATTACTGAACTTGTAAAAATACAACATTTATGTTACTTAACTATCTAAAAATATGCGTTCATTAACTTTGAAAATATGAAATGTAATCTAAATTATAAGTTAAGTAACCTAAATTAGCAAAATGACCCGTAAACACATTTTCAGAAAAGTTCCATGATACACGGCGTATGAAACTCTGGCCATACGCCGTATTTAAAAGATACGCAGAATATGCTTGGAATATTCTTTCTCCATCAGCACTCAAGATATCGGAATACGGCGATCAAGCATCTCGTGACACCGTGTCGTGCCCTAATTTGCAACTATAAATACAAGCCCTAGCCGGGTTTGAAACATATCATTCACACACTTCTCATCACCACACCGAGTTCCACTCATCACCCTAGCCGTATCGTGTTGTTTTGTGGTAAGATATCACCTTCTTCCCGAGCTTCTATCATTCTGCAGGTCACATAAAAAATTCATGAATTTCGTTTTCTGAGTAACTAGGAGTCTTGACCTTAATGATACATCTCATCTCATAACTTATAATGTCCGTATAACATTTATTTTGCGTCATTTAAGTATACCGCCTCTTTTTATAAAGTAATTTATAAAAAGAGGTAAGTTAACTTCTCGTGAACAAAAAAGGTCATAATAACCTTTTACTTTATTTTCGTAGTTAGATGGCAGCTATTTATTATGTGGGTTGAAACTTAAAACCATCAATGAGAGAGATCAATGACATAGATACAACATTTTATTCAATATGACACGGACCAGACACAATAAATCTTTTGCACCAAGCTTTACAAACCCTCTTGATAAGGATTTAAAATGTACCATTTTGAGGGGTCATTTAAGCCCTTAATTGATCACTTTTGTATCTATTATTACTTAATTTCGTTCCTTTTAACTTTTTAGGTCTCTTGAAGGCAAATTGCTGTAATGATACTTATTCGGACGAAAAGGAGCTAATATACGAAGAAAATGGCCAAAGTCAAGAATCGAGATACTCAGGCTGCAAGAACTGAAGGGGACGACATCACAACTCAAAAGGGGACGGTGTCATGACCAAAATGGCGATGTCGTCATGCATATTTTGTGACGTCTCAGTAGCCAAATTGCTAAATATCAAATGATGGCATCAGGTTTTAAAAGAGTAGGGCGTCGCAGCTCAGACGACCTAGATTTGATCCAGACGGCGTCAGAGATTGAAGGCGACGGTGTCACAGGCATAAGGTGACGCCGTCACAATATTAACGTGGCCAAGATGAAAGCTTATTGACGGCGACCAGACGGCGTCACAATTATAGAGTAGCGCCGTCGCGATTGTAACCTTATATATAGAAACCGAATTTTTAGTTTTCGATGTGTAGTTTTGTGGAGTGAAAACCTAAACCGAACCAAGGTCGTCTTGTCTGAGATTTTAGGGTTCCATACCATATCTTACATCAAGATAAGTGTTTTACGTCATTAATTTAATTATGTCTTCAATTGATTGTGTGTATGCTTGCATGTTTCCCATGTCCCATTAATTTACTTGTGTGTTTGCTAGGAATAAGAAACTTAGTTATTGAATATTGATTGGTTGTCTCTTATCTTAATTGTTAATGATCTAGTATTGCGATAGGTCATCCGTTGTGTCATTAATGCTTGATTAATCTTTGTGAACCTTAGCTTATAGTCACCAAGAGTTATTGTAGGCTAAAACATCCAAAGAGTACCTTAGTGTTAAGTTTATAAATCCTAGAGATTTTGTAGGCAATAACCTTTGGTAGTTTCAAAGAGTTAGGGATAAACGCATACCCTACGACCTTAGACACACAACGCGATTAAGAATAAGGACGTGACAATTCAACCATCAATAGGAGATAATTAGGGAGTAATAAAACCTAAGTAAACACATATTTAAATCATCATACGAGCACACAATAATTAGACATAGACTACCCCTAGCTTAGATTAGATAATTAGATAAATTGAGTAATCTGTAGAAATACCAACCCCCAAATCCAATCCCCGAGATTCGTAATTTCCATTTTCTAAAAAATATAAAAATCTAAAAAAATAATCTTCCTCAACCCCAACTTTAGCGTAGTAATTTCTCAACTAGCATTCCTATTCCCCTAGAGAACAATATCAATACCCGTGGCTTACCCTGATACTACACTACAACGATTAGGTTCACTGCCTAGGGTGTTATAAAACTTGCTCGAAGAAAAGGAAGTTCCTTTGACCCCGAACACGCTGTGTAAGTGTATCAAATTTTTGGCGCCGCTGCCGGGGAATAGAATAGCTAGTTAGGAGTTCACCTCGTTTAGGTCATCTTACTTGATTCCTATCAAGTAAGTTTTTTTTTCTCATTTTTAGCTTCCTCGTAGTCTATCCCCTTTCTTCATGACTTTGTAAAACCCATCAATGAGGTTAATTTTGAAATGGAAGAAGACCCCTCCCAATGTTTTGACCCTAGATGTAGAATTGAGAAAGATAGTCCCTTTAACATGCAATTCCCTTGCAAAATAGGCTTAGAAGGATTTGATGCTTACTTGAATTCGTTCTTGCCTTTAAATTTAATCTCAAGGAACTTATACAATTAGATTAAGGTCGATGAGTTAACTTATCAAGGGAACAATGTTGTCAAAGCAGTCACTCATCTGCATGTATTTGTTGGAAGTTTCGCTTATTTTGTAGAATTCATGGTATTAAAAGACTTAGGAGAATTTGTTGATAAGGACCTCACCCAAGTAATTTTTTGAAAAACCTTTTAAGAGAATGACTAGGTTGAATGAACGAATGGTTGATGGTCTAATTACGTTCTCTAATGAAGTTGAAGATTTTGTCTACCAAATGCCACGTGCTCATCCTAGGTTTAGGCACAAGGATATTGAGGCATGTAATAGAATGACTCCTATTCAATTACTTAGTGAAATGGATAAGCAAAATGGACTTAGGTACCCGTATGAGAAAACTAAGAGATATTACAAACAATGCCTAAAGTTAGGAGATGAGTACAAGAAAAGTGAGAGAACGTTGGAATGGCTTAGCCACGGGCATGTAAGTGTGCACGAGACCACGTAGGGGCACGGCTTCGAGTCTAGCTACAAGACTCATAAATAAAGAAAAGCGCTTCGTGGGAGGCAACCCATGCTTAATTGTTTGCTTGTTTGTTTCGTATATTTTTTAGTGATTGTTTGTTCTCATGTTTAATTTGTAAAATGCTTTATTTTCTCTTTAACCTCGTCTTAATTACATATAAAGGTATTTTACATAAGGGATAAGTGTAGGGAGGATTACACACGCCAAAAGAAACGTAAACATGAGAATTTCAATTATCTAAAAGATACACATGTGTGTTTGTTCGAGTCAATGGAAACGTAAGGGGGTGAATACGTTACGGTTAAAAACTTTAGATCTTTAGTATCAAATCGCATGAAGCTTGTTATAATATGAAAGTTCCAATTATTGTTTGTGACCAATGTAAAGCATAGTAAACTATGTTGTCACACAAGCATTAACATCAATCCACATCACAAGCAATAGTATAGTGCAATAGTAAAAGTAAATAGATAAAGAAAGGAAAGTGCAAACCGAACACGAGGATTTATAGTGGTTCGGTCACGGATCTCCTTTCCGCCTACTCCACTCCCGAGTACCCAACTCGAGATTTACTTCACTAAATCAACAAGCTCCCTTCTCGTGGAGAAAACCTTACAATCGCCGCTACACCTTTTCCTAAGTACAAAGCTAAATACCGGGTTCTAGTTCGAGGTAGAACCAACCTAACGTCGCTTATACAATATTTCCGACACTAAGCTAGATGTCGAGTTCTTTTACAAGGGTACAACCACTCCCAATATGTTTTATGGCCCAACATAACAAACCTTGTGTTTTATGGCACAAACACATAAACCATCTAATCTAGTTTGGTGAAAGTGTTGTTATGATGCAATGATGTTTACACTAATGATCCATGACACAAATTTCTAATGGATATGAATAACTACTTCTAAATGAACTTCCATTTGATAGGAAGCCTTCATGATGAAGATGAAAAGTCCCCTAAACTTGTTGTGATAGATCTTCAGCTTGTGGTGAGTAGAGATGGCTAGATCTCCAAACTTTCCTTGGTTGATCAAGATGTAGAGTATGCTTACAACAAAGATGAATGTTATAAGCATTATGATCATGTGATGGTGAGAGTGATTAATGTATGTTTCTACATTGTTATCTATAGATCTAAATGATGTAAGAAGGGTAGAGAAAAGTGTGTTGAAGGGTTGAAGAAATGAAAACAATGGGCTTCTATTTATAGGCAAAAGGGGACGGGGCGTCCACGGACCACGTAACCAATTAAAGGGTTCCGCCTTTATACATTTTGGTGCCGTGGGTGCTGACAGAAATCTAAAAATATTTCTTCAAATCTTTTCAAGATATTACCATATCTTACCAAGATCTCATTTGATATATTGAGTGTCAATCTAACCAATATATTCAAGAGATCTTCCAAAGATTTCAAAGATGATGCATGCCATGATGTAACATGTATGCAAAATGTAAAATGAGGTTCAAATAGAATGGTTAACCTATTAAAATACTTAGTGACTCTAAACGTATTTTAAACATTCTAAATGATTTGTTAATGGGTTTGATCATAATGCCACATAACAAACATGTACGAACCTGTGTTGTAACATAGGAGGACTTGAGTCATCGAGAGGTGTTGAATGTATGATGAGACAAAGTGTGATTACAAGTAACTTGTACATTTTACGTTATGTATTACAAGTTACATGTTTGTCATCAATCAAAACAAACGAGACTGTATAGATTAAATATAGTAATATTTGCACTAACAGGGTCAAATGCTTGTATCGAGTCATAATGGATGATGGTTTTGCAGGACTTTTTCCAGATTCTAAAGATATTAATTTTTCAGAATTTTTTCCAAAATCGCAAACCGGTTTGTCAGATAACTTGACGCCGCTGTCGGTCGCAACTGACGGCGTCGGGAGGAGCAGCTGACATGCTACTTTTTCTCGTTTTACGTGCTACTTATAAATTTTTGGAATTTTCTTGGTCTTAATTTTCAAAGAAAATCAGAAACATCCGTTCCACAAGCATTATATCCTAGTTTAGTAGAGTCTTATATATATATATATATATATATATATATATATATATATATATATATATATATATATATATATATTTATATAGATATATTGTTACCACGATTTTACGTGAAGGTTTCGTTTGTTTTCTTCAAGTGTGCGGGTTTAATTTATCAAGAAGAAGATACAAAAGATTGGATGGAGTTTTCACGCATAATATTATTCTTGAAGAAAGATTTAACCACTACTTCACACATGGATCCTACCGAGCTAATCGGGGAGTATTAGTTTCTTTGCTTTTAATTACCTTCCATTATCATAACTTTGATACTTTCGGGAACATTGGGGACAATGTTCGGTTTAAGTGTAGGGAGGAAAATAAAACCGAACTTTGAAACTATGCTTATCCTTAATTATTTGCTTTGTCCAATTGCATTTGTATAATAAACCATGAGAAAATGTCGGTTAGGGTAATTTTGGCACCAAATTTAAAAATTTTCATGACATGTAGGAGTGGGCCATTAGTCTTAATAAAGCATCTCATGGATAGGAAATTGCATGACTAGCACAAAACCCTTTACCACCTAAATTCCACCCAAAATGTGAGGATCGCCTTAGATTAGTAGGAATTAAAGCATTCATCTTTAATGCTTAGAGTGTGAACCGTAGTATAATAGATTCTAGAACTTGTTTTGTGATGCATCCCGAGATCGCTAGTAAGACTACACTTGTGTAGTTAGGAATAACTAAATGATAAGAGGCATTAGGATAACCTTTGTTTGATAATTCGTAATATAATTACTTCTTCCACATCGGTTGAGTAATTCCCCCACACCTTTGCGTTGTACTCATCTTTAGTACACGATACCCCTAGTTAACCCCTATGAGCCTATCCTTTTGCCGGTTCTCGTGATGTTTCGGTTTTCCGGAATATCAATGAAGAGTATTGTTTACACCCCACCCCCAAATGTACACCCAAATCGCCTTAGCCTACCTTTTATGCACTCACTTTTAGTGCATTATTGTTACCATATTAAACCCTTAGTTCAATTATCTAGTTGCTTGCATAAGTTGCTAAGTCGAGTCATATCCTTTGTACATAGTTTTGGGGCGATTGGGACTCATGGGAAAAGTTAAAGTTTATGAAATGACGGGAAGGGAACGTTAAATTCAAATTCTCTTGGTTTGCGTAATAATGTACTCCAAGTGTTTTGATCTTTTCAATTCGGGTCAAATTAGTGTTAGAGTAATAAAAACTCAAGTGTAGGGATGTGCCTATAAATCCCTATTATTTTGATGTTATCGTAGAGGATGGTAGAGTAAAAGTGTATGAAAAAAAAATAGAGAAAAAAAAGAGAAAAAGAAAAAAAATAAAGTGTGAAAAAAAAAGAGCCGGGCTACCATCTACATCTATCTTTAGATTTATTTCAGTTATCTAGAGTTTAGAGTGTCGAGTCTTGGCTTAGCAACGCCATTCTTCTCATGCTTGTAACACAAAGATTTTTGACTTGCCACCACTAAATCTCCTATCCCACCAAATCCTTTGTTTCCCTACCGTAAGCCTAACATTACAACCCTTTAAAAGTCCTCTTGGATAGTCTTTCCTAGGTGCTTACGCCAAAGCGATGGAGGTTTGATCTAGTCTCAAGCATATGGTAATCTATGTACTAGGACCGGTTAATGAGTGTTTATCTTCCATTTCCACTTTGATATATTTCATATACACCGAGAGATGCGAGTATCCAAACACCCTTGTGAGGTGCTAGTATGTAATTCTGTGCTTGTTATGACTTTTATGGGGCTTATATGTGTTGTGGATTGTTCTAAACCAATTCTTCATGACCCCAACTTATAAATTAATTGGCTAAAAGCATATTTGCGAGGACAAGCAAATACCAAGTGTAGGGATATTTGATAAGAATTTAAAAGGTACCATTTGAGGGGTTATTTAAGCCCTTAATTGATCACTTTGTATCTCATTATTCTTAATTTCGTTCCTTTTCACTTTTAGGTCTCTTAAAGGCAAATTGTTTGTAATGACACTTATTCGGCGAAAAGCGCGAATATCTGAAGAAAATGGCCAAAGTCAAGAATCGAGACACTCAGTCAGCTGGGCCCGAGGGGACGGCGTCACAACTCATCAGGGGGGCGTCACGACCAAAATGAATGCGACGCCGTCGTGCATATTTTGTGACGGCTCAAGAGCCAAATTGCTAAATATCGGTGGCGGCATCGGGTTTAAAAGAGTAGGCGTCGCGGCTCGCACGACCTAGATTTGATCCGAACGACGTCGAGATTGAAGGCGACGGCGCACGGGGCATAAGGTGACGCCACACAATGTTAACGTGCCAAGACGAAGCTTATTGACGGCGACTCCACGCGCCACAATTAAAGAGTGGCGACGTCGCGATTGTAACCTTATATATAGAAACCGAATTTTTAGTTTTCGATGTGTAGTTTTGTGGAATAAAAACCTAAACCGAACCAAGGTCGTCTTGTACAAGATTTTAGGGTTCCATACCCTATCTTACATCAAGATAAGTGTTTTACTTCATTAATTTAATTATGTCTTCAATTGATTGTGCGTATGCTTGCATGTTTCCCATGTCCGGCTAATTTACTTGTGTGTTTGCTTAGGGAATAAGAAACTTAGTCATTGAATATTGATTGGTTATCTCTTATCTTAATTGTTAATGATCTAGTATTGCGATAGGTCATCCGTTGTGTCATTAATGCTTGATTAATCTTTGTGAACCTTAGCTTATAGTCACCTAGAGTTATTGTAGGCTAAAACATCCAAAGAGTACCTTAGTGTTAAGTTTATAAATCCTAGAGATTTTGTAGGCAATAACCTTTGGTAGTTTCAAAGAGTTAGGGATAAACGCATACCCTACGACCTTAGATACACAACGCGATTAAGAATAAGGACGTGACAATTCAACCATCAATAGGAGATAATCAGGGAGTAATAAAACCTAAGTAAACACATCTTTAAATCATCATACGAGCACACAATAATTATACATAGACTACCCCTAGCTTAGATTAGATAATTAGATAAGTAGAGTAATCGGTAGAAATACCAACCCCCAAATCCAATCCCCGAGATTCGTAATTTCCATTTTCTAAAAAATATAAAAAGCTAAAAAAAGAATCTTCCTCAACCCCAACCTTAGCATAGTAATTTCTCAACTAGCATTCATATTCCCCTAGAGAACGATATCAATACCCATGGCTTACCCTAATACTACACTACAACGATTAGGTTCACTGCCTAGGGTGTTATAAAACTTGCTCGAAGAAAAGGAAGTTCCTTTGACCCCGAACGCGCTGTGTAAGCGTATCACCTCTTACACATAGTTAAATATAATGGTTTGATGCTCCATTAATATATTTCATGGAAAGGGTGATAACTAGCCATCTATAATCTCAAAGTGATATCTTTGTTAACAAATATTTTTCATGCATTTTGACACCAACCAAACGCATGCAACAAATCTCTTTCACCAACCCTCTCACACATAGTAAAATAAATTTGACCACCTTTATGTTCTCTACTTTAGCAAGAGTGTAAAATTCTCATTCACCAAGATATGTTAATTAGTTTAGGTGTCAGCTAAACACGAAGTCGTTTATGTTAACAACACGCCATTCGTCCCTAGTATGACCAACAACGGCGGCATAGTGCACCGTGTGGTCCATGCCCTCCTTGGTTCATCAGTGGACGCTATTGTTTTTTTCTTTTTCTTTTTTTTCTTCTATGAGAGACTGAGATATTTTTTGTGATGTGTTAGGACTTACATGTGCCAATAACAATTATTGATTGTTATTGCTAGTGAAAGTGTTCTTAGTTATTGACACCTCAATATTGCATGAGACAATTTTAGTTTTTTACACCTCAGTAACTAATAACACATTCTCTAATATTGCATCAAATATCATTTTAAAATATAAAATTACACCAATAACTTTTCAAAACATTATATTAAATTACTCATGCATATCCGAATACACAATTTCATAATGTGGTAGAACATAGCATATGAGTCTATCTCCTTTGAATGAGAGCAATTAAATTTCATGCCATTAATGCAAATCGAAGTCTAGCATATGTAGATGTTCATTTGGTTGAAGATTTTTCCATCAAATAATTCTTGTGTACTCATTCCCACCCAAAAGTTTTTACCCAAAAATTAAATCTCAAACATTCAATTCACCACAACCAACCCAATTTACTTCCATCTAATTCAACACCAACCCCTACTTCTTCATACACAAATTACTCACAACATTCACCTCTTGCACACACAAAGTCTTGAATCTCATCTCTTGTACAAACAAACCAACCATCAAACCGGTTCAGCCTTGGCCAATGGCGTTTGATTTCATTATTTTACTTGCTAATGGTTTCACTTACGATGTGTTAATTAACTTTAAAATGTTTGCAAAAGATCACAAAAATGTCCACGTCAGTTTCGATTGCAACAAACAAGTTACTGTAGAAAAGAGGTTAACCCCACATAACGCATTTAGCAATACTATGTCGTTGCACTCATTTATCAACCTTCAATTCATGGTTTTCCAAAAAGTAGCATAAATAGAAAAATGTATAGTATAGTATATGAAATATTTATTTCTTTTTTAGAGTTGAAAGTGAGTTATGTATTTTCTCCTTATATTTGTATCAACACATCTACTAAGTGATCCATTTTTACACATCAATCTTGTTCATACCACTACATGTTATTTTTCTTCAAATCCCCCGTGAACCATGAATCTTTGTTTATAGCTTGTTTTTCCATCTAAAAAAATTTGTGGTTGCCAAAATCTTTCATTGAAACATATAATGGACTCATAAAAAATCCTATAACTAGCCACATATTTAATACTGAAAATAAATCCATTAACAAGGGAATTGATACTCACACCATAAAATTAATACACACCACAATGTCACATCACAATACATATATTACAACATAATATGTGCATATTTATTGTGTATACATTAGTTTATGTGGTGTGATCACTCCCATTAACAAGCCCATGAGGCAATAAATTTTTAACACCAAACCTATACCAACCCTCCTTTATTTTCTACTCTCTCACTCACTATATAAACACTATAACCCTAACACTACAAACACACGCCTCCCTTCTATTCTCCTTCACCAATTCACACAAACATGATCTCTTTGTGTTGATTTCGAAAATTTTAGATCTTGAATCTAGAATTTGAGTCTTGTATTGTTTTCTTTTCTTATAACCCGATAAGGTTTTAAAATGTACCTTTTGGGTCTTTTAAGCCCTTATTTGATCACTTTGTATCCGTTATTGCTTAATATCGTTCCTTTTCACTTTTAGGTCTCTTGAAGGCAAACTCGTAATGGCACTTATTTGGACGAAAAGGCGCAGATATATGAAGAAAATAGCCAAAGTCAAAAATCGAGACACTCAAGTCGCTAAATTACAAGGGACGGCGTCAAGAATCACTACGACGCCGTCGGAGGAATTTGTGACTCTCGTAAGAGAAATTGCTAGTTTTGAAGGACGGCGTCGGGCTTTAAAAGAGTAGTCCGTCGCAACTCAGACGGCCTAGATTCAATCCAGACGGCGTCAAAAGCTAAAGAGGACGGCGTCACAAGCATAAGGTGACGCCGTCGCAAGATTAACTTGCCAAGACGAAATCCTAATGACGGTGACACGACGGCGTCACAAATCATAAGGTGACGCCGTCGCACATGTAATCTTATATATAGAATCCGAATTTTTCAGTTTTAAGGAGTAGTCTTTTGGGGTAAACTTTTAGAGTAAAACCTAAACCGAACCAAGGTCGTATTTTAGGGTTCAAAACCATATCTTACACCAAGATAAGTTGTTTACTTCATTAATTTAATTATGCCTTCAATTATTTGTGTGTATGCTTGCATGTTCTCCATGTCCGGCTAATTTACTTGTGTGTTTGCTTAGGGAATATGAAACTTAATTATTGAATATTGATTGGTTGTTTTTTATCTTAGTTGATTAATGATCTAGTAATGCGATAGGTCATTCGTTGTGTACTTAATGCTTGATTAATCTTTGTGAACCTTAGGTTATAGCACTTTGAGTTGTTGTAAGCTAAACTATCCAAAGAGGCCTTAGAGTTAAAGTTTATCATCCCTAGTGGGTTTTGTAGACGAGACCCTTTGGTAACTTCAAAGAGTTGGGAGAAACGATACCTACAACTTTAGACACACAACGCAATTAGGAATAAGGACGTGACAATTCAACCACCAATAGGAGATAATTAAGGAGTAGTAAAACCTAAGTAAACACATCTTTAAACTATCATACGAGCACACAATAATTAGACATAGACTACCACCACCTTAGTTTAGATAATTAGATAATAGTAGAGTAATCGGTAGAAATACCAAACCCCAAATCCAAACCCCGAGATTCGTACTTTTCCTTTTCTAAAAACATAAAAGATAAAAAATAATCTTCCTCAACCCCAACCTTAGCGTAGTAACTTCTCACTAGCATTCCTATTCCCTGAGAACGATATCAATTCCGTGGCTTACCCTAATACTACACTACAACGATTAGGTTCACTGCCTAGGGTGTTGAAAAACTTGCTCGACGAAAAGGAAGTTCCTTTGACCCCGAACGCGATGCGTAAGCGTATCATAACCATAAGATATCACAAAAAAACTCTACCCCTCAAAACACAAAAAATTCAACCTCCAGTAGCGACCTTGGTTCCTGATAACTTGCACTATTTTATCACAAAGAACTATGAATCCCAACTCTATATATTCCCTCCAAGCATCCTTTCCTTTCTAGTGAAAGATCTATTATATGATGTTGACACGATGTCAATCGGTTCATGCGTGAGGAGTTTATCTGGAGATTGCTTACCGTAGAAAACTTGGGTATGTTAAGCTACGCCTGTATGACCGAAATGAAATAGCAATATATATATGCGGGAAGCGGGACAGTATGTTGTTGCTATCTTTGACGGCGATAAGCTTGTGGGTCTTTAAGAAGATAAAGCTCCCACTTCATAAAGCTTATCGCCATCAAAGATAGCTACTACATATAGGTCCCACTTACGTAAATATAGCAATATATGTCCGTGGTGGCCAGTTCATATCATAGCTAAAAATTTCATAATCCATAAAAATAGCACGACGCTAGCTAGGCTTCAAAATGAGGTCCCTTTCCTAGTGGCGAGACATCCAGATGCGCTCTTGAAAGGTTTAAGGTTCATAACTCACTTGGCACACATCATGGGGATGATTAGGGAAATAGTTCGGAAACAGTCAAGGGAAACCCAGGTAAACCGCGGACATATCTTAGTGGCGGACATATCTTAGTGGAACTAATGGACCATCAATACTTCCCTCTCTGCTAATAATGCAAGCTTTTAATTCATCACGCGTCATCTTTTGTCTTGAACGAGGTACAAATTATGGTCGAATGTTTAATTAAGAACATGAAAAGTCATTCTGCAATATAATTTGATTTACTGAACATCAGGTACAAATGTACAATATATGGATTCATGACTAGTTACTAAACTGGATACCAAGTTTTAAGACATATTTTTGTCAGTTATGTCACTAAACTTACTTAGGCTTATAATGTTTAGCGAAAGGATAACTGTCTGAAAATGTATCGAACTTGACACATAACTCGTTAGTGTGTGTCGAATTTTTTTTCCTATTAAATATATTAATTTTTTTTTGAACATCCATTTTGTATGTTTCATTACGGATATATAAAGTGCCATACATTTGCATAAATAACATAATGATACACACAATATGGTAAATTTAAATTTTATACATTTAATAGGAAAAAAGAAGTTCGATACATTTTCAAACCAGTATTCCTTTAGCAAGCTTGTTCACAAAGTTCTGGGAAAGTTCAAGATGCAACATACGCAACAAGATTGCATGTTCGTTTAATAACTTATCGAATGGACATGAATTGACGCCTCATTTGTTCATTTACGTTCTTGAATGCTCCTATCATGTTATGCACATTCGTTAATTTATCTTGATGTACATTCAATGTAACACAATAAAAGGTTTAGATGTCTTTTTTTGCTTTGGTGAAACCATAGTCTATGCTCTAGAAATAAAAGAACAACAAATTAAGTGTTTCAAAGTTCATGTCAGGTCATTTTTAGCGTATATGCATTAGATTGGACAAAATAATTTAGTTAGGCACTTAATTTAGGCATGTCATATAACGGGTTAAGGTCAAAACAATTACTTTTTTTTTACTGCTCGGAGCTAGAGTAATGCTATACATTCCTACAATTTCCTTTTACTTATTTTCCTACACCACTTAAAGTTTGATATGTACTATTTATCTCTTTTAATCTCCTTTATTGATTGTTACACTTGTTATAATTATAGAGTCAGGAAGATTTGTAGGAATATGAAACACAAATATTTATTATTTTCCCTCGGAGTAAATGTTATCGAACGCCACACACATAAAATGAATATTGCATAAGCTTAAACATGTTACTAAACTTTTCAAAAAAAATTGCATTAGATAACAAACTTTAATTTATTTTGGCCGTGTAATAACAAAGTACTTTTTCAAACGTAATAATTTGGTACATGTATTATTTTTCGTTCCACTTGATGTACAAAACCTTAAAACAACTTAAAACCTTTTACCTGTTGGGTTATGTTAAACAAACAAACTTGAAAACTAGTGAACCTATACTCATTTTTCCGCAAAGATCAATTACATATAGCCTTGTTCATCTACATATTGTTGAATACAAGATCAAACTAAAACCGTGACCCTTTGAATCACCAAAAACGGACGCACGAGTCAAAAGTTACGGCCTAAAGAAGTTACCAAAACCGAAAAACTAGAAACTGTGAAAAGCTTTCTGTAACGATTTCTAATCGCATTTTTGAGGCCTTTATGGTCCGATTCATTAAAAAGTTAAAACATGAAAGTTTCCCAAAACGATGTTTTCTACAAAAACTCAGAAGATCATAACCAGAAAATGCAAAACAAGGGGCCGTTTACTATAAAAACTAAACTGACTTGTTATGACACAAAACTGAGTAAAGGTTTGTAAATAGTTTATGATCTGATTTTAAAATGCCATTTTGACCACTTTATTTTCCGATTCAAGTCTAAACTTTTTGATTGTTTTGATGAAGAGTCTAAAACTACATCTGAAACTCCAATCCCTAATCCCAATGATGATACTCATGAAGGAAGTACATCTGTTGGTAAAGAAGGTAGAGCTCATCAACCAAATCGGGCTGTGGACAATCTTGAATCTGGAAATGTTGAACAAATACATCAACTAATCTTTGAGAGTGTTGCACAGCAGCAACCTGGACATGATTCTGCAACTTCCTTAGATGATAATTATATTTTGAGGAAAATGTTGGTAAAGCTTTGAGGTTCCAAATCAAACAGAGAAATCATAGGAAGTCCAAGAGACCTTCTAAATTGCACGCTAAGTTGAATGATTATGTGTTGGATACTAAAGTTAGATATGGTTTAAATAAGTATGAATCATTCTTTGTTAAGTGTTGAAAATTGTTGTTTTGTGTCTAACTTGAATAAAATTGTTGAGCCTACTTCTTATGAAGAGGCATGTAAGGACGTTAATTGGATTAATGCTATGAATGAGGAAATACATGCCTTACATGAAAATGATACATGGGAAGAAAATGGGTTGCCTTTTGGTAGAAAACCAATAGGCAGCAAGTGGGTTTGGAAAATTAAGTATAAATCAATAGGGGAAGTTAAAAGGCATAAGGCTAGATTAGTAGCTAAAGGTTTTGGTCAAAAAGAGGAGGTTGACTATGAGGAAACTTTCAATCATATTGTTAAAAAAATGGGAACTGTTAGATGTTTACTTAGTTTGGATGTTCAAAAAAATTGGAAAACTTTTCAAATGGATGTCAATAATGCTTTTTTATATGGTGATTTAAAGAGGAAGTATATATGCTTCCTCCACCTAGATACTTTAAAGAAGGAAGCAACAAAGTTTGTAAATTGAAAAAATCTTTATATGCGCTTAAACAAGCTCCTAGATAATGGAATCATAAGTTATCCGAGGCTTTCTTTGAGGCTGATTTAAACAATCAAAAATGATCATTTATTGTTTTTCAAAAGAAAGATGAAACTGTAATGTTTATATTGGTATATCGCGGATGATTTAGTTATCACCGGTAATAGTGAAATTGAAGTTGAATGTATTAAAGTTTTTTTAAAAACAATTTTAAGATTAAAGATTTAGGTGAGTTGAAGTTTTTTCTTGGAATTGAAGTATTAAAAACTAAAAATGGTCTTTGTTTGAACCAAAGGAAATACTGTCTTGAATTACTACATGAATTTGGGTTGCTTGCTTGTAGGTTTGTGTTAACTCCTTTGCCTTAGCTCATAAGGAATCTGATGATAATAAGTATTTGAAAAACTTTACTACTTATCAGAAACTGGTTGGAAAGTTGATTTATTTAACTATGACTAGACTTGATATTTCTTATGATGTTCACTGTCTTAGCCAACACATGCATGCTCCTTTGCAGTCTCATTTTAATCTTGGTATAAGAGTTCTTAAGTACTTAAAAGTTTCGCCTAGTGATGCAGGTTTTACTGACCAGGTCTTAATATTTATAGTGTTTCGCTATACCTATGGTCTACCATAATGCACTAACGGACAGTGTACCCGGTCGTGTATAGTGTAGTAAATGGTAAAGCCGAGGTCGTCCCAAGAGTTATGTGTGTCAGATAACTACTAAGTCTAATTGTCACAGAATATTAATGGTTTTGATAGGTATTTAATAAATTAAACTACTAATGCAGAATACAAAGTATAAGCAAATAAATGGTAAAGGGAAATCAATAGAGGAATAGTGGTGCTAACCTAGGCAATCCTCCTAGCTAGTTATGTCTACGCTACCTACTTCCAATTACTTGGTGGGGTCAATTCGAGAGGACAACATTTGGTCAATTCGCCTAACCTATCAAAGAAAGATGCCACCACAGAGAAATCGGTAGCGCAATCATAAGTCCCGTTGTTCCCGGTCCCTAAGCCGAGTCATTAAGTCACCGCTTACATGCTAGATTCTAAATAGTGAGTGCCCGGCCGTTAGGAACTTAGACACTACACCCCAATTCTTAAGTTCATCCAAACGATGGGTGATCAGTTGGTCAAATCGCACAAGTAGAAAGGGTCGTGGGTTGGTCATATCTTACCCTTCCGTCTCGGTCCACTCACCTAGGGGTCGGTTGGTCATATCTCCTAGGCAATTGGCCTCATCGCAATTCAAAACTACCGAACCAAGGGTGACTACCAAAGAACTATGCATGCATACACTTAGAAATAATTGTCAAAGTAAAGGTAAACGTAAACAAAACAATTAAGGAATCATAACTAGGCTAGCACCAAAGGGTGCTTAGCTCATATTAATCATGCAAATCAATTCAATATTCAAAGGTACGAAATACATGAATTGAAAGTAAAGAAATAATAAACGCTAAAGCTTATCGTAATGGTGTGACTTCTCCTTGAAACTTGACTCAGTATGCTTCCCTAGACCTCCTTGAGCTTTTTCCCACGCTCTCAGAGTGTTGTGTGTGGAATGGGATGCTTTGAAATCTGGAATTCGTGGGGTATTTATAGGCGGTGCAGGTTACTACAGTAACCAATAGAGGAGTTACGCCGTAACCTTCTATTTCATCGTAAATGCACTAGATCGCTGAGTTACGGCGTAACCTTATAAGTGGTTACGTAGTAGTCTTCAATAAACTCGGTTCGTCATAAGTGATGCGGTGAGTTACGGCATAAGTATCGGGCGTGAAACCTCTTGACCTAATGGAGTTACGTCGTAACCTTTGGGAAGAGTTACCGTAACCTCTTGATAAGTTGGACTTGGGTCACGCAATAGTTACGGCAGAATGTGAGAGACGAGTTACTGCCGTAACTTCTTCAAAATAAGCATCTTGTGATAAATCTTTAGTAATGTTTCCATTTCGCGTCTTTAGCTCCAATGCTCGTAATTTACCCGAAAGTGGAAAAAAGGGAAAACTATGGAAAACAAGCGTAAATCCATATAAATGATATAAATAACAAGCATTATCGGAAATTGACACTTAATAATCGTGACTATTTGATGTTATCAAATATCCCCCACTTAAACTCTACTTGCCCTCAAGTAGACCTTATTAGATAGATTCCTAAAAGATATCTCCCAAAACCGGAAAATATGAGTTTACAAATCCTTATGCTAGAATAAAACAAAGCCGAACACCTCACGAAGAGGAACAAACACTCAAATCTCTCAACTATTCTAAGTTTCAATTTGGGTGATCACCAATCGCACAGTCATAGCATGTATTCTATCATAAGCTTGGCGGTTACACAAATCTCCACCACTAGAGTTAAGGGCTAAACAATTCTCGAAGGCAATATGGGTAGACACGAGAAAGGTTAAGGGGTGACTCGTCATTACTAACATGTCACGGCGAAGTGGACAAAATCAATGATACATGACCAAATCCATGGCCAAGTGTTGGGTCTATTATAGATTTGATAATACAAAACAAGAAGAATGAAACATGAAGGACTAAAAGTGACAAGAAGGGAAACTACAAAAAGATGGAGGATTTGAAAGATTCTAGAAGATATGCTTAAAAGAATATTTAGTTTCCTAATTGTATTATCATTCCTCTTGTAAACCCTAGATGTCTCTAGTATATAAAGAGATATAGGGTCATTAGTTTCATTGTACGTACAAGATGTAAACATCAAAGGTGTGTGTGTGTGTGGGAACCTAGGCGTAGGAAAAATGCCTAGGGTTTAGTTAGTTAGTGTTAGATCAAGTCTTTGATCTTTATTATAGTTAGTTAGTTAGTTTATGATAATGAAAAACCTTGTTCATAATAATATTGATTCTACTGAAATTCCATGATGCTAAGGATATAAAGCAGCTCTGGGCTGCTCTCAAGACTAGATTTGGAGGGAATGAAGCTTCAAGAAGATGCATGTAAATCTACTTAAGCAACAGTTTGAAACTTTCACAGGTTGGTGAAAGAGAGAGTCTTGATCTTTGCATATGATAGGTTTCAAAATCTTCTCAATATCTTGGAATTATACAAGGCGTAAGTATCAGTTGAAGATGCTAATTTGAAGTTTCTAAGGAGTTTGCCATCTACATGACATGTTATTGTTACAATGATCAGAGGACAACCTGGTTTAGATGTCATGGACTTTGATGATCTATACAACCATCTAAAGGTGTATGAACATGAGATGAATGGTCAAACAAGTTCTAAGTATCACAGTATTGCTTTTCTATCATTTGAAAGAGGCGATTTCAACCAAAAGTCTTTCGCCTCTACTCAAAGTATTGTCTCGTGTCTGCTCCCACCCATGCTCAACAAGTTCAACCAACTACCACTATGCACTCGGATGAAGTTGTGTGCTCTTTCTTTGCAACAAAGCTAGCTTACCCGTCACCTATGAAGAAGATCTAGCATGTTCAAGAGGATGCACTTGAAGAAATTGATATCGGTGGCAAGTTGCTATGATCACGCAAGGATCAAAAAGTATATGAAGAAGGCGAGAAAAGCATTGATTTCAAACCAAAGCAGTGGAATAACTTTTGACAAATCCAAAATTGAATGCTTCAATTGTCAAAAGATCGACACTTTGCAAGTGGAGTGTAGGTTTGCTAAGTATCAAGCAAACAGGACATCTGAGAAACCAAAGCTTGAGCTAAAAGAAATTCCAATTACTGAAACAAAGGCTTTGGTTGCTCAAGAGAATTTGTCAGAAGTTGACTAGAGTGAAGAGTTTGATGATGAACCAGTGACTTACTGCATGGTAGCTGTGGAAGAAGAAGTTAAAGAATCAGTGGAAGAATTGGACTGGAGCACTGCTTTTGATGAGGAATCTGAACATGCTGCCTTGGAACCCAAAGATTGTCTAGGAGGATTTGATTGGAGCTTGGAGCATGAAGATGATCCTGTTTTACTTGCTATGGTAGCTACATCACCAAGTTCACCCCTATCTCTGAGGTATGCTCAAATTGTCATGACTTTTATCAAAAACTGTTAAATAGTTATGTGATTGAAAGAGATAACTGTATAAGGGCTAGGTCTCGAGGTCGCAGTTACCAAATCACTTTAGAGTCTATGGAAGCCAAAATATTAACACATGAAAATAATGAAATGGCTTCAATGAAAATATGAACAACAGGATTACCAACTAAAACTAAGTGAATGGAAACTAAACCAGAAATTTCTTTGAAATTGAGAAACTAACTAAGGAGAGGATGATCCGTTAGCTAAGTTTGATGTCTGAATGAATGCGGCTTGTCCCATGTTGCTTATGTTGAAAAATGAGAGGGGCTTACATTAGAACGGCTTAGGATTTGGTATGGACATTACTAACATGGAAGAGAACACATCTAGTGATCGGGATGACTTAGACTTAGAAGACATAACCACTAGTGATGATGAACTCATTAATTATGTAGACACATCTAGCAATGAGGATTCATTAGTGATTCACCTCCCGAGTTTAAGAAAGACACTGGTTATCATGCGCTTCCCATCCCATGGAATTCATCAACCCCTAGGCCCGATGTTTCTCAATTTGGTATAGACAAATTTGAGTTTGGAAGAAGCTTATTGGTCAATCTAGGTCTCAAACCCCAAAAGAAACTGTTGACACCAATGTTCAAAGCCAGCGGTACCTTCAACTCAAAGTATCGCTCCACAAGCAAGACCTTCAGAAAACCTTTTCAACACAAGATCGCTAAACCTTTTGGGATAACTTTGGTCAAAACAGATTTAATCATTCACCTAGAAGGCAAAATAGTTTTGGTCATAGACATAGGATTAGACACTTTGGAAGTATGGGTGAAAAACTGTGCTTTGTGTGTTATAGTCCTAATCACTTAATCAAAGATTGTGACCGACACTCAGAATATCTTAGCAAGTTTTCAAAGAATAGGTCTACCAACCAGAAACCTAGAGAGCACAAACCAGTCTAGAATAATTCAAATAGGTTATGATCAATCGTCTTCGTAATCACCTATACAAATAGCATAAAGTAACAATATAGACAAGTGAATAATTGAACCAAATAGCAGCTACTTATGCACAATATACGAATGTAAAATCAATTTTTACTACCAACCATGACAAAAGAATGCATGACCTACTGATCAACTCATTCACACGTAATTCCATCTCTTAACCTCACTAACATTAACCATCAATGTAAATAGCCAATCAAACAATCAACTTCCATTAGAAACATTCACCCGAAGCATAAACACCTTACTCGTCAACGATAGTAAGTATCAATTTTTGAGAAGCCCAGCAGTGGTTACAAGTAAAGCTAGCAGTGGTTTCGTAGCAGTGGTTACCAAGAAACACTAGAAGTAGTTTCGAGATAACTTGGCTGTGGTTTCGAGAAACGGCCGATGCTAGCAGTGGTTACTCGCGTAGCAGCAGATCAGTTCCAATATTGCAGAAGATTTAGCATTAAACGAGACATCAGTAGGAACAGATAGTATAAGAGCAATACTAAACAATGAGCAGCCTTACCGACATCGTACAGCCGTAACAAGATGAGAACAATAGTATCTTATTATCATAGGAACGTGAATGGGTAGCATAAATTCAATAGTCATGTGAATCCAAGATTAAATATCACAAATAAAAGTGTTTTGGATGCCACCGACCCATGATATCAATATGTTACAATCAACCAATCGACCAATTTAATGAGAACGAGGTAATGGGTTTTAAAGTCATGAACTCATATAGCACAATCTGTTGAACAAATTCTTTATCACGTTTCCATATAAGTGACAAATTTTATATACTGGAGGATTAGGGTTTACAAGATACTAATAAGTCCCTATTTGGATAATAACAAAAAGGGGAAGAGATGTTTGAGTGACATGTTCAAGTCAAGGGAAAGCATGGAAGATAAGATTGTTTCATTCATGGTGAGATTTAATGATCTCAACTTCTGCTACTTCGCCTAGGAAAGTTCGTTACAAGAATCGTGTTTGTTTTGTCATCATCAAATAGGGAAGATTGTTGGGTCTATTATATATTTGATAATACAAAACAAGAAGAATGAAACATGAAGGACTAAAAGTGACAAGAAGGAAACTACAAAAGATGGAGGATTTGGAAGATTCTAGAAGATATGCTTAAAAGAATATTTAGTTTCCTAATTGTATTATGATTCCTCTTAAACCCTAGATGTCTCTAGTATATAAAGAGACATAGGTCATTAGTTTCATTGTACGACAAGATGTAAACATCAAAGGTGTGTGTGTGGGGAACCTAGGCGTAGGGAAAACGATAGGGTTTAGTTAGTTAGTGTTAGATCAAGTCTTTGATCTTTATTATAGTTAGTTAGTTAGTTTATGATAATGAAAAACCTTGTTCATAATAATATTGATTCTATGTTTGAATATTCCGCCTTCATTATTATGTGTTCCTAGATATAATATTAGACCTAGTCTAAGAGCTACAACGATCTTCACACCAAGACACCAAAGATTGATCGCTGCATCACCTAGACACGCTTCATGACTAAATGGTAGGATAAGACATGGGATATATAATTGGTGTAAAATAAAATAAAAAAACAAGCAGGTAGTCTAAATCTATAACTAAGTCATCACCACTTCACCCACCGCCCAAAGTTCAAGCTTAGAAGTCTAGAGACCGGATCATGAAATGCAAGGTAGATGTGTCATTAGAGGACGCCGTGATGGGCACACTACCTTTTCTTCTTCGCTTGGTATAAATCCAACTCCAATCTTCTAATGCACTCCAAGGTGGCCTCCTCGATACTAATCAATAAAGCTCATACTATAGTGCTTATAACATCGCACTTTACAATATAATAACTCAATCAACTATTTTCGAATCATTTTTTCAACATAGCATAATAACATAACATCCCCACTGAGATGAACAATGGGAATTGGGGTCTTCAATGATCTTCATAAATGTTGTCGATGAAAGCGTGATTTCAAACCTTTTCACTCAAACCTTGAACTTAGGCAAATGATGATTTCAATTACAAATAAAGACTACTGTGGTAGGCTAAGGTGTAAGGGTGTAACGAAACAATATATCGGGTTGACAAAATGAAAGGAATGGCTCGTAAGGGTGTGATCTAGGGGTATCTTGCACTAAAGGGAGTGCAACAAAAGTGGTTTCACATGGGGTCGAAAAGCGAGGTGACTAGTCGATAGACTCACAATGGTAGGTCGTTTGGGTGATAATCCTATAATAACGCTTTCTAAAACCGAAAAGTCCAAATACATCGAGCTAACTCAACATACCTCGCCTATGGTCTCGAAATGATGCAAAGGCCAAGTTCTAAAGTTTACAAGCTACCCAAGACACTCATAATTTGGTGGATTTGGGTTAAAATATTGAAACGGATAAAGCTAATCTCACCATGTAATATCAAGGGTCAGATGTGCTCGACTAAGGTCTAATCTAGTTAGGTTCGTAAAAACATGTCAAAATTTTAAAATGGCATAATTTTTCAAAATAAACTAGAAAAATGAGGGCTAAATAAAGTTCATGAGATAATTCTACCCCGTCCCCAATTGAATTGTACAAAGTCCCTTTTGTACTAGGCATTAAAATAAAGGTGAAGAGAAAGGTAGAATTAGAGCGAGAACTTCCCCGAATTTTGCTCCAAAAGAAGAAAGCCCACGAAAGAATCGTGCTTCGCTAAGCGCCAAGAACAAACTTCAATCCTCGAAATCACAATACCGACAAGCATAATTCTAAAAAGAAAAATAATAAAATGAAAAGCACACCTAACTCACTTTCATAGAATCACGGTTGCATTTAGCTTAATGCAACAAGTTTTTAAACCACTTGGTGTCCCAAGTGGACGAGTGAAGTCTCGTGAGGGTTTACAGGAACACACTCCACAAAGTTCATTTAAAAACTAATACAAGGTTACCGTGTTTTAAAATGAAAGAATTAGCAGAGAGAGTTACGTCAGAACTCCCATGAGAGAGTTACGCCAGAATCGGCAAAACTCGGTATGAGCTGAAGTTTAATAGTTACGCCTAACCATCGAGATGGAATTACGCCAGAATTGGTAATGCGTCAAAATTTCTGCTAAAATGTTGGTTACTACAGAATCACCAAGATGAGTTATGCCGTAACTCGTTCGTGATCAAGAATCGCAGCAGAATTACTTTGTCTCCTCGCAAAATGGTTAGAAAACACAAACCCAATGTAAATGAAATAAAAATAAAAGAAAGGGATAATTCGGGTTGTCTCCGAAGAGCACTTTTCTTTATTTACGAGTCTTGTTAGACTCTTAGCCGTGGCTACCAAAGGCTTGTCCGTCATCTCGGACCGGGCAATCTCCATGTTGAAGCCACCGATCAAATTCTCATCCCATTTGTATCCATCTCCAAGTTCTAAACACCCTAAGTAAAATTTTTGATCTTTTGGTAGGGTGATCAAAACCTTGGCCTTATCTTCTTCACTAATACCAAGCACGCCTAGCATAACTTAACTGCTTTTTAGTCCAATTTTTAAAATTTTGACAGCCCTGGCATTTTGAAAAGCAGCTTTATCATCGCCAATCTTTAACCAAACCACCATTCCTTCTCGCTTTTATCAAGCCCAAATATTTCTTTAAAGGGTTTTCCGAAAATCACCTTAGTCACTCATCCGCCACGAACTCGCTAACATCATCCAAAACCACAAAGTCGACTAGAAACGAGTGTGTTCCTACAAAAACTCGTATGTTTGTTGCTATCCCGAGGAAGTTGTTTTGTAATCAAGCTCCTTTTCCATAACCTCGTTGATGCATTCCCGAGAGATAATGTTGACTGGGAATCTGGTCGATAAATGGGTGAAAATCAATGAACCCATTTTGCATGAGATTTTCGATAGTGGGATTACTATGATGGATTCGTGCCCCATCTCATAAAACTGTGGTTGGTCCGATTGCACCTAATGTTTTCCGTAGTTATCTTGCCAACGGGTCATCTCGACATCACTGAGAGGTCTTCAAGACTTAATCCTAAATTATCCTCTTCCTCAAAATCTACGAAACATCAAAATCCTTCCCGAGTCAATCTCTCCAGATCCGGGTCGCTAAGAAACTTTTCATGGCTTCACCAAAATTCCCCATCGGGTCAATTGCACACACCTTCTCCGGTAGACAAATGTTCATTAGGTCCGAATGTGGCGATCTCTCCATTAGCTTCCGAGTTAATTTTCCTAAGACATCCACTTTAGTGTGAGCGAGAGTAAAGCATGGGTCTTCCTAAATGACAGTATCCCGTTGTCTTCCTGAATGTCAAGAATCACAAAATCCATCGAAAAGGAATCTTTAATCTTCACCAATACATTTTCAACAATTCCTAATGGCGATTGCATGGATCGATCACCATTTCAATTTTCATCTTGGCCGGTTTTAAGTTGCCAATTCCTATACGCAAAAACATCGAACGAGGCATTATGCTAATACTAGCTCCAAGATCCGCCAGAGCTGCTACACATATTTAGGCTCCCGATATAGCGAGAGTAAAGCATCATGGATCTTTTTCCTTTGTGGTAGCTCGCTCTCAAAACCGCCGAGCATCATTCGCTGAGGCGAATAGTCTCATCATAACTTAATTCCGCGTAATATCATGACGATAAGCATTATCGTAATCATCGCAGGAGGGTTTACCAAAGAAAGTTTGGTCCAAAAGTGATTATTTCTCCAAGTCGATATGTCGCTTAACCTTTTCCGAAAAGGTCAAAGGTTCTTCGAGGATAGTTTCTACAAGCAGTGGACAACTTATTCCTCCCGAGTCGCTAGGTAATCATAGATGGCTTCAACATGAACTAACACTTCTCTAATCTCTTTATCCTATCATCGTGAATTTTAATAGAGAGATCAGATTATCCACTTAATGCTTTCATCATCTTTTCTATCCTATCATCGCGCTCTTGATTCTTTGATGTGGTCAAGAATCTTCTTCTCAAGATTGTTCCCGTATTGGTCTCAAATACACTTTTAACCTTCTCAACCCTACACGCCTCACCTTCTTTCCAACCTTCGCTTTTCAAAAATTTCCCGTAATTGTATTCTTGCTTCGCTATTGTCTTCATTACCTTATGATCGGTTATCTCTGTCCGCATCCCGTATCCATGTGCCACTAGTAGCAATGTTCGAATCATCGAATACATTCCAAGGCCCCGATCAGAGTCACGCTAGGAATAGGTCTTGGTGAATCAAGGAGTTCTCGTGTTCGCATTAATCCTCGATAAAAGACATATACGATCCGATGTTTGTTTAAATCATGAGTAGGGCATCGATAGAGAAGCTCATTAAATCTTTCCCATGCTTGGTACAATGTTTCTTCTCCAATCGAACGAATTGATAGATTTTCCCGGAAGCTTAGCCATTTTTAAGGAGGGCAAAATTGTCGGACTTAACTCCTTTCTTAGTTTTCCCATGCTTCTTTACTTTCACTAGGAAGTTTGTTATACCATCTTTTGGCCGCTCCGCAGAGTCATAGAAAAAATCCTTGCAAAGGATCGAATAACTGGAGTACCGACGCTGAAAAGAGATGATAAGTGGAGAACTTCATCTACGTGATCCCGAACGCCCTCATCTTCGCCTCCGTAAAACTTAAGCTCATGTAACTCTCGAATAATATGATCCGGGATGGAGTATTTTTCAGTAGGAGAATCTCGAGTGAAGCTTCGCTGGCGCTATCGCTTGGTTGGACCAAATATCGCCCATAGTTAGGTCATTGACATTATTTTCATTGATGACCTCCTGCTCGCATCCGATTGGTCCGATTCAGAAATGAGAAGATGTTGTGAATAGAACCGAGAATAGATCCTCTTTTCCAAATTGCTTCTCCGGGTCAAAAATGGGTAGCCAAAGGGCCTAGAGTCATGAGTCTTGTATCCCGACATTATCGTAAAGAAAATTAAAAATGACTTAATATGAAATCCTAAACTAGTCCCAAGAAGCGCCAAAAACTTGATGCGTTTTATCGACTGTGTCTTAATATTTATAGTGTCTCGCTATACCTATGGTTCACTCCTAATGCACTAACAGGCAAGCAAATCGGTCGTGTGTAGTGTAGTAAATGGTAAAGCCGAGGTCGTCCCAAGAGCTATGTGGTTTGATAATTACTAAGTCTAATTGTCACGTAATATTAATGGTTTTGATAGGTATTTAATTAATTAAACTACTAATGCGTAATATAAAGTAAAAGCAAATAAATGGTAAAGGAAATCAATAGAGGAATAGTGGTGCTAACATAGTCAATCCTCCTAGCTAGTTATGTCTACGCTCACCTACTTCCAATTACTTCTGTGGGTCAAATTCGAGAGGACAACATTTGGTCAATTCGCCTAACCTATCGCCAAAGATGCCACCACGGAGAAATCAGCACACCATCATAAGTCCTGTTGTTCCCGGTCCCTAAGCCGAGTTATTAAGTACCGCTACATGTTAGATTCTAAATAGCGAGTGCCTACTGCTAGAACTTAGACACTACACCCCTAATTCTTAAGTTCATCCAAACGATAGTGATCACTGGTCAACCGCACAAGTAGAAAGGGTCGCGCTTGGTCATATCTACCCTTCCGCCTCAAATTACCACCTAGGGTCGGGCTTGGTCATATCTCCTAGGCAATTGGCCTCATCGCCATTCAAAACTACCAACCAAGTGACTACCAAAGAACTATGCATGCATACACTTAGAAATAATTGTACGGAAGTAAAGCTAAACGTAAACAAAACAATTAAGGAATCATAACTAGGCTAGCACCAAAGGATGCTTAGCCGCATATTAATCATGCAAATCAATTCAATATTCAAAGGTACGAAATACATGAATTGAAAGTAAAGAAATAATAAACGCTAAAGCTTATCGTAATGGTGTGACTTCTCCTCGAAACAACTCCAGATGCTTCCCTAGACCTCCTTGAGCTTTTTCCCACGCTCGTAGTGTTGTGTGTGGAATGGGATGCTTTGAAATGCCGGAATCTGTGGGTATTTATAGGCTGTGTCCGGGTTACTACAGAACTAACCAGAGGAGTTACGCCGTAACCTTCTATTTCATCGTAAATGCACTAGATCGCTAGTTACGGCCACCTTATAAGTGGTTACGCCGTAGTCTTCAATAAACTCGTTACGCCGTAAGTGATGCGGTAGTTACGGCATAAGTATCGCCGCGTGGAACCTCTTTTGACCTAATGGAGTTACGTCAGAACCTTTGGGAAGAAAGTTACGCCAGAACCTCTTGATAAGTTGGACTTCGGGTCACGCAATCGTTACTGCAGAATGCGAGAGACGAGTTACGCAGAATCTTCTTCAAAATAAACATACCGTGATAAATCTTTAGTAATGTTTTCATTTCGCCTCTTTAGCTCCTATGCTCGTAATTTACCCGAAGTGGAAAACAATGGAAAACAAGCGTAAATCCATATAAATGATATAAATAACGAGCATTATCGGGAAATTGACACTTAATAATCGTGGACTATTTGTTGTTATCACCTAGTAGTGGTATTGGGTTTAATAGAACGCAAGGAGGTTTTAATGCCATAGTTTTTCAGATTCGATTGGCAAATTTCCGTAACTAGAAGTCCTGCTTCAGTGATATTGTGTTTTGTTAATGGAATTTGTAGTCTGGAAGAGTAAGAAACAAGCTACTATGTCCAAGTTATTCATCAAGGTAATATAGATGCATGACATCTCGCTACTTGTGAATTCATGGATCTTAAAGGTTTTCGATGATCTGGGTGAAACTGGGTTAATACCAGTTGACTTATTCTGTCATAATAATTCTGCTATTCAAATAGCAGCTAACCCTATTATGCATGAGAAAAGCATTTTGATATAGATGTGCATTTGATTAGAGAGAATGTGGCATATGGGTTGATTAAAACTGTGAATATTGAGTCTAAACAGCAGTTTGCTAGTATCTTGACCAAGGCTCTTGGTTTTGTGCAACATGCTTATTTAGTTATGGAACTGGGTATGATAAACTTATTTGTTTCATAAGTTTGAGGGAGCGTATTGAAATATATATCTATTTAACAAACTTATCAAACTTAAAGGTTTAGTATATAAATATTTCTTAGTCTATTTCTTCCAATACTAACTTTGGTGCCAGATTTGTAATGTGTTATTTGTGCAGGGTTCAAAGTGTAACATTGCACTATATAAGTTCTCATTCTGCTTTAGGTTGCAGATCTCTTACAAGTTTCAAATATAGTCTTGGTTCTCTCAAGGTTTCATCTGCTTGTCATTGTAGTTTTGGCTAGTATTGTTGATTGTAGTTTCTAGTATTATAGCGCATCATCTTGATCCGCCGATCCGCCGTTTATTTTGGTTAAGAACCGTTAGCGCGGGTCTTTGTATCTAATATCACCTATTAGAGGACTATCATCTTTTCTTTGTATTGTATCGATTGCATCCACTTAGGGACAAATATGTTGTGTTTGTTGTTATAATAAAATATCACTAAAGCGCTGGATGGTTGCTGATTAGATCCGTGTGTTGTTTTGATACCATTTTTACATAATAATTATTTCACAATGCACCTCTATCACCAAATTGCTTTTTGTGAAACACAAAATTTTCATTACATTCCGCTTTGACGACTTCTTTAAACCACATACTAAATTGAATATGTAGTTTAAACGGTCTTACCAATATTACGTGTATTGAATGAAAAGTTATTTTTGGCTAGAGATGAAATAATAATAATAATAATAATAATAATAATAATAATAATAAAATAATAATAATAAAGGATGTTATAATAAAGTCTTTAGAGTACAAAAAAATTGGTTTTCGATTTCCCATCAATTTTCAGAACCCCATGAGTTGTTAATAAAGTGATGTTATAATAAATAATAATAATAATAATAATAATAATAATAATAATAATAATAATAATAATAATAATAATAATAATAAATTGGAGAATATTAAAAGTAGCATGTTTCAAATAACCTTTTCTTCAACTAGGCTATATTTAATGTGGATATATTTGTCATGATGAAAAATTTCGTGTTCTTTACATATTAAAACGTTTAAGTATTTAACAGCTATCCTCATTGATTTTGATTGTGACTAACAAGACTTTCAATGCTAATTCAATAAAGATGATAGGTAGTGAAGTTGGACTTCATTTACTGATATTGCACATGGTTGACATCACAAAGTATTTACGAAATTGTAAAATATTGCATCTAAATTACTTAAAAAAAAACTGTAATGTATAGTAATATGAAGCTTACAAATATAAAATATGTATTAATCTATAATTATAAAAGATTAGACACATAAATTCATTTTTAACTTTTATTATCACTAGTATAAATCACTTATATTATTATTCTTTTTAATTATTATTATGAATCACTTTTTTTTTTTTTTTTTTTTATATATATATTATTATTATCATCACTTTATTAAACTCAAAAGATTTATAGAAGTTAATGAAGTTCGAGATACTAACCCAGCTCTCCCAATTCATAAGCTATAAAAGCCTAATCCTACTAAAGATATGGAAGCAACACGCGCTCCAACGTCTTGGGTTATCGAGAACTTCTGATTCGCTTCAAGAAGTCACAACATCCTTCTCAAGCTTCCCAAAAGAAGAGAATGGTATGGGAGAAACCCATATCCAATATCCGCAAGACTTGGCCTCATACTTGACGCGCTTACGCTACGCCACGCACACCACATGACCAGCACAAAATCAACCATACTAGTGTGCTGGGCTAAGACCCAACAATCAACACATACATCGCCTCCATCCCACGAGAGAGCAACATATCACCGACGTAGTGGTTTGTCCCTTTCTCCACTAAGCCCAATGTCAACTTCTTTACGAAATGAAATACCCGATCGAGAATGATGTCAACCAAGGTATCGCACCACGTTATGCCGATGTTTAATACCAATAATGCCAAGACACGATACAACATGGTCCCTATAAATATCCCCTAGAAAGACCCCGAACAAGCTTGGCACCAAGATCCGAATAGAAAATAAAGGAACACCCAATCGATAACATAACACACACCGATAGGTCCTAGCATTCATAGTCTGCCCCAACCCCGAGATCGGAACCACCCTAAGCCAGTCAGAAGTATGGTCCTCCATCTGAGATTTCCATAAAGCCATTTGTCGAGTAGATAGAGAAAAAGAGGATTCAGCCGTTTGAGTAACACGCGTGAAATATATATCTGCCAGTTTCTTCATAAGTTTGGGGGCAGCGATCTCACTTGGATTACTCAAAAGATCGATCTCCATTTTCACATTAAAAGCACATAAAGCATCATCAAAGGAAGGCCCAGAAGTTACAATACCAGAATGTCGGAGCAACTTAGTCTGCAAGCTAGCATATTGGAGTCTTGATGCAAGAAATGCATAGTTCAAGACATCACCTGCCGAGTAAACACCAAGCCCTCCAAACACAAATGGTAAGGTAGCAAGCCTCCATTGCCAATCACCAAAACCAGGCCCATAAGCAGTGACAATACTCTCCAGGAGGAACGGCGTCGATCAAATGAACTCGAGCACGCCAAGACCCCGGAGAACATGTGCGATAGAAAAATATAATTTGGAAATACCGCCACAAGAATTTACAACTCATAGGATTTACAAAAACTTAGCGGGCCGAAACCAACCCGCCCCACACCTCTAAAGAATAAGAAACCAATCATATTAAAATACGAACCGCAAAGACGCGCCCAACGCTCGGTCATAGTAGAAACGCCGAACGCGCTTTAGTAAGCATCGCATCATTATTATTATTATTATTATTATTATTATTATTATTATTATTATTATTATTATTATTATTATTATTATTATTATTATTATTAAACCTCACTTCATTAGAATACCAAAGAATTTACAGAAGTTGGTGATGGTGTTTTGACACTACGGCTCCCACTCCCTTCCTGATACAAAAACTTACTATGAAAATAAAGCTGACCACTTTTGGCGATTATTCGAGCTAACAAAGAAATTATCCAAAAAGACCTTTATTTTGTAAGATTAATAAATGAGCTACGCTATATGTGTAGTTGTATACACAGAATTTTATCGTAGCTATATAAACTATTACTACTTTTCATCGTTAGAAGTATGTTCGGTAAAATCAACGACAACAAAAACAATAGCTAGAAAAAGTAGCAGAAACCCGAAAGAAAGAGAATGTTTACTACATATCAATGGTCAAGTCCTATCAAACATCATCAAAATGTTCACAAGTTCATGATTCTCGAAGTGGTATTATTGTCTCTAGAAGTGGTACTCAATTTAGAACTTACACTGGCTGCACCAAAGCCAATGGAGCCAAACAAGTCATCTACCACTACTACAAAAATCTCATAGAAACCGGTCAAATGGCTTCATGAAGAGTGGTTTGGAACCACTCTGAAGGGGTATTCCATAATCGAAACATATATAAACCGGTTTGGCAACCGCCTCTATTAGAAGCATCGACACCGGTTTTCTTTAAAATCGGTTCCATTATAGAGTAAACAAACATAGTTTTATTGGACATCGACACCGGTTGTCCTACAACCTGTCTTTATAGAAGCATCCAACCTATCTTTATGAAGAGTAAAAAGATATGTTTTTAGAAATTGAAAAATTTTAGAAATGATTTTTTTAATAAAGAAATATATATAAATGCACCAAATATAAATAAAGCGATTAAAATACACTACAAATGTCGAAATCAACAAAGTAAAATAAGATAATACGTTAATTCAACTAAACATAAATCCTAGGCAAAATCCAAATTAAAACACTAGAATTTAACAAACCATAAAGAAACACACTAGAATTCAAAGATAATCGAACAACATTATCGGGATTAATCGCGCCACAATGTAAACTATGCACCAATAATGGCGCTCAACTTTATGTTCTCTAATCGACGCCGTCACTACAAGGTACCTACATGTAAATTAATGAAATAAATGGTTATACAAAACTAAGATGTTTTCGGCAAGAATTAAACCGCCAATTATTTAACAATGACCAATGACATGTAAGATAAGGCGATTAATCATTTCAAGAACATCAAATAAAAATCAATTAACAAGGGCGCATTAGCCTAAAACCTTAAGCATACCAAAATTATCCTAAATTCGACATTAACCTTTTGGATGTTGTAATCGAAGTGTCCGACCATCCTCTAATTACCTCCCTAAAATATCAATCTTTGCTAGTCCGTGGGATACCTTCTTTATCCTATAAACCAATCACACGGTTAGCAAAACGCCTGTTAGAGAACAAAAGTAACTCATGCAAGAATAAAAGCTTATTTATTTTGCATATAGATTATTAATTTTACAATACATATCCATAAATTTTCTAAAAGAATAAAGAACTATGCCACCTTAAGTAACTCACTCACTCTGTATGGCCAAGATAGAAACTGTCCATCTCATGAGCTCCATCTAAAAGTTTCTTTGGGAATGCGACCTGTGATACACATAAAAAAGAAGAGCATGTTTATTCAAATCGGTAATGCGGTGTCTATAATGTTAACTAAGGTATGAAAAGTGTGTTACACGAATTTTGAAATCACTATCAGTAGTAACAATGAATTTCCCATCAAGTAAGAACTCTTGTAGTGTGATACGTCCATTAATAAATTTGTTTACTTTAAGAATTGTACACATCAAGAGAAACACTTACAAGACTAGTGATGATGCTCAATAGTGAGCAAGAAGCGGTCATGCCTTCTTTTGGACTAATTCTTGGATCTCTAAGCTCGTCCATTGTCACTTATGGCAAATGCACTCACTTTCTTCTCTGTTGACCTATTAACATCACGTAATTAGTCGATAACAATGACAACAAATTGGAAATTATTGATATACCGATATGCATTAAGCAAGTGCCAATTGTGTAAAATCACACTATGCTAGCACATCCTAACAATATATTTAGTATTCATTAAAAATACATATATTTAAGTGGCAAGCATTTGATTCATAATGCCAAACAAAACACACATCCCAATCCAACAATGAACAAAAGAAAAAGAGTATATACAAGAAGTATTCCCCAAATCTCTAAATAGCGTTAAACAAAGTAAAACTCAAATTGAGCATAATAGTAACAACTAAATAAGAATAGCCAAATTCTGTTTGTAGTGCTGCTTTTACTAAAAAAATACACTACATAAATACACAATAATTAACCAACTAACATTAAGCTTAATCAACTAAATGAACACTCGATTAAATAAACGAACAAATTAATACATTAGAACAACTTAAGTACTTAACATAGTTCATCTAATTACAAATTACTATCACTAATGGCATATACATATCATACAACTACAAATTACTACATTGAAAAAAACAAATAAATCATCATACAACTACATTTCTACTTAAATAAGTAAAAGCATATATGACTTTTACTACATCAAATTTAATAAAAATAACTTACTTGAATCAAGCATATAATGCTTGGCATTATTAGAACCATCTACATGTAAATTTGTATCGATACTACAATATTTAGAGCTTTTTGTTCCTATATTACATATTCTTATATTCTCAGTGTTATCAACAGTTGATAATTTGATATTATTAAGTTGTCTAAACTTAAGCCATCAAATTTGACACTATCATAAAGGTATCATGGATATCCCATTAATCTTTTCACACAATTGTAACAAATTCATACAATGATACACGTTCTATATTCCATTTAGTAACATTCACATAGAAAATGCTAGCGAACCACAAACTTATGAACTGCTGCTCGCTGCGGCCGGCTACAACAACATGATTTTGTGACAGGTATAGTGAATTTCAAAATATACTAAAAGTACTAAAGAATATAAAAGAAACAGTAATATTATACCTCACAACCTAAAAATTGACCACATTCATCAAACACGAATGTATAGTTTCAACCTGTTTACCTCAATAATAATGTCTAATAAAGTTTCGAACATCATTAATTTCAAATATTTTAGCTTACTTTGTAACAAATAGGCTTATCTTCTCCAGATCGGCAAGACATTACTTATTTGTTTGGCGATGTTTCTTTTTCTCGTGTCGATGAATTAACATCGTTAGGGTTAGATGACAAGATAATGGAGTTGGGTTTATTGGTTGTAGGGTTTTGTGAAAAGAGGATTTTTTTTTTTTTTTTTTTTTTTTTTACACTTATGGCCTAAAACTATAATAAATTAACCCACGAGTACATCCGTACATGTATATTTCATTTTTTTTTTCACATAAAAACGAAAATTAACAAAAGATTGAGTAAAGTCATTGTCAATTTTGACTTTTATTAACAAATCACATTGCTTGATTTCGCCTACGTCGCAAAATAGAGCTCTCCTACTGGTTTAATTTTTTTTCAATAAGAATAATTTTGCAATATCACTGCAAAATGATGTAATTCTTTTATTATATAAAAGATTCAAAATAATATGTAAGGGAATCATTTTATTATACCTAACTTGATAACGGTGACGACGATTGACGATGGTTAAGGTAACGACGGTGCCGGAGTTTGGGTTTTGATCGACGATCAGATAGAGACAGTTTCCGGTCTTAGGTTTCGCTTGTGGTGGTCGATAACGACAGTGGAGTGGTGACGGTGAAAGTGATCGGAGATGAACATGTTGATCGATGACGGTGAAAGTGATCGGTAAATTTACGAGTGATTAGGTTGTGAGTGGGTCGCCCTTTCGTTCATTTAGTGATTAGGTCGTGAGATATTTTGGGACAAATGAAAAGAGCGATATGATAAGAGAGAAGGACAAATGAGCGATTTGTTTATTTTGTTTTTGCTTTTATCTTATAAATTTTATTTTTATAATTAATAGCCTAAACATATATTTGGTGAGTTTTTGTATCTTTAGTGAGTAAAAGTTTTAGGTGTCGTTTGTTTTTTTCCACTAAGCACTATTTCCTCTTTTCACTTTTTTTGTCTACCAAACACAGAAGTTTCTGTTTGTATTTTTGCAGCATGCACAAAGTCTTTTTTCACTTTTAAATTTCACAAAATCCTTCACTTCTTACCTCTTTTTTCACAAACCCCGCATCTCTTTCTCAATATTTGTTTTAATACGCTTCCGTCCGCCTTTATACGCTTTCATACGCTTTTATCCATTTTCGCCGCTTTTGATACAATTTCATCCGCTTTATACATCTTCGCCTTTATTATACGCTTTCATCTGCTTTATATGTTTTGTTACGCTTTTGTACATTTTATCCGCTTTCATCTTTTTATACGTTTTGCGTCCGGGTTTATACGCTTTTCGCTTTTGCACGCTGCTCGCTTTTATAATGCTTTTTGTCTTTTATACATTTTCATACGCTTTTATCCGTTTCGTCCATTTTATAGATTTTCATTCATTTTTGTATGTTTTCGTCTGCTTTTATACGCCGCCATTTTATACGCTTTTGTCACTTTTTATACGTTTTAGCATCTATTTTATATGTTTTATCCGCTTTCATCTGCTTTTATATGTTTTCGTCCGCTTTTATAAGGTTACTTATGTTTTCATATGTTTTATCCGCTTCGTTAGTTTTTACATTTTCGCCTGCTTATACACGCCATCGCTTTTCACGTTTGTATCCGCTTTCATATGTCTTTATCCATTTTTGTCCGATTTTATATGTTTTCATTCTTTTTATACGTTTTCATTTATTTTCATACATCTGTATCCGTTTTCGTCCGTTTTTATACGTTTTTGTCCGTTTTTATATGTTTTCTGACATTTTATCCGTTTTCATCCGTTTTTATATGTTTTCATAAGTTTTTATCCATTTTCGTCTATATTTATACGTTTTCATATGTTTTCGTACGTTTTTGTTCGTTTTTATACGTGTTCGTCCAATTTTATATGTTTGCATACGTTTTTATCTATTTTTATCCGTTTTTGTATGATCTTATACATTTTTTACGATTTTGTATGTTTATATATGTTTTTGTACCTTTCATATGTTTTATGCATTTTAATAAATTTGTACATTATTCATTTTTTATCCGCTTACACGCATAAAAACGTATAAAACGCATAAAATGTAAGAAACCATACAAAATGGATGAAAACATATAAGATGGATAAAAGCATAAGAAAATGTATAAAACGGATGAAAACGCTGTAAGAATGGATGAAATGTAAAAAATGGATGAAACGTATAAAACAAAAGAAACATATAAAACGGATGAAAGTATATTAAAATGGACGAAATGTATACAACGAAAACATAAAAACGATAAAACAGAGTAAATTATAAAAGAGTATAAAAGGAGACAAACCGTATAAAACAGATGAAACGGACAAAAACGAAGAAAACGAGTGGAAACGATAAAACGAACGAAACGATAAACAACGGATGAAAATGCATATAAATGGACGAAAATGGGCGAAAACATATAAAACGGATGAAAACGCATAAAATGGACGAAACGTATTAAAACGGAGGAAAACGATGCAAGGCATTTAAACGATAAAATCGGATGAAAATGTAAAGAATAGACGAAAACGTATAAAACGGATAAACCGATAAAATGTATGGAGACGATAAAACGGATTTAAAACGTATCAAACGGTCGAAACAGATAAAATGTATTAAAACGCAAGTAAACGGGTGAAAACGATAAAACAAACGAAACGATAAAACGGATGAAAACGATAAAATGAACGAAAACGATAAAACAAAGCGAAATGTATGAAAACGCATAAAACGCACAAAACGGATGTAAACGATAAAACGGACGAAAACTTGCTTTTATAATCCGTATTTTAAGCGATTGTTGTTCAGATTCAACATTTTAGTATCATTTGACAAAATGATTTATATTCTCAAATCCCAAAACATTAGTGAAAAAGGTACTTTAATAACAGACAAAACAAACTAAGATTGTTCCTCCAATCGAAAATGATATTGTTATTATTTTGTATTTAATGTTTCGAATATCAAAAATATATATCGTTCACTATATAATTGTTTAAATCATATAACTATCACGTTATACAAATACAAATAGAACTAAAAAAGTGAACGTTTAGTATCACCAATACTGGGTTAATTACTCTACTAATAAAATGAGATAATGGAGGCAACATGTAAATTAGTGGCGCCAATGTCCAATTGACTACGTCAATTAGAAAATTCCAACGAATTATTTGGAAGACTTTAGAGGGAATTTTCTAGTGACGCCAACAATTTTGGCACTATATAATATTAAATGTTAAATATATATTATGTTAATTATACTTTACAGTATAATATAGATAAAATTAGAAGAAAGACACTATAAACCAAATATCAAAAAGTGCTTGGTTGCACAGAGACCGGGTCTCTTAACAATACTAGTGTCTAAATGTTTTCTATAATAGAAACTGGTTAGTACTACCACTCCCCGCTAGTAAACCAATGTTTATTAAGAGGTGTCTTTAAGCTTTTTTGTAGTACTTCTCTCCAACTTAGGCCAGTTATTAGTGCTATTTAGTTTGATTTTGATTCCTACCCTTGTTCGAGGCTCGTTTAATAAATGAGCTCAAGCCGAAATGTGGTTGGGACATGTTACCTTTACAAAATCATGTAAGAACTAAATAAACGATATTGGCAGGCAACGCTTAAGATATTCTCGACCAAATTATCATCTACGATTTGTCTCTTTTTACCATAGTAAAACTTGAACAACAACTTTGGATCTTCACCATTGTTCCCTTAACTTTTCAAGTAAATTCTAGTATCAATAACTTAACCAAGCAACAAAAGAGTAATAAGTTAACCAAGCTTTTGCGTAAAATAAATGAACCAACTACCTCTATGACACTTCTTTAAACCTCAACTACTTTAATAACCATACCTGCAAGGCTGCAAGTCTCACATTTAAAGGTATATATTTCTATCAAACTTAAAAGTGAGTTGTTGATTTATCAACACACAAAGTGATATAACTGATGATTTATAATTTGGGTTTGAAATCATTTTTTAAGGGTTGAAAATGGAGAATTCAGTTACTTTATTGAGGCTTCATATTTTAGGCTCTGTTTGTGTAACAGTTTCTTAGTTATATGGCATTCCTTCTATCCCAAATTAAACGAGCCCCAAGACTTTCTTAGTTTACCAAACTAACTTCTAGTAGGATTCGCTCATTAAATCTTAGTGTCAAGAGTAAATTCTTTGTCTAATGATTCTAGAGCAGGTAGTATTAGCACATATGCAAATTTCAGTTGGCTAAATAATCATTTTTCTGAATTTGGATATTATGAAGTGTAACTATCAGGGTAGTACTGCTCGTCATCATATATTTGTTAATGCAGACCGAGGAATTAGTGAGGCTAAATGGGATATACAAGCGCTTACTTTCAAATGCGGGAGTCAAACTGTTTGAAGGGGAGGGGAGGATTGTCGGCCCTAATCAAGTGGAGGTGATACAGTTGGATGGCACTAGACTGTCCTATACAGCAAAGCATATACTAATACAGTTTTAGTTTCTATCCACATAAAACGTTAGATGTTCAAAATATACAACGCACTTGTATCTGAACGGCTAAACCTACAATGCAATTTGAATTAGTAATGCAAAACTTTATTACCCAAGAAGAAAAACATATTGGCCAGTCAAGTTATCTATGTTTCTTGTTCTTTGCAGCAAGACTAGCTGAGGAAGTATCGCAACTGCTTCCAGATATAAGGACAATGTCCACATTACCTGCTCATAAGACATTGCTAAATAATCAGTGATAAAAACTAGAGGTTGCAATTCCGATATATGTATATATTGAAACATTATGAATTATGTATTTGACACGGGTTATTTAACTCAACGTCAATGATTATTATTTTCTATAAAGTTCTTCAGCAACAGGACCCATTTTAAGGCTTCAACCCAACAAGTCGACAACTATAATTTCAACCTCTAATACATCAGTTTGGTCTTATCCAACCCGTCCATGTTGCTGGTTTTTCACCACCTCCAATAGAGAACCAAAAATAACTTTCATAAAACTTTGCTTGGTTGATATATATGATGCCTTTTTATAAGGTAATTTGAGACAGTAAAGCAAGATATGAAAGTTAACTTCTCGTGAACAAAAAAGGTAATAATAACCTTGTACTTTATTTTTGTAGTTAGATGACAACTATCCATTATGCGGGTTGAAATTTAAAACCATCAATGAGAGAGATCAATGACACATATACAACATTTTATTCATTATGACACGGACCGGACACAATAAATCTTTTGCACCAACCCTCTTACACATAGTTATAATATAATGGTCTGATGCTCCATTAATATATTTCATGGAAAGGTTGATAACTAGCCATCTATAATCTCAAAGAGTTAAAGTGACATATCTTTGTTAACGGATATTTTTCATGCATTTTGACACCAATCAAACGCATGCAATAAATCTCTTTCACCAACCCTCTTACACATAGTTAAATAAATTTGACCACCTTTATGTTCTCTACTTTAGCAAGAGTGTAAAATTCTCATTCACCAAGATATGTTAATTAGTTTAGGTGTCAACTAAACACGAAGTCGCTTTATGTTAACAACACGCCATCCGTCCCTAGTATGACCAACAACGGCGCCATAGTGCACTGTGGTCCATGCCCTCATTGGATCATCAATGGACGCTTATTTTTATTCTTTTCTTTTTTTTCTTCGAGGACCGAGATATTTTTTGTGATGTGTTAGACTTATACGTGCCAATAATAAGCTTATTGGTTGTTATTGCTAGTGAAAATGTTTTAGTTATTGACACCTCAATATTGCATCACACGCTTTTAGTTTTTACACCTCAATAACTAAACACACATTCTCTAATATTGCATCAAATATCATTTTAAAATATAAAATTACGCCAATAACTTTTCAAAGCATTAAATTACTCATGCATATCCGAATACACAATCTCATAATGTGATAGAACGAGCATATGAGTCTATCTCCTTTGAACGGAGCAATTAAATTTCATGCCATTAATGCAAATCAAGTCTAGCTCTAGCATATTTAGATGTTCATTTTGTTGAAGATTTTTCCATCAAATAATTCTTGTGTACTAATTCCCTAAAAGTTTTTACCCAAAATTAAATCTCAAACATTTAATTCACCACAACCAACCCAATTTACTTCCATCTAATTCAACACCAACCACTACTTCATACACAAACTCACAACATTCACCTCTTGCACACTCAAAGTCTTGAATCTCATCTCTTGTACAAACAAACCAACCATTAAACCGGTTTCAAATTTTGGCCAATGGCGTTTGATTTCTTTATTTTACTTGCTAATGGTTTCACTTATGATCCGTTAATTAGCTTTAAAATGTTTGAAAAGATCACAAAATGTCCACGCTGGCCTCGATTGAAACAAACAAGTTACTATAGAAAAGAGGTTAACCTCACAAGAACGCATAAGCAATACTATATTGTTGCACTCATTTATTTCTTTTTTAGAGTTGAAAGTAAGTTATGTATACACTACAAGAATCTGATGGAATACCCACGACAATTACCCACACTAATCTTTTTGAGGGTATTTACCCACCTAATACCCACCCCTTACCCACGATTGGTGACTTACAAAGTCGATTTTATTTTCCCTCGAATTTCCCACGGTTTTACCCACAAAAATAGCCACATAAATATATTTGGTGTGCAATATGCGGGTAAATATTTAGCGCCAAAATATTTCTTATGGATTACCCACTTCTTGAGTTATTTGTGGGTATATATGTGGGTAATTTAGTGGTTAATACTTTCCCGCTAAATCTTTCCCCATGTATTACCCATAAAGAAACTTATCGTGGGTAAATGTGTGGGTAATGTTGTGGGTAAGTTTTTGTTACCACGGATTACAAGCATCCAATTTGGACATGGGTAAGTTTTCATGGGTGATTTGTGGGTAAACATGTACCCACAGATTTACCTACGTCTTTTTCTATGGGTATTTTGTTGTTAGTAATTTTCTCTGGCTAGTTTGTGAGTAAACACATGCCCACAACTATACCTACCGCTTTGTTTTATGAGTAAATTACATAAATGGTCTTTGTGGTTTGGTGAAAATTACATCTACCATCCCCGATAATTCACAAGCCAGCCTTGGTCCTTATCTTGCAAAGAATAATATCGATAGTCCTTCACCGTAACACCGAAAGTCCTTGTGGTTTGGAAAAAATTGCATCTACCGTTTATGATAGTTTAAGATGAAGGATTAGCGGTGTTATTCTTTGCAAAGATAAGGACCAAGAATGCAACTTTGAACTATCAAGGACAGTAGATGCAATTTTTGCCAAACCTCCGAATAGCTCGGTAATTCCGGTGTCATCATTTTACCGATATATGGAGTTGGGTATATAATGAAAAAGATTAAAAAAGGGGAAAAAATCCTTATCCATACTACTCATATACTATGTAGTTATCTATATTCTATATTATATATAAAGGAAAAACCATAAAGTGAAAAAATAAAAAAAATTAAGTAAAACAATTTATGAAAACCATAAACTTTTATTATTATTTTCCTTTATAACTCATTTTATTTTCATTCGCTTTAAATAGTGTTAGTGTTTAATCATTGTTTTGAAAACCGGTTTCTAATTGATCCGGCCAATTCACCGGTCACCAAGTTATCGGCTCAACCTGTTCACCATCGGTTAACCCGGCCTTCCACAAAAGTTAAATTTATATCTATTTTGAATGGTACAAAAAAGTTTTATATATATCTCGAAACTAGGTTGATCCGTAACTTCAAACCCGACGGTCTAACCGGTTTTAAAAATAAAACCGATTTATTTGACCTATTTTTTCGACCGAACCGATTCAACTAGTGAACCGCCGGTCGAACCGACTATTTTTTGTTTATAACCCATAATTATTTTATCATTACAACTATCTCGCCGCTATAAAATCACGCGACTATATACTGGAGATTGCCTAGTTTACTTATATATGCCAATTAGTGTTGTGAATTTCATTTTCAATTAAAACTGTATGCCTTTTATTATTTTTAGTCTTGAAACTACATTTTTAGTAATTAAATTTTCATAGTGAAAATGTTAAAACTTATGCCGCCTAAAAATGAAACTTTCAATATGATCAAAATTTTGGCGCTTAACTTGAATTTTCACAAAGTTATGTGATGGGCGCCTATCCAAATTTCCGAAACTGTAATGTGGTTGGAAAGCTTGAAAAATATTCACAACTTCTCCCCAAACTGACCACTTAAATCTACTATCTTAAACTCTTAATTGATTTCGTGAAGTAGCAATCGATCTCTTGAACGGATCAGCGATGGATATAAAAATATCTTATGTCATAACGTTATACTAATAGAGACGGACCAATTCACGAACGGAGCAGAAATCGATGGATCTAGTATTTCACTGAGTTGAGTGGCTTGTTCCCTGAAGAAGATGCTTTGATTTTGCGTTTATAACATTCAAAGAACAAATTTTTTTAATCGTTGGCAGAATCACAACTTCGGTACTCTAACATATTTATTCGTGTAATTTTTTTATGTTTAACCCAGGAAAAACTAACTTTTAAAGAACAATTCTCCTTTTGGTGATTACATCTTGTACTTTGAAGAAGCTCCACTTGATTGGTGAGAGTTTTCAGTTTTTCAGTATTTTTATTTACTTTCTCTTCTATTGGATTTCTAAGAAGTTTATGCAAAGGCATTAGTTGGTTTGGCAAAATAATTTCACCTCATTATTCTCATGTAAGTTGCAAAATAAGTATGTTATTGACTAAGGTCTTGAACTGATTTTTTGTTCTTCATTTGCAGATAACAAATCGAAATCAAAGAAAACCAATTTGGCATACCTACAAAAGATTTAGTGGTTCTTATTTTCATAACAAATCGGAAGTTTAGTTTTAGATCAAGTGCAGCTAAATTTCAAATGGCCATAAAACAGTCACTTGGTTGCTTACTAAACCTGGAGCTTAAATTCTAACCTCCAGTAATTAATAGATTAGGTATGACCCATAGATATTTTTTGCTTTTTAACGCTCTATTCGCGATCTTTCTTTTGGAGTAAGAGAAGAAGTGAGAAGATTTGAAGAGAAATTTGATGGTGTTTTGTGATATTTATGTAGAGAGGATGTCCTAAATTGAAAACCAACTCCAATTAGTATCTGCGACTTTCATTTAAGATAACTTTTTATGATTACTCTGATGTTGTTTAATCCGCCTTTGTATATGTCCCAACTTACAACAACACAGGATGGCGTGCGGCTTAGCATTGTATTCGAGTTTAATAAAAGTATGTGGATGATAACAAATGAAGCATTTTTATTCTGGAACTTCATGGATATAAAACGATCATATAAAAAAGATTTGCATAGCTATGTTTGATGTCTGAAGTTGTTTTCTTAACTATAGTGCAAACCTTGTTTGTATACGATGGATGTACTATGTTAATGAACTATGTAGATATTGAAATTAGCGTGTTTATTATTATTGATCATAAAAAAGATTTGCATAACTCAAATACATATTGTATAAATCAACCCCTTACCAACAAGCAAATCAAAACACATCCCATATTTACAAAACCACACAACTAACCTCTTTACCCATATTTAAACCCTTTCCGACACAACATTTTTATAAGAAAAAAAGGTTAAATTGCAAATTTCGTCCAGATTTAACTGCATTTTTGGTCCCTGTGGTATGGCTAAATCAGATATTTTGGTCCTAAACTTTAAAAGTGCACCATGCGTCCCCATTTTCAGCTTAGTTGCAGACGTTTTGGCCCCTGCGCCCACACAATCTAAAGCTATTTTACTATTTGATGTTGTTTTTCTTTTCTATTTTCTTTTAGTTTCTTACATAAAAGTCCCCGTGTTGGAATGGGTTTTACATATTGAGTCCATACATTTTTTTTATTTTATTTGCAAATCTTCTTCCATGGTTTTGATTTGCACGGCTTTGGTCCCTTAACCACTATTTCGCATAGTTTGACCGTCAGTGGATGTTTTTGTCCGCTTTTATACATTTTCGCCTGCTTTTTACGTTTCATCCGCTTTTTACGCCGCTCGCTTTTATACATTTTCGTCCGCTTTTATACGTTTCGTCCGCTTTTTACGCTTTTGTCCATTTTATACTTTTCGTCCGCTTTTTACGTTTTCATCCGTTTTAAATCCGCTTTATACGCTTTTGTCCATTTTATACATTTTCGTCCGCTTTTTTTTCGCTGCTTGTTTTTATGTTATCGTCCGCTTTTATACTTTTTGTCCTTTTTTACGTTTTCATCCGCTGCCTCGCTTTTATGCGTTTTGTCCATTTTATACATTTTCGCCTGCTTTATTACGCTTTCGCTGCTCTTTTATTATGTTTTGGCCCGCTTTTATACGTTTTCGCTTTTTTTACGCTTTTGTCCGCTTTATACACTCGTCCGCTTTTTACGCTTTCATTTGTTTTTTTTTTTATGTTTTCATCTTTTTTTTTTACGTTTTCGTCTGCTTTTTACGCTTTTATCCGCTTTCATCCGCTTCTTTACGCTTTTATCCGCTTTATACATTTTCGCCCTGCTTTTTACGCCGCTTGTTTTTATGTGTTCGCCGCTTTTATACGCCGCCCATTTTTACGCCATCCGCTTTTATACGCTGCTCATTTTATACGTTGTCGTCCCTTTTTACGCCATCCATTTTGAACGCTTTAGTATGTTCTTTTACGCTTCATCCGTTTTATCGCCGTCTGCGTTTTATACGCCGCCCTTTGTTACATTTTATCCGTTTATACGCTGCGTCTATTTTTATTCGCTTTTATGTCATCCGCTTTACACGCTCTTGTCTCTTATTTTATATTCTTATCCGCTCTTACACGAAAAAGTATCAAAACGGATGAAAATGTATAAAAACGAAAAAGTGTAAAAACGGATTTAAAATGTATAAAAACAAGAAAACGAAAAATGTATTTAAAACGATAAAAAGGATGAGAACTAAAACGGACGAAAATGTATAAAAATGCATTTAAAACATAAAAACGGACGAAAACGATAAAACATATAAAGCGTATTTAAAACGTAAAAAGGACGTAAACGATAAAATGGACGAAACGTAAAACGGACGAAAACGTAAAACGGATGAAACGTAAAAAAGGGACAAAAGGATATAAAATGTATTTAAAACGAGTAAAACGAAGGAAATGAATGAAACGTGAAAACCGGACGAAACGTAAAACGGATTTAAAATGAAAAACAGATAAAAACGGATTAAAACGATAAAATCGGACGAAACGGATGAAAACGTAAAAATGTATTTAAAACATATTAAAATGGACGAAAACGTAAAAATGTATTTAAAACGGATAAAATGGATGAAAACGTAAAATGGATGAAAACGTTTAAAATGGACAAAACGATAAATACTTATGAAAACGATAAAATGATTTAAATCGATATAAACAGTTGAAAACGATAAAACGGATGAAAATAGATAAGAACGAACTAAAACGTATTAAAACTAATAAAACGTATGATAACGTAAGAAAAACTTATAAAACGTAAGAAAAGCGAATAAAATTGACGAAACGATAGAAATGCATTTAAAATGTTTTAAAACGGATAAAACGAATGAAAACGATAAAACGGATAAACACGTATGAAAATGTAAGAAAACATATAAAACGAAAGAAAACGATAAATGGGACAAAAACGATATAAACGGTCAAAGCGATAAAAGCGGACAAAACGCATAAAATGGACAAAACGACAAAATGTAAGAGAAGCGGACGTATAAAAAAAGACAAAAACTTATAAAATATATAATACTAATGTTAATAGTTAAATAAATAATAATAAAAAAATCATACTAAATCTGTAAAACATGGCAAGACATAAGGACCATTTATGTAAGAAACTGAAAAGATGGACTGAAAAGAAAATAGGAAAAGAAGAAGACAAGGGTATTTTAGTCATTTGATGTTGATTAGGGACTAAACATGCAACGAAAACTTGAAAATGGGGACCTCTGATGCACTTTCAAAGTTTTAGGGACCAAATATGCAATTTGACCATACCACAAGGACCAAAAATGCAATTGACTCTTTCGTCCCTAATGTTTATCAAAATTGCAGATAACACATCGAGAGGAAAAAAATTGCAAATTAGCCACCGAGAGCTAAAGTTGCATGCAAAATCGCCACCGAAAGCTCACGATCGTTAGTTCTCCCCTTAGTAAGGTTGTTAGTATATGACAAATATAGTCCCTAATTTTATTTTATTATTTATTTAACTATGTACGTTAGCAAATTTCGTTCTTATATGTTTTAAATTCTGCTTTAATACGCCATTATCCGCTTTTATACTCTTTCGTCCGTATTTATACGCTTTCATTCGCTTTTATAACTTTTCGTCCGCTTTTATATGTTTCACCTGCTTTTATCTGCTTTCATCCATTTTATACACTTTCGCCCATTTTGCTTCCGTTTAAATCCGCTTTTTCGCTTTTATCCGCTTACATCCGATTTTTGTCGGCTTTTATCCTTTTAACTTTTATACATTTTCATCCGCTTTTATAGTTTTGTCATTTTTTTAACGCTTTGATACGTTATTATATCGCTCTTCATACTTTTCATACGCTTTCGCTCGCTTTTATACGCTCATCCGCTTTTATACGCCGTCGTCGCTTCTATACATTTTCGAGTTTTATATGTTTTCGTTCATTTTATACGCCGCCTCGCTTTTATACGCTCGTCCGCTTTTCTTAGGTCTTCATATGTTTTATACGCTTTCATTCATTTTATCCTTTTTATTAGCTTCCGCCGCTTTTTCCTGTTTTTCTTATGTTTGTATCCATTTTCATCCATTTTAATACGTTTTTGTCAATTTTATTCGCTTTTATCCGCTTACATCCGCTTTTATATGCTTTTTAATTGTGAGCGTGTTGGAATATTTAGTTGGGTATTTTAATGAATAAAAATGTGTTGCAAGGTGGATTGGTGTGATGGTTGGGAGTGAAAAGTCGATGGTGGTGAAGGAGAGAAAGGCGATGCGACGCCAAGCTGAAAGATGAAATGAAAGTTGGAAGTAGTCTTATGATGAGCCAAGTGGTTGAGGAAATAGTTTGCCCTTGCGGTTCTTAGTTCAAGGTGAGAAGAGGTTCTAATAACCATAAACCATACATACTCATTACAATTACACAATGAAAAGTTAAGTATAAGTGACGATAATATGCTAACACTCCATTCGAGAATTTTTGTTCAAACCCATTTGATTCTTAAAAACACATGATTTCACTCTCTTGCGGGAAACAAGTCCAACAATTTATCCCGTTGATCTAAAACTTCAGTTTTGGTAGCTACTAATCTGACTTAATTACTAGTGCAAAGTTAATTAACGACACAACTAATACATGAATAATATAGTATCTATTCGGGACATTGAATTGATCTCCTAACCATTTTCATATACGGTCGAACAAATTCATCTACTATTACTAGTGATATAAATAAAGTGTTCAACTACCCCATTCATAGTTTCTTACACATGATGTTAACTTATCAGTAAATGCATTAACTACTTGGAACCAAAGCAACGTGATCTCTGCATATGATAATGACTAAACATTTTGATTTGATTTGAAAATATAAGTTGCATCAAACTTATCTTCTTTTTCTGATAATGTATAAAGAAGGGAAAATTAATATGAGTAAGATAGCAAGTAAGGCAGTGTAATAAGAAGTCAAAACACGTCTTTACCCCTAAACGATGCATCCTCCTTAAAATAGTCTCTTCGGCGACGCGTCTTGGGTCGAGTTTGAGCACAAGTCGGTCGTTTTGTGGGCGTGTGTGATGTTGGTTTTTGTGGTGCATATATTTGTATATATTTGAGTTTGAAATTGGTGGTTTTATTACATCAATGATCGGTGATTGAAGAAAAGTGACGTCATTGAAATGATTGATGATATCGGTCACCATTACAACAAAACTAGCATTAACATTTTGAAAGTTTCAATTGCATACATATACTATCTAGATTACGTTAATTTGAGTAAGGTTATTTGATTTTTTCGATTTGAGTAACCTAATAAACTTTAATGGATTTTATATCATTTTTTGGTTTTTATTTAACTATTGCTTGGGTGTATTTTCATATACCGTATAAAGCATTTCTTGTTTTTCTTATACGACTCTTCACTATTTAATAAATATTCATATAGATTTAAAAATTAAACGCATTCGCTTAAAAATTTAAAAATTTATAAAATGAGTAATGTTACTACTAGACCAAGATATCATAACTTATAAAAACAATGCGAATTATAAATATTTAAATATTTAATTACAATTTACTCCGTATCTCACTAAGGGGTGCTTGGTTGGGGTAGGAATGGCAATCGGGCGAGTTTGGGCGGGCGCCATCCCCATCCCCAAACCCGATAACAAAACTATCCCGAACCTCGCCTAATCCCCATTGTGATCTTATCAGGCGCCATCGGGCCAGATATCTCCCAAACCCGCCCCATTCCCCATCGCCTTATCGGTTGTTTTTTGAGCGCGACTCCATCATACTCGTGTCGCTCCCTGCTTATTCTTATTATTGTACTATTAACAATATGATTTTATGGAATAAATTGAATAATCGAGAAACCATTAGAATATATTAATCATTGGAATAAATCACAACTTTATGTAATAGTATGTACAAAATAAAGTTTTCATGATTCTAATTTAAAATATCACAAAATAAGTAGTGGGATGTATTTTTGACTTTTTTCCGAACTTTTAGTATATTAACCCGTTTGAGTTTCGGCCGGCCTTTTCATAGTGGAATAATACCACTGCCACCACCCACCGCTCGCCACCACCACCACCCACCACTACCACCTCCACCTACCACCACCTTCGCAACCACCCACCACCCGCCGCCGCCGCCACCACCCACCCACCACAACCACCACCACCACCTCCACCAACCACCACCACCACCACCACCATCACCACCACCCGCCATCCGCCACAGTGACCACCCACCACAACCACCATCATCACCATCGCCATCACCACCACCCGCCACCCACCACCTCCACCAACCACCACCTACCACTTCACCAACCACCACCACCTTTCACCACCCACCACCACCGCCGCCGCCGCCACCACCACCACACCACCACCACCACCACCACCACCACCACCACCACCACCGCCACCACCGCCACACCACCACCACCACACCACCACCACACCACCACCACCACCACCGCCGCCACGCGCCACCACCCACGCGCGCAACCGCCATCGCGAACCACAACCACCGCCATTGGTGGGTGGTGATGGTGGTGGCGCGCGGCGGCAATGGCAGGCTGGGTGGTAGGTGAGGTGGTGGAGATCGCGCGGTGGCGCGCGGGCGGTGGTGGTGGTGGCGCGCGCGATGGTGGCGCGCTGGCGCGGGTGTTGGTGGCGGTATGGTGGAGTGGGTGGTGGTGGTGGCGGCGGTGGTGGTGGCGGCGATGGCGGTGGGTGGTGGCGGTGGCGAGTGGTGGGTGGTGGCGATGGTGGTGGTGGGTGGCGGTGGTTAAGCTGAGCGGTGGTGGACGTGGGTGGTGGTGGCGGTGGCACGTAGTGGTGGCAGTGGTGGTGGTGGTGGGTAGAGCTGGTGATGGTGGTTGTGGTGGGTGGTGGTGGTGGTGGTGGCGATTCTTGGTGGTGGGTGGTGGCGGTATTATTCCAACACGTACCGATCAAACTTAAACGGGTTAATATACTAAAGTTCCAAAAAGTCCAAAATACATCCTCTCATATTAAAATAGTCAATGAGGACTAACGATGGTGGTGGTGGTGGTGGTGGTACGGTGGTGGTGGTAGTGGTGGCTCATCACGGTGGTTGGGTGTCATTATCATACCTCCCAATTTACCCATCGAATGTGAATTACCCAATACTAAACAATGATTTCATTCTTTACTTTTAACGGTATTTAATCATTACATTTTTCATTCCTCACCCCCATTACCCCCAACCAAGCACCCCTTAGTGAGTTACTTGAGTAAATTGTAATTAAACATTTAAATATTTATAACTAGTTAAATGACCATTAAATTGACGGGGTTTTTCAAAAGAGTGAAAAATAAATGGTAACTTGTATGTTATACAATTAGGGATCGAGAAACAAACACATGAGGATATAAAATTAAAGAGAAACTTTGTACTAATAATAAGACATATGTGTAATAAAATAAATAGACAAATAACCAAAAGAAACATCTAGTGATCTAAAACACCCATAATCATCTTTTGATAAAAATAAAACATGCTCACCATCTTATCTGTTCAAATAACTCAAGAACTATCGGATATATGCCAACGTACATTTTGGGCTATGTATTTGACAAATAAGTTAGGATCAAAAGGCAAAAAATATTAAAATGAAAAATGTGACAAAAAACCACAACCAAATATTTTAAATGCACCTACAAAAATAGATCGACATCCCTTTAAATCTCTCCTCATATTCAAATATGCTGGTAAAAATTATTCTTATTATTCTCTTTAGTTTTTATTCTCACCTAGGATCCATTCGTCCCATTTATGATTATAGTAGGACAAAACACATTGTTCGGAATTTGTTTTACCAAGATAACATTATTAGATGTTCAATCTAATTATTATACCAAATTGCATAACACAAAAACAACACCTTAAATTTTTTTAAACTGAACTAAATTGGTAGAAAATAATTTATAATTTAAGTTACCATTACTGAGGAATTTTACATTGATTCTTACAAGATGAATATTAATTCCTGATAAAACAAAGTAAGCAAATACAAATGAGATAATGTGGATAAATAAGAAATTTGATTTTGAATTTTCAATAAAAGTTACCAGGTGCAGTTAAAAAATCATGATTTTTAACAAAACTTACACAAAAGTGAAAACAATTTATGAGATTGTGATATTTTACTCCATTTTATTTTCCGTACATTTACCAACTCTCCTCAATTTATTTTAAAATTTCTCTAGTTGACCAAATTTTTTTATGAGTTTCAAACTATTTCGGTATCTATAAAAGTTAAAATTATATTCATCAAAACATATATCTATGTGCATGTTTCAACTGTGAATTATCATCATTCAAAGCTCCTTATCAATTTTTTAATTAATAATAAACACGACTTAATCAAACCTATTATAATAGGATGGCATTCTACATATTGTACATCAAATACCATAATAAATATATGTTTAAAACTTTCCAACAATTCCGAGAAGAAACCATTACATATTCAAACACAAATGAAATCCGCACCTTACATGTTAATTTTAATAGTACCATATTAATGACAATTTCTAAAATTAAAAGGCTAATGTAATGTGCTTGATTTATGATTCATCATCATAGAATATTTGTTACATCTTTCATTGTTTAAAAATAAAAGTGATGGATATTAAAGAAAATCATATGCTATTCGCCACTTGAGTGTAGTGTCCTGAATGTCAAGGAAACCATGAGACTTCTATTATATATGCACCTGTTCATAATACATGAAACAAATAATTTTGATCTACAACCTAAAAAGTTCATTACAATTGTAAGTATATACTCCAAAAGAGTTTGAATATCAAAAGAGATTCATGTTCATGCAATCTCAAAGCAATTGGTTAAAAAAATAATAATCATATTTTACTACTTCAATAACACTTTAATAGTGAAGATGAATCACAAAATTTCCTCTATAAATATTTTTAGTAAAAGTTCTAACTAAAATTATTTTTGTTATGCGATAGACATATAGAGATGGAAGAGTAAATTAGTACTTCTCACAATAAATAAGTTGTGTGATGAAAATATGTGTCATAAGTCATAACGAACCCACATTTATTGTGACCAATGAAACTTAACAAGAAGAGCATAAACGTTGGCAGACAACAACTTACTTATACAGAGGAAACTAATTTCAAGTCTTATATATGAACTTTATCTTACAGATGCAATGTTAAAACCACTTATATCCGGGTGGCGACCACCGACACTAAACTTCTTGAGAAGATTTACAAGTAATTTAGTTATAGAAATCACTTACATGTGAACAAATGCATATTTACATCAATGACCACATAAAGTAATAAGCAATGTTTGATATGATCTTTCATAATATTTTGATTAAAATTATAGCCAACGGTGTGTCATCACACATCATCATTGATCACATGAACTTAAACTATATTGTTCAAAGACACATGAAATGAAAGAAATCGAATACTGACATGGACCACTCCCTAATTAAAAACTTATTAGAAGTCAATGTTCAAATGCTAGTCAATAATTTGATAATCTCATCCACATTCCAAAGAAATTGGGAGCCAAACAAAGGCAAATTTTTTTGAGATAAAAGGTTCTACACCATACGTTATTTTTAGAGTTAATTACATAAATGGTCCCTGTGGTTTATCGAAAATTACGGATTTGATCTCTAAACTTTTTTTGCGGATTTGATCCTATGGTTTTGATTAATTCTGGTTGGTCCCGACCACATTTTCGATTAGTTGACCGTCAAAAAGTGTTTGGAAGGTGAAATAAAAATACCTCAGATGTGTTTCACGAATAGTCATATGGTTTGTGAGTTATCGTGAATTAGTCATTGAATTTTTATTTTTGTTTTATTTATATAAAAACATTTTATCGAAAATTTTATAAAAATTCGAAAATTATATGAAAAATCTATAAAAATTCCAAAATTTTATAAAACTTTATAACAAATTCAAAATTTTATAAAAGTTTTATTAAAATTTCAAAATTTTATGAAAAATTCCAAAATTTTATAAAAATCCAAAACTTTTATAAAATTTTATAAAACATTCCATCAAAATATTGGGAAAAAATTCGACAAAAATTTTCTTTTTCTTTTTGAATACTTTTGACGGAATTTTTATAAAATTTTGAAGGATTTTTTACAATTTATTTTCCTCTTTTAAAAGAGAATATTTTGAAGAAAATCCAAAATTTTATTAAACAATCCGAATACTTTTTGACAAAAAAATTTTGATAAAATTTTCGAATTTTTATAAAAGTTTAATAAAATTTAATAAAATCGTCAAAAATCCGTCAAAATTTTATAAAATTTTGGGCAAGATTTTATAAAACTTCCACAAAAGTATTCAAATAAGAAAAATAAAATTTTTTCGAAAATTTTTCCCATTTTTTTGACGGAATGTTTTATAAGATTTTAAAAAAAAATTATCGGAATTTTTTATAAAATTTTCGGAACTTTTTATAAAACTTTCGGAATTTTTTATGAAATTTTTTAAAAAAAATTTGGAATTTTTAATATACTTTTTTATAAAATTTTCGGATTTTTTATAAAATTTTGGAATTTTTTATAAAATTTTCGAATTTTTAATAAAATTTTTATAAAATTTTCGAATTTGTTATAAAGTTTTATAAAATTTTGGAATTTTTATAGATTTTTCATATAATTTTCGAATTTTTATAAAATTTTCGATAAAATGTTTTTATATAAATAAAAACAAAAAATAAAAATTCAAGGACTAATTCATGATAACCTACAAACCATAGTGACCATTCATGAAACACATACAAGGGTATTTTTGTCATTTCAAATTTTCCAAACACTTTTTGATACCAACTAATCGAAAATGTGTCATGGACCAAACCAGAATTTAATCAAAACCATAGGGATCAAATCCAAAAAAAAGTTTAAGGACCAAACAATAATTTTGACAAACCACGAGGACCATTTATGTAATTAACTCTTATTTTTATGACGCAAAACATCTTATGAGAGTTTGATACACTTTCATATGAAAAAGTTTTGCCAAATATATGCTATTCAAATTTATAATGCACAAAAAAGTAAAAGTAGCGATACATAACACTAACCTTATGAGAATCGATACCATACAACTTGTATAACATATAGATGAAATGAAAAGTACTTATATTATTCATAGATGTATCCAAAAGAAACCCTAAAAATTTAAACAAAGAGCTTAAGAACATAAAAATCTTACTTGAATATATGAAGTTGTTTGCCACAAAACTAAAACACAACCAATTCTCTAATTACATCAAACTTATCAGAATAAAATATCTACAAATCTTTGAAAACATGTTATTCTTTATTATATGTTCATCAAACAACGATCAATCTGCACAAAACAAAAGAATTTAGAAACCTATTAGTTTTACAATTGTAACACCAATAATGAAGAAACCGACAATTACTTATGCAAAACTATACTGTCTAAAAATGACTTCGTGTTAGTTCTTGCAAAATGTTACCCCAAACATTTATGTATAGAAGCCTTAATAATTGTGGTTATGGGAACACCTTAAATGCCATTAAAATGTAACATTATTTAAAAGATTGCAATACGTTTCTTTTAATTCTTTTCCTTTACTAACAATACAGAGTCAATGGCATTAAAATCTACCAAATGCTTAACTACAATAGCATATTTTTTATTTCTTTTTTAATTATGTGTGTTTTTGACTTTTTTCTAAGAGAGGAGTGTGCCACGTGTCAAAAGAATACACAGTGTTATTTTAGAAAAAACTTTATGAAGGTTTGTCAAAAAACTCTATTTTATTAGAGAGTATAGATTCGCATTGTTTTTATAAGTTATGATATCTTGGTCTAGTAACACTACTCATTTTATAAATTTTTAAATTTTTAAGCGAATGTGTTTAATTTTTTAAATCTATATGAATATTTATTAAATAGTGAAGAGTCGTATAAGAAAAACAAGAAATGCTTTATACGAGTATATGAAAATACACCCAAAAGCAATAGTTAAATAAAAAACCAAAAAAATGATATAAAATCCATTAAAGTTTATTAGGTTACTCAAATCGAAAAAATAAAATAACCTTACTCAAATTAACGTAAACTAGATAGTATATGTATGCAATTGAAACTTTCAAAATGATAATGCTAGTTTTGTTGTAACGATGACCGATATCATCAATCAACTCAGCGGCATGCCACTTTTTTACTCAATCACCGATCATTGATGTAATAAAACCACCAATTTCAACTCAAACTTACCTCAAATATATACAAATATATGCACCACAAAACCAACATCACACACGCCCGCAAAATGACCGACTTGTGCTCAAACTCGACCCAAGACGCGCGTCGCGGAGGATGCATAGTTTAGGGTAAAGACGTGTTTTGACTTCTAATTACACCGCCTTACTTGCTATCATACTCAAATTAATTTTCCTTCTTTATACATTATCGAAAAAGAAGATAAGTTTAATGCAACTTATATTTTCAAATCAAATCAAAATGTTTAGTCATTATCATATGCAGAGATCACGTTGCTTTGGTTCCAAGTATTTAATGCATTTACTTGATAAGTTAACATCACGTGTAAGAAACTATGAATGGAGTAGTTGAACACTTTATTTATATCACTAGTAATAGTAGATGAATTTGTTCGACCGTATATGAAGATAGTTAGGTGATCAATTCAATGTCCCAATAGATACTATATTATTCATGTATTAGTTGTGTCGTTAATTAACTTTGCACTAGTAATTAAGTCGATTAGTAGCTACCAAAACGAAGTTGTAGATCAACGGATAAAATGTTGGACTTGTTTCCGCAAGAGAGTGAAATCATGTGTGTTAAGAATCAAATGGTTTTGAACAAAATTGTCGAATGGAGTGTTAGCATATTATCGCCACTTGTACGTAACTTTTCATTGTGTAATTGTAATGAGTATGTATGGTTTATGGTTATTATAACCTCTTCTCACCTTGAACTAAGAAGCCGCAAGGGCAAACTATTTCCTTAATCACTTGGCTCATCATAAGACTACTTCCAACTTTCACACCATTTTATTTTTTCACCTCACACATCGCCTTTCTCTCTTTCACCAACATCCCACTTTTCACCTGCACCATCTCACACCAATCCACCTTGCAACACATTTTTATTCATTAAAATACCCAACTAAATATTCCAACACACTCACAATTAAAAGACGATAAAACGGTTGTAAAAGGATAAAACGGACAAAAAGTATTAAAATAGATGAAACGGATACAAACATAAGAAAACAGGAAAACATACGAAAGCTAATAAAACGGATAAAATGGATGAAAACGATAAACGTGTGAAGACCTAAGAAAACGGACGAAAGCGTATAAAACGATAAAAGCGGCGAAAACTTATAAAACGAACGAAACATATAAAACATGAAAACGATAAAGCGGACGAAGCGATAAAACGGACTAAACGATAAAACGAACGAAGCGTATGAAAACGAATGAAACGATAATAACGGATTAAAGCGTAAAAAGGCAAAACGATAAAACGAATGAAAACTATAAAAATGGATGAAAAGATATAAAAAGTTAAAAAGGATAAAAACCGACGAAAATCGGATGTAAACGGATAAAAACGGACGAAAACGTAAGTAAAAGGGATGAAAGCGTATAAAATCGGATTGAAAAGGGACGAAAAGTTATAAAAACGAATGAAAACGTATAAATACGGACGAAAGCGTATAAAAACGAATGAAAACGGATAATGACGTACTAAAACAGACGAAAACGTATAAGATCGAAACTTACTAACGTACATAGTTAAATAAATAATAAAATAAAATTAAGGACTATATTTGTCATATTGTAACGACTTTACTAAGGGGAGAACTAGCTATAGTGTGCTCTCGGTGCGATTTTGCACGCAACTTTAGCTCTCGGTGGCTAATTTGCAAATTTTTTTTCTCTCGGTGTGTTATCTGCAATTTTGATGAATATTAGGGACGAAATTTGCAATTTACCCTCTTTTTTTTTTCTTATAAAAATGTTGTGTTGGAAAGGGTTTGAATATGGGTTAAGAGGTTCGTTGTGTGGTTTGTAAATATGGGATGTGTTTTGATTTGCTTGTTGGTAAGGGGTTGATTTATACAGTATGTATTGAGTTATGCAAATCTTTTTTATGGTCAATAATAATAAACATGATAGTTTCAATATCTACATAGTTCATTAATTAACATAGTACATCCATTGTATACGAACACAGAGACTTTATTTCGCTTACTTAAAAATCCACGCTACTAGGGATAAATCCCACCATCCTTTTAGTATAATCTAATGGTGGGGATTAACCCAAGATTTAATACTTAAACCTAAGTCCATGTTTTTTATTGTCTTTTGTCTTTCTTTTTATTAACCTTTTTTTTTTTTCTTTTTTTTTTTTGTCTTTTTATTATTTTCCGCTTTTTATGAATTAACGTTTTTTTTTTTTTTTTTTTTTTTTTTTTAAATTTGCGTTATTCACGCTTATTTTTTCGCGTTTTTTCGCTTTCATACGTTTTCGTCCGCTTTCATCTGCTTTCATCCGCTTTTCAACGCTTTCGCCCATTTCACGCTTTCATCCATCTTCATATGTTTTCGCTTATTTTCTTACCTTTTCGCTCGCTTTCACACGCCGTCCGCTTTCACACGCTTTCTTGTATTTTCGCTCGCTTCGTCCGCTTTTGAACGCCGCCCGCTTTTATACGCCATCCGCTTTCATAGGTTTATATACGCTTTAGTCCGCTTTCATACGCCGTCCGCTTTTAGACGCCGCCGCTTTCTTACGCTTTGGTCCGCTTTCATACGTTTCGTCCGCTTTCTTAGGTTTTCGCTTGTTTTCATACGCCTTCCGCTTTCACGCTCGCCCATTTTCATACATTTTCGTTGTTTTTACGCTTTCATGCACTTTCATCCGCTTTATACGCTTTTCTTTGTTTTCACGCCGTCCCACTTCTATACGCTTTCATCGGTTTCATAGGTTTATATACGCCGTCCGCTTTTTACGCCGTCCATTTTAGACGCTTTCTCGCTTTCGACGTTTTAGTCCGCTTTCATACGCTTTTGTCCGCTTTTATACATTTTCGTCCGCTTTAAGACGCTTTTATACACTTTTCATTCATTTTATACGCTTTTTCGCTTTTGACGTTTTTCGTCCGCTTTCATACGTTTTCGTCCGTTTTTCTAGTTTTTTATCGCTTTCTCTATTTTCATACGCTTTCATACTTATTATTGAACTCTATTATATTACATGTCTAATATCAATTGTGATATTTTATAAAAAAGTTAATGTCTAATATCACTTGTAATATTTCATAAACAAACAAGCATGTTTTTTAATCTTTAATATCACCCGAGATATTTCATTCTCAGATATTTTATATATTATCACCTATGTGTTTTCTAATATTTTTATAATTTTCGCCATATGATAGTTTTGTACCTTTCATCGCAATTGACAAGCGTATATTTTTAGTGCAACCAAGTTATCTATCACTTGTGATATTATACTCTTAGTAGAAATAAAATGGTTAAAGTCTCTTTAGGTGAATTCTTATTTTGTTAAACAAAATGCTAATTTAATGCAACACTTGTTTAAATTTGAGAATATTTCAAATCTCTATTTTCATAGTTTGCTTCATTTTTATTCATTTTGATATTTTTAAGTGGCTTATTATCTCTTGTGATATAACATCGTAGGAAGATGAAGAATATTACATTTTTCATCATGTATGTGTTATCAATTTTGATACTCAACTAAGAATGTGAAATATTACATTCTTACCAAATGTGATAAGAATTTAGTATTTTACCAAGTATATATGAAAGAAATAATAATATACATCACTTATTATATCAACGTGATGATTCTGCTCATTTTTATTTGTGTTTTGAAAATATTTAGGAAGATTTTGTGTTTTATGATAATATGAAATATTAAAAAGGTGTTTAACGAAAAACAAGAGATGTTATGATACTTTGGTTAGACTTGTGGTGACATTTTCTTTTAATAGATACATTGTGCATGTTTGGTGGGTTTTATAGAGGATTTAAAATATCATCGTTGAATCAACAAACCAAAGAAGCTACGCCAAGAAAGCACAACAAACTTAGCAAGCTCAAACACCGCGATATCACACACGATATCACGGTGATATCACCGCTTTGATATCACATGATATCACGCGTGATATCACCGTGATATCACAAGTGATATAAACTATGATATCACACATACTACCACCGGTGATATCACATGATATCGATATCACGCGATATCACGTGATATTACAGTGAGTGATGATATCACCGTGATATCATGTGTCATATCACGTGTGTTTGAGCTTCCTAGTTTGTTTATAAAGATGTGTGCTTTCTTCAACCATGCTTCTTTAGTTTGTCGATTCAACTATAGATATTTTCAAATCCGCGATAAACCCATCGAAACATGCACAATGTATCCATTAAATAGAAAATCCACCACAAGTCTAATAAAAGTATCATAACATCTCTTTTTTCGCTTGAACAACTTTTCTAATATTTCATAATATCATAAAACACAAAATCTTCCTAAATATTTTCAAAACACAATCATCACATTCTTAGTCGAGTATCACAACCGATAACACATACATGATGAAGAATGTAATACTTTTCATCTTCCTTACAAGTTATATCGCAATAGATAAATAAGTGTCACTTACAAATATCAAAATGAAAACGTCTCAAAACGGACAAAACGTATAAAATTGAATGAAAACGATGAAAACGGACAAAACGTCTCAAAAACGATATAAATGATAATAACGATAAAACGGATGAAAACGTATGAAAATTGCCAAAACGCCTAAAATGGATGAAAACGAAAAACGGATGACAACGTATGAAACGGACGAAACGATAAAACGGATGAAAATACATGAAAACGTAAAATACGTATTTAAAACTTCTAAAACGGACGAAAATACATGAAAACCTAAAAACAAACAAAACGTATGAAATGGATGAAAATGGCGAAAATGTAAGAAAACGACGAAACAGCGTAAAACGAAGAAGCATAAAACACGTCCGAAACGTATGAAAATGGACGAAACGAAAGAAAACGGACGAAAACGTATGAAACGAACGAAACGTAAGAAATGGACGAAAACCTAAGAAAATAAAACGAAACGTAAGAAAATGACGAAAACGTATGAAACGGACCTAAACGGGCGGCGTAAGAAAACATACGAAACGTGTGAAAACAGATTTAAACGATAAAACCGATTTAATACGCCTTAAAATGCATTTAAAATGTCTAAAACGGAGGAAAACGATGAAAACGGACAAAACGCTTAAAAACATACAAAACGATATAAATGTATGAAACGCATTTAAACGCTGAAACGTGCGGAAACGTCGAAACGGACGGAAACGTAAGAAAACGGATGTAAAAGCAGACGAAACGTAAAAAATGACGAAAACATATGAACACGAACGAAAACGATAAAAACGAACGAAAACGTATGAATACGGATGAAAACGTATGAAAGCGTAAAAAACAAAAAAAAAACAAAAAAAAAATAAAAAGAAAGAAAAAAAGGTGAATTTAAAATTGAAAAAAATAATGAAAAAAACGTGAAGTTAAAAAAAATTAAATAAAACGTGAATTGAAAAAAAAAAAAAAAAAAAAACATGATTTTAAAATAATAACGTGAGTTTCACAAAAAATAATAATAATAATAATAATAAAATAAAAAATAAAATGTTAATAAATAAGAGACAAAAAAGACAAAGAAAGGATAAAAAAACATGACTTGGTTTCATATTAAATCTTAGGTTTATCCCAACCATTAGATCAAACTAGATGGATGATGGAGATTTGTCCCCAGTAGACCAAAATAAGAGTAAAGATTTGAAAATTCCTCTTGGGAAAACAATTTCGTACATCAAACATAGAGAATGGAAGAGACATATTCACTCACTCTAGCTATACTAATTGTTTTATATCCATGCAGCCCGAATAAAACCGCTTTGTTTGTTATCATCCACATACTTTTATTAAACTCGAATACAATGCTAAACAGCGCCCTACTTTGTTATTGTAAGTTGGGACATATCTGACGGATTAAACAACATTAAAGTAATCATAAAAGTTATCTTAAATGAAAGTCGCAAATACTAACCGGAGTTGGTTTCAATTAAGCACATCCTCTACATAAAAGTCACAAACACCATCAAATTTCTCTTCAAATCTTCTCACTTCTTCTCTTACTCCAAAAGAAAGTTCGCGAATAAAGCGTTAAAAGCAAAAAATATCTATGGATCATACCTAACCTATTAATTCATCGGAGGTTAGAATTTAAGCTCCGTGTTTAGTAAGCAACCAAGTGATCGCTTTATGGTCATTTGAAACTTAGTCAGACTTAATCTAAAACCAAACTTCCTACCGCTGGCCTTAGCGTTGGATCTATGGTTTATAACGTGGTCAAGATATACCAAAGTAAATAAGATCAATTGAAACTGAAATGCTTTAATATTGAATCTGTCATCATGCTTGTTTGTTTACATGCTTTCCTATTTATATAAAACGAAAAGGTACAAAATGAAGGGTTGTGATGGTTCAAATGAACCAAGGGATGTGTCCCTTCAGGCATAACTGCCAATAAACTTTTTTGAGGGGTGTAGAATTACTGCATATCTTTACAACCCTTTAAAGACTTTTTTTAAACAACAAGTTGTGCCGCAACCCCCTTTTGAATGGCAAAACCAATTCTACTAAAAATGAAATTTTGTGACTTAGGGGTCGCAAAATTACTTTCCACAACCCGTTAAACCCTAGTCAAAAACTCCACAGCTGCTGAAGCTAGGAAACCAAATGTATCAAAAGCGAAAGGGGTAAATACGTGTTGATTCTCTAAACAAGCTTTCTCGTGTTTAGCAGATTCCGCAATTTCGACCCATTTACTTATAAATGGACCCGTTCGGGTTATTTTCATCTCTAATACATCAAACGGGTAAACTCAGAAAGTTTTCTAGATAAGAAATGGATCAAATGGGTCTAACGGGTCAAATGAGGCAATAGTCGGCTATAGTGTATCCTCGACCCACTATCATTTAGACCCGTATCAAAATGACCCATTCGATTTGTTTAGACCCACCCGCTTTGCAACCTCGGGACAAATGTTCCATTTACACTTTTAGTAGTATCGCGATAATCTGTGGTGAAGGTTTCCCATTTACAATGCGTTGGAAGAACAATGTAAGGCTTCATTACCGCTTGAACTTGTTCTTTGATGACAATAATGCTTGATGATGAGAGTTGTAAGAATCAAGTACTGATTCTCATAGGGTTTGTATTATGTAATTTAGTTCTTTTAAAATTGTTTGGAATGCCCATGCGGTTCTTATATACTCTGGGAGTGGGGATGTAAACACAAAAGTATATGTATCATTGATTATAGAGTGTTAGCTTTTGTTGACCAAATATATCATATCTTCAATATATATTCAAAGTTCTTAGGACTAAAAGAGTGATGTTTACAATCAATTTGTCATGTCGTTTTCTTTTGTTCTTCACCGATTGGTTGTATAGACACATATTCAGTCAAGAACACTTATCTTTACTACTCATGATAGATCGCTTATTCGTTTCGACTAAGTTTGAATATGACGTTGCACTTATTTCATATTCAGGTTGAAATGTGACAAAGTGTGGTATAAACTTTTAAAGCATTATTTTCTTATTATCAGCATGTTGCTAACGGCCCGATAGTTGTCGAGTAGTGCAATCTTCAATATAGCAAAATATAAATACAAGTCTACTAATTTATTTTGGACGATGATTTTTTCACGTTTTTTCTTGACCCATAACTTCTTGATTGGTGGACAACTCACGTAGCACAACAAATTAAGGTTCAAACCTCGCTCAAAGAAAAGTCTGAAAAGTGTTGCAAATAATACCGGTTTATACATAAGAGAAGAAAAGCTCAACTTTTCCCGATTTAAGTCTCGATTGCCACATGGTTACGGGTTCAAGTTCACGCAATTATTATGTTAAATAATACATAGAGGTAATTCCCTACTTGACCCCATAGTACAATCGATTTACCCAAGTGAACTTTTTTTTCCTCTCTCAAATGACCCGAGGCGACTCTCGCCTGTGATGAGTTTAGGCGACTCCTCTAAAATATTGACATGTGTCCCTACATTTGTAAGAAACAAGTACATGTTAAGTACATGTGTAAGACACTAGTCTATCTAATACATGTGTAAGACACTAGTCTATCTAATTTCTTGGGCGATGATGTCTCTTGTCACTGTGACTTCAATTTGTTTCTTTGCAAAAAAAAGTCAAACTTCATAAATACCCTCTTATGTTTAAAAGTAAGCTCCCTATGGTTTGTGAGATATAATGAATTTAGTCCCTAATTTTTTTAGTCCCCAAATTCTTATACATTTTCGTCCCTAATTTTTATAGTATCACGAATTTAGTCCCTAATTTTTTTATTATTTATTCAACTATTAATACGTTAGAAGTTCCGCTTTTACCCGTTTTTATACGTCTTTATCCATTTTTATACGCTTTCGTTTGTTTTTTAGAACGACAACTTTATACCCTTCCACTTACACCATTTCTTTGTAAATGAAGTTAGACCACACAGTTCTTATTACTATGACTTTCAAAAAGAGATGTCATATCTCAGTAACGGGGTATGTTCTCCATGTCGCTTATTCATATCGACCCCGGTTTAAACACATCTTACCCACCATTGTAAATGTTATATAAATAGGTGTGTCGTGTACTATTACAAACATAAGGTTTTTGCGCCTTTCAACCCATTCCGCTGTTTCTATTTAGCTATTTTTATTGTATTGCAAGTTTGACCCCGTTAAAACTTTAGCATGGCCCAAGCAAACCATTCATATGAAAACGGATTTTAATGAACAGTCTCGAGATGAATATGAGCCTTAGTACCGAAAATTCCTAGATGAGACAAGTATGATACAATCATATAAGTCACTTGAGAATTTAACCCTCTACTTGTACTTTTGTAACCTCTTAGCCGCTAATTGATGTTTCGATAAGGGGGTTATTTGTAACTTCATTTGGAGGTCTAACTTTATGTTTACCGGAACCTATAAAACAAACCCAAGACCCACAATTGCGACCTTTGATAAGCTAGTTCGAACCAAGTTTTCTCATCTTGCCAAGCAACGAACCAAGCCCAAGCGACATACCAAACCTTTCCTTGATCGAATCACACAAAATCATAGTAAAACCACAAGTGAATGCATTTACGCTTTTAAGCATTAAAAGTGATTAAAGTCGCATGCATAATTCTCTTTTTGTCCGCCCACGTGGATGCACCAAGAACTTTATATGTCTCGTGACAATAACCTTCATGAGTGTCTTCTCCGCCATGCGCATATACAAAAATAAAAGATAAAGAGTTTGTAATAGTATTTGACACAAAACTAAAAGCACGAAACTAAAAGCACCATGCAATTGCACTATTATAACTTGATGTAGGTAAATATGAAGATAGGACCGGAAAATCACATACCCGGAGATGGAATTCTTCATAGGATTAAACTCGATGTAAAGATCAAATGTCCCCATTGGCTTGCTCAATGGCTTGTTCTTCACTTAGTCCGACAACCGAAAGAGGTGGTATCTTGAAATGACGCAATATAAATGTTATACGGACATTATAAATTACGAGATGAGATGTATCATTAAAGTCAAGACTCCTAGTTACTCAGAAAATGAAATTCATGAATTTTTTATGCGACCTGCAAAATGATAGAAAAGCTTGGGAAGAAGGTGATATCTGTTAGAATTTGGAGTATTAACTGTGGCAAACATATCATTCTATCGGGCCTCGATGGCTTTCAAGTTATGATCATTGCGAGAGATTCTCTGAGGGTCATTCATGGACAAAGAATAAAAGGTTTAAAGTTCCAAGAAGATGGTTTCTGTGAAGAGTTACTCATTTCACGATGAGTCATTTATAGTCAAGTAGAGGGTCTTAGTGTAACTTAATCTCCTATTTAATAAGTCCCCTAATCTAGGGTTACATACACTTGAGTGTGCGCCTCTTGTATCACTCTCTTCTCTTCTCTTAGATCATTTCACCGATCTTGTATTGTCTTTACATTCATATGATTATTGTCTTATTGACATTAATCTAATCTTGTAACATTTGATATTATTAATCTAAGCTGACTATTGCAGCTTAGATCTGAATAAAGGTTCTGTTGTTTATCTACTGTTGCCTATACTTTCGTACATGGTATCAGAGCCTCAGGCTCATTGATTCTCTTCGGCAACTATTGGTGGTTTGGGGTTATTGCTATTGGCATAATCACTGGTTATCTTCTACTTACAATTAGCCCTAGACTAAGTGAATCTAGGGTAATTGTGATTTGTTCTTCCGCTGCATATTTCTCTGTAAGTCTATATCTTGTCTATTCTTCAAACATACAGTACTTAAGTCTTTGTGGGTGCAAACGGGTACACTAACATCTTGATCCGCCACCTTTGAGTGGTGCATGAATACCGCCTGGTTTACCCTAGTCCACAGTGCTTGGTGCTTGTTGTTTCTTAAATTCAAAGTCTTACTTATCTATCTATTTGGTCTTATTATTATCTCTGCGCTTTAATTTTCTCGTCTTATTGTCTTTATTATGGTTGATGGTGATAGTCTTGGTGGTGGTGGTTCCACCGAGAACGGCTTATCCTTTGGGGATGCTTTGTACTTACACCTAATAACACTAATGGGACTCCCATTATTTCTATCAAACTCACAGAACGAAAATTATAAAATATGGAATATGGCCATGACATTTGCCTTAAGGAACCATAATAAGTTAGGGTTTATTGATGGTACTTGCATAAGAAACGATTCAAACCCTAATCTTGCTAATCAATGGGATACTTGTAACTCGGTTGGGTTACTTGGATTCTTAATTCTCTCACTCGAATTATTCTTTGGGGCTATCTATGCCAAACCGCTTATGAAATGTGGAATGATCTTAAAGATACTTATGATAAGGTTGATGGTTCACTATTTTCAATTTACATAAAAATATAAACTCTCTTAGTCAAAGTGGGTCCTCTCTTGTCGATTACTATAACAATCTTAACTCTTTATGGAAACAATTTGATTGTATGATTAGCTTGCCTCCACGCACTTGTGAGGTCAAAACATTTTGAAAACACAATCAACTAATCAAGTTAATGCAATTTCTTATGGGTCTTGATGACTCCTATGTTCCCATCGAAGCAATATTTTAACCGAGATCCTTTACCTAATGTCAAAACTGCTTTCTCTTTGTATCCGGAGAAGAATCTCACGAAATGTTTCATCCGGGAATAGCTCATAAACCCAATGCTACTGACTTTTGCAAAAAAACTTCGATGGTGGAAAATTTTTGATAACAAAAGAGGTTTTAATAACAAAGTGTCTAGTTTTAATAATGGTAACACTCTAATAGCAGAGGACCAAACATGAACCTCAAATGTACTAATTGCAAAAACACAGTCACACCATTGATAGATGTTATGATCTTGTTGGCTATCCTACTTGGATATGCTAAGAGAAATTTTAATGGTAAACCTTTCAAGCGGAACAATGTTTCTGCTGAAACCAATCTTGTCACCGATAATAGTACCAAAGAACTCTCCTGCCTCCTTGTCTAATGAATGACTCTCAAGACTTATGAGTCTTCTCAATGACAATAATGTGTCATCTGCTAATGCCAACTTGGCGTAAAAAATTTTCGTGAACCTTCTTTAATGGCGATTGTCAAGTTTAATATAAACTTCAATAAGTTTTTAACAACAACACTAAGATATTATCCGGAAACATCGGTCTTGGTTGGATTATTGATTACGGTGCAATCAAGACATGACCGTGTCTCTGAAAAATTTTAATCAATGTTGTTAACATTTCAAATCTTGGTTTAACTGCTTGGACATCCCAACGGTACTCGAATATTAATTACAAAAATTGGTGATTTAAAGATCAATAATGATCTAACTCTTTTGATGTACTTGTTGTTCCCGAGTACAATGTTAGTTTGCTATCTGCTCATAAAATTGCTAGAGACAACAAGATGTTTGTCGGGTTTAATGAATCTAATTGCTATATCAGGATTTACATCAAAAAGGATTGTGGGGATTGGTAAACAACACAATGGGTTATATATGTTTGATATTGATTCTTCATGTAAGATTAGTTCTAATAATCGCATATCTGTTTGTCATGTTTCAAAAATCTTTGGCATCAAAGACTTGGTCATCCTCTCGACCAAGTCCTACACATACTTAAACCCACTCTTAAATTTGATAGCACATCCAAATCGATCATCTCGTGACACTTGTAATAAAGCTAAACAAACTAGGAACCATTCCTCTAAGTGAACATAAATCAACTAAATTGGTCAACTTGTCCATCTTGATGTATGGGGACCATATAAAGTCACTAGCGAGATGGTTACAAATATTTTTAACTGTTGTTGATGACTATTCCGAGGCAAGTGGGTTTATATGCTTAAGAGGAAGGATGATGTGTATGTTTCCATTGTTAACTTTACTCACATGCTATCAAATCAATTTGAACACAATGTCAAGATCTTTAGAAGTGATAATGGACGAATTTGTCAATAATAAACTTCAACATTTTTCCATGAAAACGAATTTTACATCAAACCTCTTGTGTTTATACACCACAACAAAATGGTATAGCGTAGAAAAAACATAGGCATCTCCTTAATGTAGCTAGATCCTCATGTTTCGTGGGAATTACCTCTAAATCTTTGGTCCGAATGTGTTCTAATCACGCCTATGTCATAAACAGGTTGCCCTCTTGATTCTGTCACAGCAAGTCCCGTTCTTCCTTGTGTATGGGCATGACCCTTCACTCTCTCTCCTTAGAGTCTTTGGTCGCTTATGCTATGCCACCATTCTCAACATCTCGATAAATTTGGTAGTAGGTGCGAAAAAGTGTCTTTATTGGTTACTCAAATGAGAAGAAAGGCTATAAACTCTTGAGCCTTGAAACAAAAAATATCTTTTACTCCGAGATGTCAAATTTTATGAAGCTGTTTTCCTTCAAAATGAAAATTTCGTGTCAAAACCTTTTGTTGAAACCTTTGTACCAAAAGATTTAAATCACAAAAATTTCTTTGACTCACAAATAAGTCCCAATGATGAAGGAGAGTGACATCCAATGATGATGGCACGGTGGTAAGTCATCCTACTAGGATTGACGAACCGCTTGCAACATCTATATATGATAATACACACCCCGAGGGCAACATATCACATGATTCACATTCTGCGATGCGCTTCGATCCCGCTTATACAACACCCGATTCTCTGAACAAGAAAGAGGCTTGCCGACCATTCTTGCTAGAAGGTCAACCGAGTTTCCAAGTTGCCCAAGAATCTTAATGACTTTATTATAGAAGTGAAAGTAAAATATGGTGTTGAAAAGGTTGTTAATTACTCCAATCTTAACAAAGATAATTCTTGCTTTGCATCTAGTCTTAATAAAAGTATTGAACCTACATTATGAAGAAGCTATCCATGATAGTAATTGGGTTGATGCTATGAATTCAAATTGAGGCCTTAAATGAAAACCATGCTTGGGATATAAGCGATCTACCTCTAATAGAACTCCCATTGGTTACAAATGGATTTTAAAATCAAATATAAAGCCAATGGTGAAGTTGATAGATACAAGGCTAGATTAGTTGTTAAAGGCTATAATCAAAGGAAGGAATAGACTATGATGAAACCTTTTCCCTATTGTGAAAATGTCTCTTCGTTAGATGTCTTATTGCCTTAGTTGTAAAAACAAATGGCCTCTTTTTCAACTTGATGTTAACAATGCCTTCTTGTATGGAGATCTTGATGAGGATATCTATATGACCATCCCAAAGGGTTACGTAATGAGAACAATAAAATAAAGTTTGTAAACTTGTCAAGTCCCTATATGGCCTAAAACAAGCTCCCGAAATGGAATGAAAAACTTATGAGTGTTTTAAAAGAAAATAACTTTGTTCAATCTGTCAATGATCACTCCTGTTCACCAAAACAGAGAATAACAAGTTTATTGCTCGCTTGTTTATGTGGATGATATTGTTCTTCTTTGAAACTGCATTGATGAGATAAATCTTTTAAAGAGTTTCTAAAATCCAAATTTCATATCAAAGACTTTGGAAATCTAAAATATTTCCTTGGCATTGAGGTTTTAAAAGCTGGAATGACATTTGTCTTTCTCAAAAAATCTTGTCTTGAACTCCTCAAAGAATTTGGTCTTCTTGGGTGCAAACTGTGTCCACTCCTATGGAACCCAACTCGGCTTCCATACATTCCCATCATTGATGACCCATTGCTTGTCAACATCACCGGTTATCGAAGTTACTTAGGAAACTTATCTATCTCACCCATACAAGACGACATCTCATACTCGCCCATTGTCCGGCACAATATATGCATTCTCCTTAAAATCTCATCCGGAATGTGCCTCAATGTTACGAGATATCTAAAAGGAGCTCCAGAAAGGCCTAAGGTACAATTTCAAGAACTCGAAAATCATCTTGAAGGATATAGTGATGTCGATTGGGCGAAATGCAAGAAAACCGAAAATCATCACAGTTATTGTGTTTTCTTCAATGATTGTTTGATCTCATGGAAAAGTAAAAACAAAACACTCTTTCAAAATCTTCCACGTAAGGTAGTATAGATCTATGTCTCATCTTGCTCGTGAAATCATTTGATTCAAAAATCCTAAAAGATCTAAAAGTTGATATCAATCTTCCTGTCAATCTTTTGTGACAACAACCGCTTTACAACTTCTTTGTCAACCACATTTTCATGAAAGATCAAAACACTTTGAAATTGATGTTCACTTCATCGGGGAGAAAATTGCAAGAGGTGTTATAAGTGCTAAGAAGATTGGCTCTTCAAACCAAACTGCAGACATTCTCACTAAAAATCTCCCTGCTTATCGAAGATAAATTTTTGTGTGAAAAATTGATATTGTTTGATATGTTTGCTAATCGATTAAGGGGAATGTTAGAATTTGGAGTATTAACTGTGGCAAACATATCATTCTATCGATTCGATGGCTTTCAAGTTATGATCATTGCGAGAGATTCTACAGGGTCATTCATGGACAAAGAATAAAAGGTTTAAAGTTCCAAGAAGATGGTTTTTGTCAAGAGTTACTCATTTCTGGCGATGAGTCATTTATAGCCGTTAGAGGGTCTTAGTGTAACTTAATCTCCTATTTAATAAGTCCCCAATCTAGGGTTACATACACTTGAGTGTGTGCGAGCCTCTTGTATCACTCTCTCTTCTCTAGATCATTTCACCGATCTTGTATTGTCTTTACATTCATATGATTATTGTCTTATTGACATTAATCTAATCTTGTAACATTTGGATACTATTAATCTAAGTCGACTATTGCGACTTAGATCCGAATAAAGGTTACATTGTTTATCTCATCGCTGCCTATACTTTCGTACAATATCTTACCAGAGAAAACAACACGATATGGCTAGGGTGATGAGTGGAACTCAGCTGTGGTGATGAGTAGTGTGTGAATGATTTGTTACAAACCCGGCTAGGGCTTGTATTTATAGTTGCAAATTAGGGCATGATACGGCGTATGCAGATGCTTGATACGCCGTATTCCAGATATCTTGAGTGTTAATGAAGAAAGAATATTCCAAGCGTATTCTATGTATCTTTTAAATACGGTGTATGGCTAGAATTTCATACGCCGTATATCATGGAACTTTTCTGAAAATGTGTTTCACCTACGGGTCATTTTGCTAATTTAGGTTACTTATCTTATAATTAAAATTACATTGTATATATTAATGAACACATATTTTTGGATAGTTAAGTAACATAAATGTTGTATTTTTACAAGTTCATTAATGCTTACATATATTTATTATAAGTTCAATGAACTCAAAATGTAAAGTTCGTTTTAATTTAAATATATTTAAAAACAGTTTTAAGCAAAATAAAAAAGTTTATAATAATTTTCGTAATCTTAAAAAAATAGCTTTACCAAGGTTAGTTTTTGTTAAAATTTTTGAATTTATTTCATAAATTTTAAAGTGCTACAAATTTAGTTAGAAACTACAAAAATTCAAAGAGAAGGCTATGAGACTATTCCAATTAACAGAAGTTAAGTTTAACGACGATGGATGTAATTTTTTGCAAAGTTAAGGATTGTCAATTCAATTTGAAACCATTAATGACAGTAGATGCAATTCGGGACAAACCATAATGACGATCCATGCGTATACTCAAATATTAAATATTCCATATAGGTTTTTTCCCCGTTTTTATACAAATTTAACTAGTAGCTTGTAAACGTTGGTGTTAGAACAAAACATGAAAGTATATAACATTAAGTGGAACGAAAAATAATACATGTACCGAATTATTACATTTGAAAAGTACTTTGTTATTACGACCAAAATAAATTAAAGTTTGTTATCTTATGCAAATTTTTTGAAAAGTTTAATAACATATTTAAGCTTATGCAATATTCATTTTATGTGTAATGTTCGATAACATTTACTCCGAGAGAGGGAAAATAATAAATATTCATATTTCATATTCCTACAAATCTTATCTTCCTACCTCTATGATTAACAATCAATAAAGGAGATTAAAAGAGATAAATAGTAAATGTCAAACTTTATGTGGTGTAAGGAAATAAGTAGAAAGAAATTGTAGGAATGTATAGCATTGCTTCGCTACGAGCATTAAAAAAAAAAAAAAAAAAAAAAAAAAAAAAAAAAAAAAATCTGGTTTGACCTTAACCCGTTATATGACATGCCTAAATCCCGTTATATGACATGCCTAAATTAAGTGCCTATCGGAATTATTTTGCCAAATCTAATGCATATATATATACACAAAAAAAAACATCTGAACTTTGAAAACATTTAATCTGTTCTTTTATTTCTAGACATTCCTAAACCTATATCACCTTTGAAAAATGCCTATAGAGTATAGACTATGGTTTCACCAAAGCAAAAAGACATCTAGACCCTTTATTGTGTCAAATTGAACGTATATCAAGATAAACAAACGAATGTACATAACATAATAGCGAGCATTCAAGAACATAAATGAACAAATGAGTCGTCGATCAGTTCATGTTCGTTCAATTATTAACAAGGGAATATCTGGTCAGTTTAGTGTATGCTTTGCTGTATAGGACAGTTTATGCTTTGCTGTTAGTATATGCTTTGCTGTATAGGACAGTTTAGTGTCATCCAACTGTATCAACTCCACTTCATTAAGGCCGACAATCCTCCCCTCCCCTTCAAACAGTTTGACTCCCGCATTTGAAAGTAAGCGCTTGTATACCCCATTTAGCCTCACTAATTCCTCGGTCTGCATTAACAAATATATGATGATGAGCAGTACTACCCTGATAGTTACACTTCATAATATCCAAATTCAGAAAAAAGATTATTTAGCCAACTGAAATTTGCATATGTGCTAATACTACCTACTCTATAATCATTAGACAAAGAATTTACTCTTGACACTATGATTTAATGAGCGAATCCTACTAGAAGTTAGTTTGGTAAACTAAGAAAGTCTTGGGGCTCGTTTAATTTGGGATAGAAGGAATGCCATATAACTTAGAAACTCTTGCACAAATAGAGCCTAAAATATGAAGCCTCAATAAAGTAACTGAATTCTCCATTTTCAACCCTAAAAAAATAAATAAAATGATTATTTGACCATATCTTCAATCATATTTTCAAAAACTAAGACATTATCTGGTTTGTCATTTCAAATACTGCTATTATACCTAATACACGATGATAGTAGAAGAGCCTAACTTACTAGATGTTTTAAGTAACCCATGTAACTTAATGGCACAGATAAGCGAGGCATAGAAATGGTTAAATATAAAACGTTAAACAACAAAACCTTTTATAATCGGTTTTAAGCTTAAACAAATTGCCTGCTAAACATATCAGAACATACCTTTTTTCTGTAGTAGCTTTTTCCAGTCAAACCCAGCATACTCACTCACTTGCCATCCATACTTCCTTTCGTCCTACACATGTTAAAACAAGGATCAGTAAGCACCAAGAGAACTTGAACAGCACCAAAAAAAAAGGGGTCTATTAATCACATGGTGACTGTTTGGCACATGAATCACATTACACGTACCGATCTTTCAAAACACAGTGGTGCACATCGGCCGTGGCCACCGATGCCACCAATACCACCATAAGGACAGCCACCGGGCCTACCAACATCACCACGAGGGCCGCCGCCGCGATAGGGCCCACTACCACCACCACCACCGTAATTCGGCTTGCCGGTATGATGAGGGTGAGAATAATCCTGTAGAAATATTGCTACGGTTGTTGTTGTTGCGGTAATTGTTGTTGTTGGGGTAGTTGTTGATGTTGTGATGGATGGTTCTTTTGTCATCAAACTTCCGTTTGTGATCATTATTCCTTAGTAGAATTACGTTTGATTTCGATCCAGTAATTTCTGAGCGGTGGAGATGGCTTCTTCCGATGTCCGGGGTTTAGGCGAGTGGCGTTCCCTCAATGCTTCGAGGTAGTCCTTCGGTATATTTTTCCAACAGCTTCTCAAGGTCTGGTACCATGGTTGGGCACAGTACCATAAGTTCCTGGAATCTCCTGTTGTAAGTTTTGAGGTCGTTTCCTTTCACTATCAAAAGGTGGAACTCATCTTCTAGCTTTTTGATCTCAGTACGAGGACGATACTTTTTCAGCATTTTCTGTTTGAAATCAGCCCAGGTGAGTTGGTAAGCTCTTTCAATACCCATAGTTTGGGCGGAAGAATTCCACCAGGACAGGGCATCATCCAGAAGAGTCCCTGTGGCAAACGTGACTTTGCAGTCGTCAGTACAGTCACTTCGCATAAAGACTGTTTCTGTTCGTTCAAACCAACGAGCAAGATCAGCTACTCCTTCAGTTCCCTTAAAATAGGTTGGTTTTCAATTCATAAAGTCTTTGTAGGTGCATTTGCGAGCTATATTTGTCTCTCTTTCTCCGGTCCTCCTATTGGTGCTGCTAGAATGAGCCATTCTTCTGCTTGAGTTTTAATGTTGTATCAACACTATCAGCAACCAATTTCCGGATAGCAGCCTGAGTCATGGTTGGTTCTGGTATCGCAGTTGTTTTCCTTTTTGGAGGCATATTTCTATTAATACCACAAAACACATGTTTAGAATTTGCATAATGGCCGTGTTATGTTAGAATAATGCAAATAACAAGGTAAATATGTAGGAATTATAACAATACTGCCATAATACAAAGTCACAACAATTTGAGTATAAGAATCATAAGATCACGACATGTTTGAATACTATCAATCATGTATATAAAATAATCAACTCTGGCCCACATCAACCGATATCATATCACAGCAAGATATAACAAAATCACAACCACATATAGTCATAAATAACTTGCTAGTTTGTTATACAACAAAATAGATACAAGCGTCATATTTATGCCACACATCCCGTGGCTGGGATACAGTACAAAATTTGGTAGATATACAACAAACTAGATACTATTGTTATATTTATACCACACATCCCGTGGCCGGGATATAGTACAAAAGAAACAAACTAGATACTAGTGTTATATACACACTCTCTGGCTGGATATGGTACAAAGGCTGGTAGATACATATCTAGTCTAATGGTTGCCAGATGCTCCTCTGAGACTACTCTCAAGCTCTGTAATCTTCTTGAGAAGATTCTGCATGTGCTCTTGGTATCGGACCCTGAATATTGTTGGTTTGTGGGAGTTATAAACACACGTAAACGACTAGAAGTGTGTGAGCCGATGGGGGCACACACGATAAACACGAGAGTACGTGCCGAACGTACATATAAATACTTAAATATGAACCCGATATGCATGAATGTCTTTGACCCGATATGTATGACCCATGTACAGCTTGTTTAAGTGAACTTGGGTCGGATTGGTTGGACTAGCCTTGGGCCTTGAGCTTCTAAACTGATCGGGAAAGACATAGGGATTGCTTGGGCTTGTTTGCTTGTCGACCAAGCCAAGACCCATGTAAGAGTCGGTTTGTTTAAACTATATAAACAAACACACCTACTGCAACATAGATATATCCTTAAAAGTCAATCGACATGTGCATGTGATTCCACTATAATATATTACAATATATAGAGTACATATGCATGTGATTCCACTAGATGCAATGACAGTACATGATATTTATCATGCATGTGCGCATGATATTAGAGCATGGGGTATGGGCTCGCCACTTTGTTTCGTTTCCGACGTGGCCTCCTCGCCGTTTGATCTCGTTTCTCGCCACGACACCAAGTGGCTTCGCCACTTGTTTCCTCGCCGTTCCAACGAAACACGCCACGACAAAACCATTTACTTCAAACTAGAATATATCCGTTATTTACTTTCAATTTCAAATTCAAAAACATTTTAACTTCTCTATAAATATAAACCATTTTACAACTCTATTACACATAAAAATTCACATCTCTCAAACACAATTCAACATAAAAATTCACATTTCTCAAATACATTATGGCTTGTCGTCTCCCGCATTCTGCTGAGGATATGCGAACGTACGTTAAAAATCAATGCAATAACGATGATGAGGCTAGAAAAGACGCTATTCTACGCGTCATCCGGTTCTTTGAGGAGGGAGGAGCGAAGCTGCAGATGAGAGCGGCTACAAGACTTGCAGCGACATCAAGACCGAATGAAAATGTGTTATCGAGACATTTCGAAGGAGGAAGCCCGAGAGATGATTTAACTTATTGACAAGCTGTGGAAGTGTGTTTCACGGATAAATAACAACATCACCACCAAAGTCAATTGGAGCTATCGGGTGAACAAAGATGATGATCCGGAGTCTCGGTGAGGATCTCCTGAGCGAGGAAGCTTTGTCTCGCCTCGAGGATTATATACCCTCCGCGTTTGATCCTACGGAGGACTTTTCAGATTAGGATTTAAAATTTATGTATTTTTCGTATGGTTTATTTTCGTACCGTAAGTTTATTTTTTTTTCCGCATTTCGTATGTTTTTTTTATTTATTTTGCGTATTGTAGTTGTATTTTTATTTTAAATGAATGAAATGAATTTAGTTGTGTTTGGAAAATATGGAAAATAAATAAAATGATAGTGGGTGGGGCCCAAGTGAAGAGAAGTGAGTATGTTGTGATTGGGGGGTATTTTTTTGTTAGTGTGTTGGAGTGATGTGGAGGTGATGTGGCACACGTGGGGCCCAAGTGAAGAGAATTGGGGAGTTCATGACACCCCATGCTCTTATATGCATGCATGGCATGTATGATAAATCAAATCCATGCACAGTGTTATTCTTTTCATTATTGTCAGATGATCAGTGTTATATCCCTTTGAGGCATTTGATATAAACCAAATATAAGTGTATTCTTGGTTCTTATTTTTGGTACGATCTCTGACAACAAGGAGACTTGGTCTTGGGGTTTTCTTGTTCGAGTTATTCAAGTGATTTATCAAAGGGTTGATTGTGTATACGTTCTCGACTAGCTCTTTATCGAACTTACTCTCGGTTATCGTGTTTGTGTGATACTCTTTGAGGTATCTATTTTAGATACTTAAGGTTTCGTATTGGTTTCTTGTTCCGTTAATAGAGATCAATTGCCAAGCAAGGTTAGCTTTTCTTAATCCCTTTTAGTTAATTAATATCGTATTAATTATTTGTTTATTAATTACGTGGTTAACATAATTGCAATTACTAGATCCTTATCCGTTATGTACTCGTAGAGGTTAATGGTTAGCGGTTTTAAAATCCCAACAAATATCTTCCATAACTATCTCTAATGTGGCAATCCTAGATTGAGCTATCACTAGATCATCGTTTAACTTCATCATCTCTTGTAGTAACTTGGTTCATTGTCATATAGCAAAGGTATATCCTGTCTTAGTCGTCAGTGGCGTTCCTCCATATTATTTTCCTTTTCACGAGTCTCTTTAACCACGTGCTAAAGTGTCTAACTCCCATCGCATGGTTGCTTGCTTAGCAACTAGATCCTCGATTGTATCCTCGATGACTCAATGCGCTCAAGAGGTAACTCATCGAGGTGACCTAAGCGGTGTCAATCTGCATTCCTCATGTCGTATCAAACGTGCCATGAGAGTGGGAAAGGTAGGCTCTCGGTCCATTGCCACACAGTGAACTTTCTCCTATCTCGAACACCGTGGTGGAGGAGGAGATCGAGGAGTGGGTGATCGTAAAGAGTTGTCGTGCAATAATGGCCTTGCTCTCTTGAGCTCAAATGGTTGGGATGGGGGTGAAATCGTAGATGATGGTGGTGGATAAAACATGTTCTCTTCGAGTGGCATCACTTCCTCGGATAACATCTCGGGGATGAAGTAATGGTGGAGGTGGTGGTGAAGATCTTTGGGCGATGGTGATACATATGTAGGTAGGATGTATGTATGTGGGTGTGGTGATGGTGGTCTTGGCGGTGAATGCAGGGGAAATGTCCTTTTCCGTGCAGTCTCACGAGTCCTCCTAGGGCGAACAGATGGAGCGTCCGATGAGGTTGGTGGTGGTGGATCTGATGGTGTTAATGGTGCCTTGAAAGAACGTGGTCGGGTAGAAAATACCCTTTTATGTGGTGTGTTCTTTCTGATTGGACCATTAGGGTGGTAGCTGTATAGTTCAATGGTTCGGGTTCGTAAGGCTGTAAGATCCGAACTTTCTTACGTCTAACTGGTGTGGGTGATGCCGGTGGTGACTCAGTAGATGAAGAAGAGTCTGACTCAGATGACTCTGACTCTTCAATGGCAGTGTTACAAGTTCGTATTTATATCAGTCTTGTGGAGTCCATGTATTATCTGTTTCTGGAAATGTTATTCATATGTGTGTGGAAAGTGATTATCCTAAATTGAATAATTATCCAGAATTCATTACTCAGATGTTACAGCCTCGTGGATTGAAGTTGCAGAAACCCTTTGATTATCAAGCTTACAGGTTGCTGAGGAAGTTAGGGAAGTTATGTAAAACCTGAATTTCTAAAATTCACAAAAAGACCAAAATACCCCTATGATCAAAAAGTATGAATAATTAATTTAAAGAATACCAAACAAGCTATGTAAATTCAGAAAATTAATAAGAAATATCACATATGATCCAAATAAATTTTAAAGACTTTGTAAAGATTATTTTTATAGTTTATAATTTTTAAAAATCCGTTTTGTGTTTTATAAATAATAAATGTATTTATTAAGTTTTATAAAGGAATAAAATTAATAAAAGCCCAATACAAATTTATAACTTAAGATCCCATTTATTATAAGTCCATTATAATATTAAGCCCACAAGAAAAATTTGTAAATCATATATATACACATTATACGGTTTATTCTAATCCTAATAACCGATTATACTAAAACCGACTCTAAAACCCTAAATAATTCGACATTCGTTTTCAAGGCTTAGAGCTATTTTTCTAGGACGAGTTTGAAGGTAAAGAAGGTGTTAAAAATCTGCTTCGAGGTTCTAAGGTGCTGGATCAATCGTGGTGATTTTTCTTGGTCGATTAGGGTTTCGCCGAATAAAGTTTTGGTTTCTTTTGTTCTAGCGTTCGATTCTCATCAAGGGTATGTTTCCCATATTATTTTCAGTCCTACAAATTATATAGAACCTGTAAAAATTATTCATGCATATTTAACAAGTCGTATGGAATTGTTTTAAATTAAAACCCTAAAAGCGTATAAACTAGAGAACGAGCATATAATAATTTTGGGGCCATGATCTAAATTTTTTGGAAGCTCTTATATGTTATAAGACCTGAATAAAATACATGTTCATGAATTCGAAGCTTGTGTGATTTGTTAAGTGTTTGTTTTGTTCGATCGCATATGAAAAAGGAAAGAAAATAAAAGGGACGATTAGGGTTTATAAGAATTAGGGTTTGCTTGTTATAATTAAGGGTAATTAATGTAGTAGTAATAATGAACTAATGATGGGTTAAACCTAGGTTTAGGGTTTGTACTTGAATTATGCATCAAATCGGTTTTAAATAAAAGTTTTGGGTTGGTTTTGTAAATTATGAAACTTAAAGGTTATTTCTGTAAATAGTAAAACAAAGGTACTAAACGTATAAAATAAGTATGAGGGTTAAACGTGTAATTTTGGATATTTAGAGGGCCATCCGAATTGTTATTAAATTAAAAGGGTATGTTTTGTAAATTCTAAAACCTTTGGGCTAAAATGGTAAAATCTGATAATATAAGGTTAGATCGTGAAATTAAAGATGATAAAGGTGTAATATGTAATTCTGGGTAATTATGGGTTCGACAAGTGTGAGTTGATTGTGTAGAGGCATTCATGAGTTTTGAGATAACTTCGGTTTGTTTTTCATATACGTTCTAGGTCAAGGTGGAAGTCAATAAAAGAGGTAACATGTGAATTAAATGCGTATTAAATGATATTAAAAGTATGGGAAATCTTGGAACCTAAATAGGAAATTGATTAGGGTTAAAAGCTAAGTGTGCAAATTCGTTATTTCATGTGAGAATGGTAAGTCTCAGAGTCGTTAGTAACCATTGATTAAGAGTAAATGAGCTAGTACTAAGGGTGTCGTGAACATGCGTGAGTTATAATAAATTAAATTAGAATATGCATGGTCTCATTAAGTTGCATTCGAACAATGTTACGTGTGAGTTTTGGTTAATCATGTAAGTTATAATGGCTTGTGTAAACTATTTTGAAAGAGAGTCCTAAAATCCGTTCTTGACATTTGTAAACCCTATACTTTGAAAAATGATCATATAAGTCCTCAAATGAGATAATTATCATATTAAACCCATAAGTTACCGTTTGTCATTTGCAACCCGTAAGTTTGGCTAATTAATGATTAATACTCTAAAATGTTGGAATTCCGTCTGTCACCAAAAAAATGAGAATATTCTGACAACTCTAAAAGTATTAATGCGATGAATCCGTTATAACATTAATGATGCTAGTAAGTATTAACTAAATCATAATCCGTGTAGATTCGTTGAAGGAGACGCGACGTTACATCTTCGTATTCCTACATTTGTTTGCTTTCCTCTCATTTGCTTTAAGGCATGATATTCGACCTTTTCGAAGAAAGGTTCCTTATGATGTTCTTTTCGTTAGCTTTCCTATTTTACTTATTAGGGTTTCCGATGCCATTGCTATGAACCCTTTCACGATTGTTTGACTGTTGCTTATCTAAACTTATGTTTTATTGAACCATGCGATATCGATTTGAACTTTATGTTAGGAAGACTTTGATATGCATAGTTGTTGAACCTTGTTATATTTGAATATGAACCTTATGATATGAGTTATCTTATATGTTATTTTTGAACCTTGTGTTTGATTAAGACCTGTGTCATAATTGAAATTTTGTTTGACCTAAGTTAGTTTGACACCCGAGCCAAATATTAACTAGTCATGGGGTTCCATGTCCGTGTCGTTGATGCACCTCGACATGACTCTAGGGCGATAGAGTGAAGTTCTGCCACGTCCTTATCTCGTTATTTAGTATGAGCTCAAGTTATATTTTATGACCAATATATGTTTGTGGGCGTATGGATGCATCCTAGATCCGATCCGTTATCCGATATGATTTATCTAGGTGAATGATGTCGTGTAATACGCTGGCGTCTTCATAAGACTCGGGAGCTAGCTACTCCGACTTATTTTGAGATTGTTTCTATATTGTTATAATGTTTTTGATATGATATGTTCTGGGCTCGTGGTAGTTAACTAGATCTTTATCTGTTATTTCTATGATAAGTATTCTGATTATGTTTCGGTATGTTCAAGTGTTAATAATTATGTGCTCGGCTTATTATATGCTATTATATGTGGTTATGCTTTTGTATGTTTATGAGACTATCGTCTGCTATGCTAGGATATGATTATTATGTTGAAACATGATTCGCATGTTGTCATCTGATATTATGTTAGTTTATCGTTATGTGAATTTGTTGATCTGTGAGATGAATGTGCTAGTGTGAAAGTGGGTATTTTGTAAGTTTAGTATGCATAATTTGTTCAGTTATTGTTGTGAACTTTACCTATACGTTAGGATATCTATCTGTTTATGATTTGGTCTGCCATGATTTGATTGCTATTTCCGCTGCTGCAATATCGAATTAAGTGTGTTAAATGTTGATTAATTGATTTGTATGAATGCCATGTTTATTTGTTTGTAATCGCTTTCCGTTAGTCATTAGACTCTTTGTTTGGCTTATAAGTAATCTGTTATTCTTGATATGTTGAGTGTTTGGTTGTTCGATGTGTTTGTGTTTGTGTCCTTAATGTGCTATGAGATGTTTAAATTGTTATGTGGTTGTTTGGATTTACGTATATTTGTGCTTCCACGCAGAATCCTAAAAGATCCCTCATCAAGATTTCATTTTGATTTCGTTATTTGTATATTTGTTTTGTTTAGTTTTGTTTCGTTATATCTGCTCACTTGGGCTTTGTAAGCTCGGCGCATTTCTTTTCCCGGCGGTATTAAGCATTCAAGATGAGCTTATGGGATAGCCGATCCGGGTTGAGAGTAGAGACAAGAGCAAGATTTGAGGATAGGGATCTTAGATTTATTTTGAATATTACATTATTTATATTATCTTTTGTAAGTTTTGTAAAGGCTTCCGTTTTGTATAGTATTTAAAGTTCGATATGAAACCAGACAGATATCTTTACCCTTGTCGGGTGGGGTGTTACAATTTATGGTATCGAGACTAGGTTTAGGACCCTTAGAGCTTAGGCTATGACCGTGAGGATTGGGTAGATTTAGGATTTCCTTCTGCGTACTTTCTTTGCGTCCACTATCGTGCTTAGACTTTGCTAATAGTTGGTTGTTCTTTAGATGGTGATCCTCGTCGTTCTAGTTCACCGATAGGAGCAATCAAGGACCACTAGACAACCTAAGGAGAAGACGAGGTGGGCCGTTGTTATTGCTAAAGGCTGCACGAGGTTTGGTAGAGTGAAGCGAACCAACAAGAGGATACGAGTTCCGGCTAGTATGTGGCCATGCACAATTGAGGAGAAGCTGACCTTAAAGGACGTAGACGGAAAAGTAGTAGAGGAGTACGAAACTAAAGTTGTTGACAACCAAGGTTTCACCACTAAGTATCATGATAGATGTCCAAAGTTCGTTGAAGATGGAGGAGTGGGTTGGACTAGGAGTCACGATTTGTATGCTTTCGTGGACCGTGTGCCGGAAGAGGAAGAGAGGAATCGGAGAAATGACTTTGCTAGCCGCTTACTACCGCAGCGCGAAGGAAATAAGAACGGATGGATAAGTGAGGAAGAAGAGGAAGAAGAAGAAGATGAGGAAGAATACGAGGTGGACTCGGATTTGGAGTCTACGGCTACTAGTAGGTTTAATCCGACACAAGGATAGGAATTTGCGCTCCTGATTAGTTGCCCTCGTTATGAGAAATTTCTGACATTGGATTTTGAGTTAGGTCCTTTTGTTTCATTTAGATGATTGAATCTTGGATTATTAAGTTTTATTTTGGGAGTTCATCTTATGACGATTTTGCAAATTTTGTTTGATAAATGGAAATAAAACAAAATTTTAAAAGTATAGTCCCTGTCTGCTGTTTCTTTCTGCTAGATTCGTTAAGTTTCCGTTAGTCCTCATAAGTTTCGTCTGCTATTTATTTTCTTAGTGATGTTGTTTAATTACCGCTTGAATGAAGTATGACTATCATGATAGTATACTCATGTGGATCTAGTTTGTTATAGTATGTTACTTGCTATCTGTCTGTTATCTGTATATGGTATGTTTTGCTATGATATTAGATATGTGTTTTTGTCATGACCCGAGACCGAATATAGTGACAATAAGAACTTGTTATGTGATGCAAGTATTATGACGCCTGATCAACGTAATAATACCGAGATCATATAATCGAACTTATTGAAGGTATACGACGTCCGGAAATGCCTGGTGATGTGTGAATGAATTTTGACCGGTATCATTATTTGGCACTTCTCATGTTCGTTTGAAATTGCACCTAATTGTGAGATTTTCATCGATATCATTACGTATAAGTTTTGTACGATTGGGATCCAAATCGTTATGATCCGTGTAAACCTATAGATTGTTATGTCCGCTTAGATTTGTATGTCTCCACGCATTTCCTGCGATTAGTAAGACCGTTAGGATTCGTCCGCCTATGCATATGATGGTTTTCATCATTAGATACCGAATAAGTCGAGTGTGTTTTGATTTTCGCATCTCATCTTTTACCGCTAATACTTTAATAAGTATATGATTAGCGTTATCATTTATCCTCAAGTTCAAATCCACATTTGTTGCCGTCTTGTTCGTCTTGTTCAATTTCGAGGACGAAATTTTATTTTAGAGGGAAGAAATTGTAAAACCCGAATTTCTAAAATTCACAAAAGACCAAAATACCCTATGATCAAAAAGTATGAATAATTAATTTAAAGAATACCAAACAAGCTATGTAAATTCGAAAATTAATAAGAAATATCACATATGATCCAAATAAATTTTAAAGACTTTGTAAAGATTATTTTTATAGTTTATAATTTTTAAAATCGGTTTGTGTTTTATAAATAGTCGAATGTATTTATTAAGTTTTATAAAGGATCAAAATTAATAAAAGCCCAATACAAATTTATAAATTAAGATCCCATTTATTATAAGTCCATTATAATATTAAGCCCACAAGAAAATTTGTAAATCATATATATACACATTATACGGTTTATTCTAATCCCTAATAACCGATTATACTAAAACCGACTCTAAAACCCTAAATAATTCGACATTTGTTTTTCAAGGCTTAGAGCTATTTTTCTTGGACGAGTTTGAAGGTAAAGAAGGTGTTAAAAATCTGGTTCGAGGTTCTAAGGTGCTGGATCAATCGTGGTGATTTTTCTTAGTCGATTAGGGTTTCGCCGAATAAAGTTTTGGTTTCTTTTGTTCTAGCGTTCGATTATCATCAAGGGTATGTTTCCCATATTATTTTCAGTCCTACAAATTATATAGAACCTGTAAAAATTATTCATGCATATTTAACAAGTCGTATGGAATTGTTTTAAATTAAAACCCTAAAAGCGTATAAACTAGAGAACGAGCATATAATAATTTTGGGGCCATGATCAAAATTTTTTGGAAGCTCTTATATGTTATAAGACCTGAATAAAATACATGTTCATGAATTCGAAGCTTGTGTGATTTGTTAAGGGTTTGTTTTTTTCGATCGCATATGAAAAAGGAAAGAAAATAAAAGGGACGTTTAGGGTTTATAAGAATTAGGGTTTGCTTGTTATAATTAAGGGTAATTAATGCAGTAGTAATAATGAACTAATGATGGGTTAAACCTAGGTTTAGGGTTTGTACTTGAATTATGCATCAAATCGGTTTTAAATAAAAGTTTTGGGTTGGTTTTGTAAATTATAAAACTTAAAGGTTATTTATGTAAGCAGTAAAATAAAGGTACTAAACGTATAAAATAAGTATGAGGGTTAAACGTGTAATTTTGGATATTTAGAGGGCCATCCGAATTGTTATTAAATTAAAAGGGTATGTTTTGTAAATTCTAAAACCTTTGGGCTAAAATGGTAAAATCGATAATATAAGGTTAGATCGTGAAATTAAAGATGTTAAAGGTGTAATATGTAATTCGAGTAATTATGGGTTCGACAAGTGTGAGTTGATTGTGTAGAGGCATTCATGAGTTTTGAGATAACTTCGGTTTGTTTTTCATATCGTTCTAGGTCAAGGTGGAAGTCATTAAAAGAGGTAACATGTGAATTAAATGCGTATTAAATGATATTAAAAGTATGGGAAATCTTGGAACCTAAATAGGAAATTGATTAGGGTTAAAAGCTAAGTGTGCAAATTCGTTATTTCATGTGAGAATGGTAAGTCTCGAGTCGTTAGTAACCATTGATTAAGAGTAAATGAGCTAGTACTAAGGGTGTCGTGAACATGCGTGAGTTATAATAAATTAAATTAGAATATGCATGGTCTCATTAAGTTGCATTCGAACAATGTTACGTGTGAGTTTTGGTTAATCATGAAAGTTACAATGGCTTGTGTAAACTATTTTGAAAGAGAGTCCTAAAATCCGTTCTTGACATTTGTAAACCCTATACTTTGAAAAGTGATCATATAAGTCCTCAAATAAGATAATTATCATATTAAATCCATAAGTTACCGTTTGTCATTTGCAACCCGTAAGTTTGGCTAATTAATGATTAATACTCTAAAATGTTGGAATTCCGTCTGTCACCAAAAAAATGAGAATATTCTGACAACTCTAAAAGTATTAATGCGATGAATCCGTTATAACATTAATGATGCTAATAAGTATTAACTAAATCATAATCCGTGTAGATTCGTTGAAGGAGACGCGACGTTACATCTTCGTATTCCTACATTCATTTGCTTTCCTCTCATTTGCTTTAAGGTACGATATTCGACCTTTTCAAGAAGGTTCCTTATGATGTTCTTTTCGTTAGCTTTCCTATTTTACTTATTAGGGTTTCCGATGCCATTGCTATGAACCCTTTCCGATTGTTTGACTGTTGCTTATCTAAACTTATGTTTTATTGAACCATGCGATATCGATTTGAACTTTATGTTAGGAAGACTTTGATATGCATAGTTGTTGAACCTTGTTATATTTGAATATGAACCTTATGATATGAGTTATCGATATGTTATTTGTGAACCTTGTGTTTGATTAAGACCTGTGTCATAATTGAAATTTTGTTTGACCTAAGTTAGTTTGACACCGAGCCAAATATTAACTAGTCATGGGGTTCCATGTCCGTGTCGTTGATGCACCTCGACATGACTCTAGGCGATGAGTGAAGTTACGCCACGTCCCTTATCTGTTATTTAGTATGAGCTCAAGTTATATTTTATGACCAATATATGTTTGTGGGCGATGGATGCATCCTAGATCGATCATTATCCGATATGATTTATCTAGGTGAATGATGTCGTGTGCAATACGCTGCGTCTTCATAAGACTCGGGAGCTAGCTACTCCGACTTATTTTGAGATTGTTTCTATATTGTTATAATGTTTTGATATGATATGTTCGGGCTCGTGGTAGTTAACTAGATCTTTATCTCGTTATTTCTATGATAAGTATTCGATTATGTTTCGGTATGTTCAAGTGTTAATAATTATGTGCTCGGCTTATTATATGCTATTATATGTGGTTATGCTTTTGTATGTTTATGAGACTATCTTCGCTATGCTAGGATATGATTATTATGTTGAAACATGATTCGCATGTCACATCCGATATTATGTTAGTTTATCGTTATGTGAATTCGTTGATCTGTGAGATGAATGTGCTAGTGTGAAAGTGGGTATTTTGTAAGTTTAGTATGCATAATTTGTTCAGTTATTGTTGTGAACTTTACCTATACGTTAGGATATCTATCTGTTTATGATTTGGTCTCCCATGATTTGATTGCTATTTCCGCTGCTGCAATATCGAATTAAGTGTGTTAAATGTTGATTAATTGATTTGTATGAATGCCATGTTTATTTGCTGGTAACTATTTCCGTTAGTCATTAGACTCTTTGTTTGGCTTATAAGTAATCTGTTATTCTTGATATGTTGAGTGTTTGGTTGTTCTGATGTGTTTGTGTTTGTGTCCTTAATGTGCTATGAGATGTTTAAATTGTTATGTGGTTGTTTGGATTTACGTATTTGTGCTTCCGAGAATCCTAAAAGATCCCTCATCAACATTTCATTTTGATTTCGTTATTTGTATATTTGTTTTGTTTAGTTTTGTTTCGTTATATCATTCACTGGGCTTTGTAAGCTCACCGCATTTCTTTTCTGCTCGGCGGTATTAAGCATTCAAGATGAGCTTATGGGATAGCCGATCCGGGTTGAGAGTAGAGACAAGAGCAAGATTTGAGGATAGGGATCTTAGATTTATTTTGAATATTACGTTATTTATATTATCTTTTGTAAGTTTTGTAAAGGCTTCCGTTTTGTATAGTATTTAAAGTTCTGATATGAAACCGTATTGTGATATCTTTACCCTTGTCGGGTCGGGGTGTTACAAGTTATTACAGCCTGGTAAGTGTTTGAATACATCCTTCAAGTGAAGATTGTATGGGCTTTAAAAGAAACTTGATTATTTTGTTGATAAATATCAAGTTTAGGGGAGGATTGTTGGGTTTTAGGTTCCACTGAAAGGAATCATTCTAAGTATGGAACCACTGCTAGAGCAAAAGAAACCACAGCTAGAAGAAAGGAAACCACTGCTATGTTAAACCACGACTAGTAATGTTGTGTAACCACTGCTAATGTATTGTAAACACTGCTAGTTAGATATGTCGGTTTAATATTTGTATTAGATAAATATGGAAAATATATTTATCTTGTAGGATACGTATTGTATATTGTAAAGGACTCTTTAGCCTATAAAATGAGGTCCTAGGTTAGAGTTAGATATATGTGTGTTAGATATATCTAAAGTCGATACACTTCAAGGTTGTAAAACCCTAATACTATTCATAATATTCGTATTAATAAAATATTGAGGTGTTTAGTGATTATTACTGTTTGTCTATTATTATTCTTGTTAAGATTAAACACTAGATTCCGCATAGTATTTAATATATTGTGTTAATTAAGTCAGCTTCTATATTAGATCGTTTGCTCAAATGGGATCAGCAAGTGGTGATGTGATTATGCTCTTGTAAGGTCTAGTGCCTATAAATCTTGAGGATTTGACTTTCCTTAGATGTCTTAAGTGATAGGTGACTTAAATGTCCAACCATAAAGAGTGAGGATACTTAATGATGGTATTGGGTAGGAAAATGGACTTTTTGAGAGTGTAACTAAGTGTTAAGGATGATACTCATTGATTTGAGGATGACAAATGATGGCAATTGATCCTAGAGATAAGATGTTGACTTAAGAGAAATTTGAAAAATTCCTAAAAAATAAAAAGGAAATGAAAAACTAGTTTTAAGCCTATTTTAATGTAAGGATGATTAAAATCAATTTGCTAAAATTGAGAGAAATGTCAAGCTAAGTGTTTTGAGATGTGAGGAACAATGTGTGAGTATTGGAGCGGAAATATGGTGAGTTTTGGTGAATTGTATAACAACTCGTACTTTTTCAGGTCCATACTCAACCTCAAACTCAAAATCTATTCCATTTTGGAAGATTTCACATTTACCATTTTGTATAATTATTCAGTTGAATCGCGTAAACAAGTAGCACTCTCTTGCGCACTATGACTTTGGACTCAGATTTAGTCTGCATGTTTTTTTTAGTACATTGTCACTTCTTCAATTCATAAACTAATTTTTAGTACAATTGCATTTTATTTACGTACGATTAATTAAATTAATAAACGATTTTCACAATTTGCATGAATACCTAGTGTACCCAATACTCCCAACAATTATTTTTAATACATTCTTATACACCCTAAAACCCTACAAACTTGCAAAAATCTATTTTCTTACACTTTATATAATTCTTTTATTATAAACCCTTAAATGTGTATATTTAACTTTAACTACAAAACTAATACCCAATACATAATTTTTAGTACCCAATACACTCACATAACATATTTTATACAAAATAACATACACTTTAGGCAATAAGCCACCCTACTTTCATTATTTTATTATTAGCTAGACATTAGAGATTATTAAATACTAAACTAGGCTAGACAAGGAGACAAAGCATGCTTGCCCCTCCTCCCCCCTTGTTCGGCCAACATACCCCAAGACCACCAACATATTTGTCTTTGACCTAAACTAGTTTATTAAACAATTACCCTACCCCATACTTTGGTCTCACTATATAAAGAGGCATTGTCTCACTCATTTTCACTTACACACAAATTTCACTCACTCACTTACATATGGTAATTAGCTATAGGAAGAGAGACAAGAAGGAAGCTTACTTTTGCTAGTTCAAGTGCTTGTTTGGGTGTTCTAGTTAGTAACAAAAAGTTTTGGAGTATTAATTGGGTACATTAGTGTTCTTAGATCATCACATACACTTTCTTAGCTCAAGTAAGTCACTACACCATTTTTATAAACTTTACACACTTTACATTATGTAAATTTCATGACTTATGATTTACATACACCATGATATCACCATGTACATGTTTGCGTAATTTTATAAATATGATGAATCAAACTTTTCATATTGCTAACCAAGTTGTTAAATCACTATTTTTAATTATTGAGGAATTGGTGGAAGAGTTAGAATAGTTTTGGGATTGATATGGAGTTGATTTTTGGTAATAGAAGCTAAGAAACGCGTTTAACATTTAAATAAAATATAGGCTGTTCCATTCGACTAAATACAGATAAATCAGTGGTTTTTGAGTAATATTTGACTAAAGAAATAGGAAATAGACTTAATAACAGCGTGGTCCATGAGCGGGTTAAAACGGACTTATAACGTAGAAGTTATGCTAGTTTTAAGTTAGGTGGCGAAAACTATTTTCCTGAAACAAAAGCGTTGCTGTTAGAGTTTTCAATTGATAAACTGGACGTTAAAAGTTGGTTAGACTAGTCGGGACACTAAAAACTTGTTAGTATACTTAAATACCTTTGCGGGGATATATAGAACTTAAGAAACGGACCTAAACGAGAAAGTTATTGCCAAATGAAGTTGTTGACGAAATATAATATTTTTGATAGCTTTTCACTAATATAAAAGCTGTTAGAGCTTTTTAAAATGAATTTTGGACATTTTAAGTGCGGTTTTAGCCAAAATGACTTGAACAAAAGTAGTAGCATGTTATACATACTTGTTAGGCACATTGAAAGTTTTCTAAAATACTAAATAACAAAGCAAGTATATTTAAATTTCGAGATAAACTAGAAATGTTATAAAAAGGTATATTTTAACTACGAGTTTAACGTAACTACATTTTTAATCACTAAACTCTACAACAAACATGTACGGGTGATATTCTAAAGTATAATTTCATACACAATGATTTTGTCGAACCTAAGACATATCATTACTTTAGGTTGCTTGGTTAAAGTAGCGAGCCTTGAATTTCGTGCACACTTGATTGCATCGTATTACTCGGTTTAAGGTGAGTTCTCGTAGCCCCTTTTAACATGTTTTCCTTGGGGAAATGGTACTCAAATGATATTTTAAAGCTGTTTTCATCTTTGTGATTTACGGTTTTACTTGATTTTGGACATATATGTGATATGATGCGATTATATGTTGTAACAATATCTTGCTTGTGTGTACATAACTGCGTAACTGTTAACTCTCTGCGGAGGGCCTACGTGATGATAGATCTATCGGGGTAGCTCCCACTTGGTTTTGGATATATGGACATATTGGGCTCGATTATTGCGATCTTGGTTGTTTTGTGACTAAGTGCATGTGTATTGTCATCATTTTCACTATTGTCCTACATTATATTATTCACAGCTTCGTGGTTTAACTCTCAAATCTACGAGCTCACCAACTTTATGTTGACGTTTTCGAGTAACCATTTCAGGTGTTATGAATGAAGTTCCACTAGGAGGTTGAGTATTGGCCTGGCTTAGCAAGACTTAAATAAAGACCCTCCCGGGTTCTATCCGTGGAGTTTGATTAGGTTATTTTCTTATGATGTAGTTTGGCTTTGAAGACTATGTTTGGATTATCCCAGTTGTGGGAGTTTCATGACTTTATCTTTAATGTATTACATTCACTACTTCTCTATTAAACACCTTGTGTTCTTTACTTTGAAGTCATACCCCGTAAATGTCATTCCACTGCACCATTTTTGGGGTGTGACAAATTGATAAATCAAAAGCACTTTAAATTTGATCCAAAGTTAGCTATGGATGAGTGTGAGACCTACTGAGCTTGAGGAAGACTTAAGTAGTCCTAAAGAATCATGTTTAGCTAGTATGATGTGGTCTAGGGGAATGGTTTGATGTAAAAGGGTCTGTATCTAATATATGTTTGCCCGGATCCCACGGTTCCCTCATCTGAGGGATCCGGCTACTGCTGACCAGTAGCTTCTCAGAAATTGTGCAGATTTTGCACTCTTAGCAAATGCTTATCCTAATCATTTCTACATTCAGTAAACACAAGCAAACAACAAATATGACGCATAGCAAGAGGGGATGACTAAAATGTAATCAAAAAAATGAGTGACATCGACTACTTGAATGAGATCAAGTTGTCCTAAAATCTCATTTTCCTAGTTCCTAAGTTAAAGTGTCTAATTCCAAATCATGGCAACTCCTACAAGCTTAGGTGCTCATTTATTAAGCTAGATTTAGGCCTGCAAGTTTCATATTTGTCTTAAAAGTCTGCTGCAACAGTCCCACTATTTGTCCTAATTAGCTTGTGTTTTTGAGTTTTAATTTCATCATTTTAAGTCCTCTTTAGCTGTAACTTTGGAATTTAGGTCTTTGGTTGGTGGTTGTTAACAAGCTTATTTTAGATTAATTTTAGGAATTTTCTAATCTAGTTAAAATAGAGCTTAAAGTGGTTACTTTAGGACTGTTTGGATAATGGTTTAGAATTGAGTTTTTAGCTTTAGCCTGTGCTTAATTTGTCACATTCTATTGCATTAGCTTGTTTTAAGTTAGTTTAGGATTATTTTATCTTAATGTAGCATTACATCCTAATCTACATAAATATTGTTTAGATGTTTAGAGACCATTGTTTCACAAATTAAGGTCTTATGACCTTACCTTCCATCCATTCATCCTTCCACTTCACCTTCATCTTCATCTCCATCTCTATCCCCTTCACTCTTCATCCCACCATCTCTACTTCTTCCTCATCATCAAGAAGTTAGCAAAACATTTGAATATGCCCTTAGTTTGTTCCCACTCTTGCGAAGGGCTTGGGATATCCAGCAATTGGTTATGATTGATGATTGATGAGAGCAAACTAAAAGACCTTTAATTTAATAAACAGGCCTTAAGCTCTCATAACTTTTAGTTTTAACCAATTTTAATTTACATATCCAACAAGGTAAAATGTACAAAATATTAGTCAGCTCCAATGCGACTACATACGAAAACACAAGCCACATTTGATATTCCTGTAATCTACATATCACTCTAATGCGACTTCATAAGAAAACACAAGCCACATTTGATAATATTGTAATCCATACTACATGTAAAACATTAACCCATCAATTCAAATGGTTGGAGATCGAGATCAAGTTTAGTTATCGAAAAACCGTACAATACATTTATAGTGTGGATCGTAATTTGTCCTTAAAAGATTTGGTTCTTAAAACTCTAAATGATGTTTGGCTAAGCTTATATGGCGAGATTATATGTGTCAAATCGCAATGTTTAAATAAACTTATATGAATGGGCTTCAATCTAACATTTATAAGTTTCAACCCATGTCCCTTATAGTCATTTACCGATCTAAACTAAAAGCGTTATCAACTTATTAAACATAAGCTAATCCAAACACTTAAACATGGGCTTATGAGCTTCGACATGTAAGACATAAACTACTTATAAGCCCAACTCATAAGCAGCCAAAACCCCAACTACTTTTTTATGTATATGTTTGATCTGAACTTTCTTGAATTTAATTGGACCCGACTTGACCCGGCCTATTAGATTTTCACTTCAACTTAACAAAAGGAACCAACTTATTTTTCCATTTGGGTCCGCCTTTGGATAGATATAGCTTGTTTATTGAATTGGCTTTGTTCAATGGATGACATACAATGCGACAAGTTTGTAGTTGATGCTTTAAGTGCACTTCTAATACTTAAATCGATTTTATTTGCAAACCTTTCCATTTAAAGCATCAACTACGAACTCCGTCATCCATTTGCACAAAACCCTTTCAATGTGAGGAGTGGGCCATGTAGTGATAGTTGCATTGTTAGTTTGGGCGAGTTTAACAAATTTATAGGCTGAATTTTTTGGGTTTGAGATAATAATTAGCCTCATCGAATTAGTGGTTGACAATTTGTGTAGCTACCAAGCTATTTTGGGTAAAACCAAGAAAGAGTATTAAGCGTAACACGTTTGTTGGAAAGAGTGAACTGAAACCGTATGTTAATTTCAATTATTTTGCAATTTCTTAAAATATTCGTCCCTAAAGATGCATTCAAGTTAAAGGTTAAAAAAGAAAGACAAAGAAATGAATTACAGTATTATTTTCCGCCGCAACGTGCGGGCAACTCCCACTCGTTTTAAATGTTTCATACAAAATAAGCATAACCTACAAAAAGAAAAAGCAAACGTTGTAAGTAGCAAGAGTTTTTTTACCTTGCTAATGAAACTTGATTTAACTTCCATATATTTGCTTTGTGTTCTATGTATGACTTCCAATAATGACCTATACCGAAAGAAATTAAGTAGAAAATGTGATTTAGCAAATGAAAGATAGTTATCCTGGAATTCAAGTTGGATAAATACATGTTTGAGTTAATTACATAAATCGTCCTTGTGGTTTGGTCAAAATTACGGATCTTGTCCCTATACTTTTTTCGATGCTTTTCGTGCATGGTTTACAAATCTTACTGGTTTGTCCCCGATCCGACCAGTCCGTTAAGTGTTTTGCGTGTTAGTCCTTCGTTAATAAATTTTGCACCGTTAGTCCTTATTTTTAAAATATAGTTTTCCCAATTAGTCCTCCGTTAATAATAGTTATCGCCGATTTTTACGTTTTATCCGTTTCGTTTGTTTTATCCGTTTTCCTATCGTTTTTTCGTTTTCGTCCGTTTTTTACGTTTTATCCCTTTTAAATGCATTTTTATATGATTTAAATCATTTTTCTGATTTTGTCCGTTTTATCCGTTTTGCTGTTTTTATCCGTTTCGACCTTTTTACATTTTATTCGTTTTCATGAGTTTTTTAAGTTTTGTCCTTTTTCGGTTTTCGCCCATTGTTTTACGTTTTTATGCATTTTTCTTACATTTTGAAAAAATATATATATCAAATTTAAAAATAAAAATTGAATAAAAGATTTCAAAAAATTTGAACAAAACATTTTTTTCAAATATTTTTTTTAAAAACGGACATATTGAAAAAGATTTGAAAATATTTTTTTCAAATATTTTTTTAAATCTTAAAAATTTCGAAAAGTATTGAAAAAAACGGACATATTTTAAAAAAATATATATATTTGAAAACATTTTTTTTAAATTTTCTATTCAAATTTTTTTAAGCGGACAAAAAGTAAAAGAACCGATAAAATGTCTGAAAAACGGACAAAGCGAAAAAAAAACCGGACAAAACATAAGAAAAACGGACAAAACATAAGAAAAGCGGACAAAATTTAAGAAAAGCGGACAGCACGGACGGAAAACGTAAAAAGCGAAAGAAAGCGGACGAAAACGTAAAAAGCGGAAGCGGATAAAAACAAACGCAACGGACAAAACGTAAAAATCGGGTGAAAACTATTATTAACGGAGGACTAATTGGGGAAAACTATATTTTAAAAATAAGGACTAACGGTGCAAAATTTATTAACGAAGGACTAACGGCAAAAACACTTAACGGATTGCACTAACGAAGGACTAACAGCAAAACACTTAACGGATTTGGGTCTTAACGGACTTGCACTAACGAAGGACTATGACATAAAACACTTAAATTTGGGTCGGATCGGGACAAGATCCGTAAGATTTATAATAGCATGAATGACGAAACGCACCGAAAAAAAAATATAGGGACAAGATCCATAATTTTGACCAAACCACAAGGACGATTTATGTAATTAACTCTACATGTTTTAAATTTGATCTTTACATTCATCGGTTGCTCGATAGAGTTTATTTCAATAGTAACAAGCTTCCAAGATTAAGTTGTGTTCTTCAAAACCAAGAGAACATGCAACCCTTTCAATAACGAGAACACATACACGCTTGTATATAATTTCGTTGCTAGTTGTTTTTTATGCAAGTTAGTGGTCGAAAAAAAAAAGCAAGAGAATAGAAGAGAAGAACACAAAAACACAAAATCTATTATTGATAGTTTAACACTAGATATTATGAACAAGGAGTCCTTTGCTACCTTTCTTTCTTTAAGCTAATTTCAAGATATAAGGCTTCCCTATTATATGGATTTGAGGCGTCGAAAGAGATCATTGAGTTCCTTGATCATTATATGTAAAACCAAACTGAAGTGAAAATAAAGAGATTTTTTATAAGAACTAAAGGTGTTGCTTACTTAGTTACTTCATCTGTAAATGAAATGCAGAGTGAGTACACTCAATTCTACTTACAACTAAATTAGCTGAAATACAAGTCCCTTTCTCACGATTGAATCAAACAATTGTCACAAACGTTTTCACCTACCCTCACATGATTTTGTGCCAAAGTGTGTAAAGTGCAAAATATACACTGAATTCACCATAAAATGTTCTACTAGACTACTACCTAATATCATACATCTCGATGACATCTACTATTGCTTGATCAATGATTCCAACGAATCATACAAGGCATCCGAGAGAGGATTCTTGTTGCTTAGACTCATTTTCTAACTCAAAATTATTGAAACACCTGCATTAATTCTTTTTAAACAAACGAGTCTGTCTACTTCCTATGTAACTTTTGTTTACTCAGATACTAGTAATTGTTGCTTAAACCCATACAATCATAATGAATATTGTTTCAGCTATATTTAAATTGATGGTGATCACCTGGAACTGAAACAACCTGAAATCTGTAATTTGGACATAGAACACAATCTGACCATACGAAAGCTACAGGTATTACAGCAACATAAATCTGTAATTAAGGAAGAGCTTGCCAAAGATCAAGGTGAATAGAATCTCCACATTATTGAAAATAAGCCAAAACTCGTAAAGCTTTGCTATTGCATAGTACATGGGGGATAAAGATGCTAACAAGCAAAACGCCTATACACAATGTATACTATTACATCAATACTACATCTAAGCAGTCACAGACGGTAACTATAATTCCTATTCACAGTTAGCTAACAGACAGCTTTTACTAAAAGTTGGAAGGTGTTTCAAATCTGCGTAACATATCAATTCTGATAAAAATCGAAGGATAGAAGGAGCAATGGTCATAGCATTTAATAAAGCAACAAAGCTTTAGCATATAAGGTTCACATAAGCATACTTTCAAGTTAGACATCTCAATGAGATAATCCAACTAGTGATCATTTGCTACCAACAGCTAATAATAATAATGATACAACCGCTGTTATACTACCAAAATTTAACCTTTCATTCGGATAAAAAGACTGCCATCATGCTAACATGCATGACCCATCACAATCTCACGCACAAACAAAAGCACCAAGGTTTTGTTTGGCAGTGTGTTCTATTGTTTACATGCTATATGGGGGATACTAAACCAGCAAAAACCCCATATATAAACCATAGCTTAAAGTCAACAATCACCATCGAAATACCAAAAGTTTAAAGGCTCAAGAAGGCCACCACCAACCTAACAGTAGAACATGACACTCTTCACATTGTCATGAATGACGGGAAGAGGACGAACTTCAGCCACACGATCTCTTGTTGCACGCGGACCACGCGAACTGCTGTCGGACTGATCTCCCTCCATGTAAGACCGAGCTCTGAATGCAGCAAGATGAGCATAGTATGCAGCTGGAACTGCAAACACAAGTTTCCGTAAGGAACAATGTATGAAATACAGATTGTGAGGTTTTAACAGTCAGTCAGTCGAAATTATTAGCAATTAAGAGAAAAGAGAAGCGCAGGGTATACCAATGGAGACAGATCGGGTGCACCTAGCATACCTAAAAAGTTAAAATGCAATTAAGTTAAGTTTATGACAAAGAAAGTATTTAAGAAACTTATGAAATGATGAAAGGGTTAGTTGTATTACGTGTAGCACAGACTGTTTGTGAGCATCTGCAAGCCATCAGCAGTGAACTTGTTTTCATCATAGAGAACATGGTAGTGAGTGACTGAGTGGGGCGACTTGTCCCCTGCAAAGAGACAACCAAATTAGATTAGCTACAAATTGAATGCCATAAATTACTTTGCAAAGGAGAAATATGAAAAACCTATACAGTAAAAAGGGTTCACCTGAATGCCAGCATGACTCCAGAGATAGAAATCAAACTTAGAAGGATGACAAACCTTAGTATCCACCACAGTACCTGAAAATTTAATCCATTAGGAAAGATTTATAACAAAACAATTATCAGTATGTAGAACAGCTAGCCAAAAAAAATATATAACAACCTGGAAGGATATTGCCACTCATGTCAGTGCTAGCCCTATCACCATGCCTCACAGGAAAGAAACGAGTATGGTGCCTTTTCTGAACCACAATAAACGTCACAGGAGGCATGTAGTTCTCCTCCAACGAAATACACGCCTGAAACATCAACATTATCTTTTGAAAGGGGGAAGAGACAGAGCTTAAAAGTTCTAAAACAAAAAGTACCTTGCGGATCTTGTCCATCTCATTAAGCAACACCTCACTGAATTGGCCCTCAATAACTCCATCTCTGTAATACCAGTAGTGTGTTAGAATTGTCATGATGACAGAATAGGAAACCAATTAAAGGGTAGCAGAAAGATAGGAAATGTAATGAGTTGCACACCTGTAGAATATTAGGCGGTGTGGCTTATGTCCAGTTGCCTTCTTGAAGGATATCAAAAGCTCCCTGCAGAACCAAGTAAAAGGTGAGAAAAATATATAGAAATGACAAGAATCCCTTTATCCTTAACTAACTGGCTATTTAAGCGAATGAAATAAACTGTTTTGCGGGTGAATTAAGCTGTTTATCCTGATTGTATGCGAGCAAGATAAGCTGTTCTAGATTAGGAAAGCTTGTTTAAGCACATGACCTGTTTATTGCATTGCCAGAACACAATAAGCTATTTAAGGTGTTTTGCTAAGCTCCTCACCTCTAGCTTTTTAGCTTATCAGCAACTTTACCCTCTTATATGTTTCTAAATAAGTTTTCAGATCATTACTTTTGTTACCATATGTAATGCATGAGTTATTTATGAGAAAAAAGTTTTAATAAGAAGGACGAAAAGTCACCCGCTTCAACCCATACGTGTTTTGACCCATTACTCAACCCGCTCATGTTACTGTCTCTGGTTTATATGTATCAGGCTATGAGTCATGTTTAACTAGGAGGCTTTTTGGATTCTTCAGCTGTTCTTTATGAGGGGTTAACTCTTTACCTTATCAAACCTCCATGAATGACCCCTCTCTTAGGATCAGTACGGGTTGTGTATAAGTCTTTAATGATCTCTTGCCTATGTGGCTGTGCAGGTACGAGGGCCTTGTACTTTGTTACTTGAGGTCCATAGAAGCAACGACCTGTACAATAATAAAGAAATTAAACTTTTAAGAACATCCTGAATACAAAAGGGGGTCAAAATGGGTGGGTCATGTTACGCGTCAAAGTGGTCAGATAATACTTACAGAATATATTTACTGGTCCATATGGGGCAGTATCATTACGACTTCAAACAAGTCGATTTAGGCTAGCCCAATAACATTTTGTCAGATTTTTTTAACTTTATTAAAAATTATAAAACAATGGACTAATTCATATTATAAACACCTTGTATTATTTAAACATTTAAAGAAAGTTTGAGTGACTTTCGACCTATTTGACCTAGTCAACATTAAACTAAACCCACATCAGTGCTATAAAATGGGTCAAAACTGCTATCTTCTAAATAATGCAATCAATTTATAACAATAGGCATAGCAACTTACAGCAGCAATCGAAGGGCTGGAATCCTCTCCAGCTGGGGATGAGTAACGTCGGCACCAAAAATGATGGTTGGCCGATCAGTGACATAAGGAAGCCTACCATTCAGAGTTGCAGCCAAGACAGTGTTCCTCCCACCAACCTGATGTGGTTTAACATAATTAGTAAATTTGGTAGACAACATAAACCATAATAAGAGTTCTTTTACATGGAAAAGAACTTACTTTCTGATGATCTTCAGTGCAACATTACCAAGATATTGGCCACTCATCTTCATGACATGTTGTGGCTTACAGCACTGAGACACAATTCCCAACTCAGTTTCACATACCCGTTTGATCCTTGCTGAGAAACAAAAGTTGCAAATGTTAGCCACAAATATGTTTGTAGACTATCACACACTTACTTTTAGGTATCTAAAAATGAACTTACGGTAGGTTCCTTTAGCTTCTGAGAGGATTACAAAAGCATCTGCAACTAATGTCCAGGTGAAGCAGCGTGCTAGCTGTGCTGAAGCCTGAGACTGGAGATCAACAAGAGCTTTCTCAATGTTGTGGGGCATGGCTGAGCATTGGAATCAGCGGTTGGGGATTGAAAACCTTTGACAGAAAGTGAAAATATGTTAGAATGATATACTTATACATTAATATGGTGAAGTAAAGGAACATAGTGAAAGTATAAGATACATACGATGCCTTTAGTCTGACACATGGAAACAAGTCCATGAACAAACCACCCAACTGCCTGATCGTTGTGCCTTGAAAAGTTAATTATGGCCCAATAGTTAACAGTTCCACCATTGATCACTTTCTGTATAGAATAAAATATGAGTCATTTTAAAAAATTCAGATAGAACATTAGAATATATTCAAAACTTTAAAATGGTTAATGAATAGATATTCACCAGATCAATCATGTTCCATTGACCAACAGATGGATTAACCTCAGATGTACGGCCTGACTCATGATAACGCAGCTGAAAATGGAACCAAAGAGTAATTTAATATGGATATCAGGAATAATTGACATTACTACAATTAAGCACTTAAAGAGTGTGAACTTACAGGTGGAGGTGGTGAAACTCGGGTCTCAATGGAGGTGAGCAGCTGACATTACTACAATTAAGCACTTAAAGAGTGTGAACTTACAGGTGGAGGTGGTGAAACTCGGGTCTCAATGGAGGTGAGCAGCTCTGTTACATTCATTTCAAAATCCTTGTTGTACTTGTTTTTCTTCATTAACACCAAACCCTAACTCTATACCCCACAAATCTCCCCTACTTTCGCTAAACAAAAACGGGTAACTTTCCCTATACTCAGTAAAATAAGCATCCTCAGTATCATGCCTCGTCCTTCATAACCCACCTCATACAACTCATCCCATCGGTGCCACTACATACGGATCTACCTTCCGAATGAGTATAGAGATTTCGACTTGACTCGTTAGGAGTGCGCCTCTTGGCGAGCCTAACGAGTCAGTCTGAAATCTATATTTATTCATAAGGTAAATCTATATGTTGTGGCAATTTTGATGAGGATGAGTTATATAAATGGTCATAAGCGGACGGTGCTGATACTTTGATGGTGCTTATTTTATTGAGTATAAAAACTTCCCCGATTACATTAGCGAAAGTAAAATATGGATATAGAGTTAGGCTTTGATGTTCTCGGGAGCACATACTTAATTGTATCGATACTAGAGGTTTGTGCTTGTTGTGGAGGCAAGCGTAGGTATATTTGCTTTGAGCTTTTGAACTGCGAGGTTTGGTTGGAGTTTTGTTGTTATGTGTCGAGCAATGAATGAGAGGACTAATTTTAGAATGGCTAGTAGGTGGCACGGATGGCGTGGCTACTGAAAATTAGAACAAAACTTCCAAAAATCTTTGTTATTCGCTTAATTTTGGGTTGTAGACAAGAAGAGATACCACTAGGGGTGAAAGCAGGCGAGCAAAGCTCGAGCACAGCAAAGCTCGAGCTCGGCTCGTTTATATTCGAAAACTCGAGCTCGAGCTCGGCTCGATTCGAGCCTTAAGTTTGAGCTCGAGCTCGGCTGTGATATGTATATAAAGCTCGAGCTCGGCTCGGTTAGGCTCGTTGTGATGTGACTATTTAAAATAAAGCTTAGCTTCTCGAGCTTCTTTTTCGAGCTCGTTTATCACGAAATTATAACCTCGTATCTACATCTTCATCGGTCCAATAAAAAAGAAGATGAAAAGAAAACAAATGGAAAAGAAGCAACACAACCCGTGAACATCATCACAACCCATCCACTGTCCTAGAACTACAACCAACAACAACACATCCAACTCTATCTTAATCCCATCTACAAACAACTCATCTCCTAATATTTTGAAACAAAACAATAACAGAAAAAACAATCTCAGTTAGATTCGAGTTACAGAAAACGTCATCATAGATCGTAACTATTTAATATCCGACACTTAAAAGAAAGAACAAAACAACCCATATTTCATTCTATCTTTCATTCGGTTATAAAGAAAACAAAAAAACACATCACACCTACCCGAGATCATTAAAGATCTTGAAGCTTTACAACTTAAGTTAAAAAGGTTTGCTTTGTATTTCATCTTTCATAAGCATTATGAAATAAAGAAGCTCTTTGAATTTGTTTATGCTTCTTATAAATGAGTATAATAATATAGAAAGAAAAAAAATACATGAGTTATTTGTTTAGCAGTCAAAGAGATGAAATGAAAGTGTTGTAGGCATGTGTTTGTGTAACAACCCCAAATCTCGGTATTAATAAACACTTTTCATGTACAATTTCCACTATCATGTTTTACATTTACCCAAACAACTCAAGTTATTACTTGTTTTGTATTACTCAAAACGTTTTCCTCACCCGACTATGTCACGAATTGAAATCAAGAAATAATCACAACCAACTGACCCGTATAACCAAACTATATCCCACTAGAAATTCTTAACACTAAGGATAATGATATAAATTAGAGGTGGCAATTTATGCCCAAAATTAAAAAAAAATGGGCTAAATGGGCAAATTTTTAAAAGATTTGAACACATTTTGGACCCCTCTTTTTTTGAAATGGGCATGTATTGCCCATTTAGAAGTTAAATGAGCATAATGAGCACATGATTTTCTCGAACATTAGATTGTTTTAAAAAAAAACTTATATTTAATTTTTTAAATATAAATGAGGTGTTACGTTCAAGAAATTTATTTCGTCGGGTCTTTTTAAAAGCGATTCGTATAATATGAGCCCGTTTGGCCCGTGCCCGTTTAGCCCATACCCATTTAGTCCGCGCCCGTTTGGCCCATAGCCCGTAGCCCGTGCCCGCCCGGCCCGTTTTGCCACCTATAAAATCAATGATTGAACCCATTTTGGGTCCGACCCGACCCGTTTGTACGTCCCAACACATAAATCACAAATAATCACCACACCAATATACTCCTGGTTTTAGACCACACGAATCATGCTAACAAAATGTTTTTAACTTTAACAGTTTTTACACCATAAGCACATTTGTTTCACCACCAACAAAACCCTTTTTCAAAGACAGAAATGTTTCTAACTTGTTAACCAACTAATCTATATAAGAAAATAGAAAACAATCATAATATAAACGGGTTAGGGTCCTTACCGAAAGAGAAGACAAGAGTTTTGATGGCGTCTTTTACGAGTACAACTCATAACCATCCAAGAACTACCCTAGGTGTCCGAATCTTGTAATCAAGATTTAGAGCGCGTGGGTTTGATTATGTGCGTGTGTTGTATGATAATGGAACCACAAGAGCCCGATCTACCTTTTAGGGTAGGCGGTGTAATTAGAAGAGGTCGCCGGAAAGTTGGCCGGAAAAGATGACAGCGCCGGAAAAGATGACGGCGCCGGAACCCGTGGCCGGATTTTCTAGTGAGAGAAAGAGTGTGTGATTTGTAGTGAGAGAGTGAAGAGAGTGAAAATGAAGAGTGGGAAGGTAGGGGGTATTTATACTACCACAAGGGACTCATCTTGTACATACCAAACTATAAGGGTGGTTAAGTAACTTATCACAAGGACCCTATGTGAAACTTTGTAAAATTTTCGTTATAATAAGTTCGGGCTGTTTTGACTAGAAAGCGAAGGATTTGTGACACGAGTTACACCATTGCTTTTAAAATATTAATTCCAATAAAACGATATAAAATCGACTCGTGTCAAATTAAATCAAACGATCGCTCGAATCGATGTTTCCGGTTCGACGATCGAAATTTCTGATTGTCACATTTGTTTTCAAGTAGTGATATTAGGGTTGCAAATGAGAAAGAAATTAGGGATCTTCCTATTTATGTGACAAGATTTGGGTTAAATTCTTGGGCTACTGATATAGAGGAGATGGGCTTTAATTTCATATAGAACAATTGATTATATCGTTTCTCTTTATTTATTTGTATTTATTTTGGTTGAAATAAAGTTTGGAGTTTGTGTGGAGTGTCGGGAGATGTCGTATTTGACTAAAAGTAAGTTTTGGTCTTTAAAATAGGCATTGTTAATTTGACAAAGATTAGTCCATGATGAACTAAGAGATATTTATTTTAGGCGATTGCACACATTGAGTATTAACATATTATTTTAACTGATTTGCACTCTTCTTTTTGTTGTACACGGTACTTACTTTGTTGTAATTCTGAAAATTGGGTGCATTAAAGTGTTGTAAATCATGCTTAATTTCTTGTACGTCTTAAAATTAAGAGTGAGATGCCTTCGTGCATTATATGTAGTATAGATAACATTTAGCGAAAGGATAACTATCTGAAAATGTATCGAACTTGACACATAACTCGTTAGTGTGTGTCGAATTGTTTTCCTATTGAAAATATTAATCATTTTGTATCTTTTTTTTTGAACATCCATTTTGTAGGGTTCATTACAGATATATAAAGTGCCATACATTTGCATAAATAATATAATGATACACACAATATGATAAATTTAAAGTATATACATTTAATAGGAAAAAAGAAGTTCGATACATTTTTAAACCAGTATTCCTTTAGCAAGCTTGTTCATCAAGAGGCCGGGGGAAAGTTCGTTTATGCAACATACGGATTGCATGTTCGTGTAATAACTGATCGAATGGACATGAATTGACGTCTCATTTGTTCATTTACGTTCCTGAATGTTCGCTATTATGTTATGCACGTTCGTTAATTTATCTTGGTGTACGTTCAATGTAACACAATAAAAGGTCTAGATGTCTTTTTTTGCTTTGGCGAAACCATAGTTTATACTCTATAGGCATTTTTCAAAGGTGATATAGGTTTAGAAATGTCTAGAAATAAAAGAACAACAGATTAAGTGTTTCAAAGTTCATATCAGGTCGTTTTTAGCGTATATGCATTAGATTGGACAAAATAATTCAGTTAGGCACTTAATTTAGGCATGTCATATAACGGGTTAAGGTCAAAGCAATTACTTTTTTTTTTTCGCTTTGGAGGAGTAATGCTATACATTCCTACAATTTCCTTCTACTTATTTTCCTACACCACATAAAGTTTGACATGTACTATTTATCTCTTTTAATCTCCTTTATTGATTGTTACACTTGTCACAATCATAGAGGTAGGAAGATTTGTAGGAATATGAAATACGAATATTTATTATTTTCCCTCGGAGTAAATGTTATCGAACGTTACACACATAAAATGAATATTGCATAAGCTTAAACATGTTACTAAACTTTTCAAAAAATTTGCATAAGATAACAAACTTTATTTTGGTAGTGTAATAAGAAATCTTTTTCAAATGTAATAATTTGGTACATGTATTATTTTTGTTCAACAATGTTATATACTTTCATGTTTTGTTCTAATTTGCACCAACGTTTATAGGCTATCAGTTAAATTTGTATAAAACCGGGGAAAAAAAGCCTATATGAAATATTTAATAATTGAGTATATACATGGATCATCATTCTGGGATTTGTCCCAAATTGCATCTACGGTCTTTAATGGTTTCAAATTGAGTTGACAATCCTTAACTTTGCAAAAAAATTACATCCATAGTTGTTAATTGGAATAGTCTCATAGCCTTTTCTTTGAATTTTTGTAGTTTCTAACTAAATTTGTATCACTTTAAAATTTATGAAATAAATTCAAGAATTTCAACAAAAACTAACCTTGGTAAAACTAATTTTTAAAGATTACGAAAAATCTTATAAACTTTTTCTTTTGCTTAAAAGCTGCTTTTTAAAAATATTTAAATTAAAACGAACTTTAAATTTTGAGTTCGTTGAACTTATAATAAATATATGTAAGCATTCTTGAACTTGTAAAATACAACATTTATGTTACTTAACTATCTAAAATATCGTTCATTAACTTTGAAAATATGAAATGTAATCTAAATTATAAGTTAAGTAACCTAAATTAGCAAAATGACCCGTCGTGAAACACATTTTGAAAAAGTTCCATGATATCTGGCTATGAAACTCGGCCATCGCCGTATTTAAAAGATCTGTGAGAATATGCTTGGAATATTCTTTCTTCATCGACTCAAGATATCTCGGAATACGTATCAAGCATCTGCATACGCCGTATCGTGCCCTAATTTGCAACTATAAATACAAGCCCTAGTCGGGTTTGTAACATATCATTCACACACTACTCATCACCACAGCTGAGTTCCACTCATCACCCTAGCCGTATCGTGTTGTTTTGTGGTAAGATATCACCTTCTTCCCGAGCTTCTATATCATTCTGCAGGTCACATAAAAAATTAATGAATTTCGTTTTCTGAGTAACTAGGAGTCTTGACCTTAATGATACATCTCATCTCATAATTTATAATGTCCGTATAACATTTATTTTGTGTCATTTAAGTATACCACCTCTTTTTATAAAAAGAGGTAAGTTAACTTCTCGTGAACAAAAAAGGTGATAATAACCTTGTCCTTTATTTTCGTAGTTAGATGGCAGCTATTTATTATGTGGGTTGAAACTTAAAACCATCAATGAGAGAGATCAATGACATAGATACAACATTTCATTCAATATGACACGGACCAGACACAATATATCTTTTGCACCAAGCTTTACCAACCCTCTTGATAAGGATTTAAAATGTACCATTTTGAAGGGTCATTTAAGCCCTTAATTGATCACTTTTGTATCCATTATTACTTAATTTCGTTCCTTTTAACTTTTTAGGTCTCTTGAAGGCAAATTGCTGGAATGACACTTATTCGGACGAAAAGGCGCAGAAAATGGCCAAAGTCAAGAATCGAGACACTCAGTGCGAGGCGAAGGGGCGGCATCACAACTCAAGGGGATGGTGTCACGACCAAAATGGCGATGTCGTCATGCATATTTTGTGACGGCTCGATGGCAAATTGCTAAATATCAAGTGACGGCATTAGGTTTTAAAAGAGTAGGCGTCGCGGCTCGAGATGCCTAGATTTGATCGAGGCGTCGAGATTGAAGCGGCGGCGTCACGGGCATAAGGTGGCCGTCACAATGTTAACGTGGCCAAGATGAAAGCTTATTGGCGGCCACCAGGCGTCACAATTATAGAGTGGCGCCGTCGCGATTGTAACCTTATATATAGAAACCGAATTTTTTAGTTTTAAGTGTGTAGTTTTGTGGAGTAAAAACCTAAACCGAACCAAGGCTGTTTTGTACAGTATTTTAGGGTTCCATACCCTATCTTACATCAAGATAAGTGCTTTACTTCATTAATTTAATTATGTCTTCAATTGATTGTGTGTATGCTTGCATGTTTCCCATGTTCGGCTAATTTACTTGTGTGTTTGCTTAGGGAATAAGAAACTTAGTTATTGAATATTGATTGGTTGTCTCTTATCTTAATTGTTAATGATCTAGTATTGTGATAGGTCGTCCGTTGTGTCATTAATGCTTGATTAATCTTTGTGAACCTTAGCTTATAGTCACCTAGAGTTATTGTAGGCTAAAACATCCAAAGAGTACCTTAGTGTTAAGTTTATAAATCCTAGAAATTTTGTAGGCAATAACATTTGGTAGTTTCAAGAGTTAGGGATAAGCATACCTACGACCTTAGACACACAACGCGATTAAGAATAAGGGCGTGACAATTCAACCATCAATAGGAGATAATTAGGGAGTAATAAAACCTAAGTAAACACATCTTTAAATCATCATACGAGCACACAATAATTAGACATAGACTACCCTAGCTTAGATTAGATAATTAGATAAGTTGAGTAATCGGTGAAATACCAACCCCAATCAAACCCGAGATTCGTAATTTCTATTTTCTAAAAATATAAAAAGCTAAAAATAATCTTCCTCAACCCCAACCTTAGCGTAGTAATTTCTCAACTAGCATTCCTATTCCCTTGAAACGATATCAATACCCGTGGCTTACCCTAATACTACACTACAACGATTAGGTTCAACTGCTAGGGTGTTATAAAATTGCTCGAAGAAAGGAAGTTCCTTTGACCCCGAGCAGCGTGTAAGCGTATCAAGTTTTAGGCGCTGCGGGAATAGAATAGCTAGTTAGGAGTTCACCTCGTTTAGGTTTCCTTACTTGATTCCTATCAAGTAAGCTTTTTTCTCATTTTTAGCTTCCTCGTAGTCTATCCCCTTTCTTCATGACTTTGTTCGTAAAACCCATCAATGAGGTTAATTTTGAAATAGAAGAAGACCCCTCCCAATGTTTTGACCCTAGATGTAGAATTGAGAAAGATAGTCCCTTTAACATGCAATTCCCTTTCAAAATAGGCTTAGAAGGATTTGATGCTTACTTGAATTCGTTCTTGCCTTTAAATTTAATCTCAAGGAACTTATACAATTAGATTAAGGTCAATGAGTTAACTTATCAAGGGAACAATGTTGTCGAAGCAGTCACTCATCTGCATGTATTTGTTAGAAGTTTCGCTTATTTGGTAGAATTCATGTTATTAGAAGACTTAGGAGAATTTGTTGATAAGGACCTCACCCAAGTAATTTTTGGAAAACCTTTTAAGAGAATGAAGGTTGAATGAACGAATGGTTGATGGTCTAATTACGTTCTCTGATGAAGTTGAAGATTTTGTCTACCAAATGCCACGTGCTCATCCTAGGTTTAGGCACAAGGATATTGAGGCATGTAATAGAATGACTCCTATTCCATTACTTAGTGAAAGGGATAAGCAAAATGGACTTAGGTACCTGTATGAGAAAACTAAGAGATATTACAAACAATGCCTCAAGTTAGGAGATAAGTACAAGAAAAGTGAGAGAACGTTGGAATGGCTTAGGCACGGGCATGTAAGCGTGCACGAGACCACGTAGGGGCACGGCTTCAAGTCTAGCTACAAGACTCATAAATAAAGAAAAGCGCTTCGTGGGAGGCAACCCATGCTTAATTGTTTGCTTGTTTGTGTCGTATATTTTTTAGTGATTGTTTGTTCTCATGTTTAATTTGTAAAAATGCTTTATTTTGTCTTTAACCTCGTCTTAATTACATATAAAGGTATTTTACATAAGGGATAAGTGTAGGGAGGATTACACACGTTTTCAAAAGAAACGTAAACATGAGAATTTCAATTATCTAAAAGATATACATGTGTGTTTGGTCGAGTCAAATGCTTGTATCGAGTCATAATGGATGATGGTTTTGCGGGACTTTTCAGATTCTAAAGATATAAATTTTTCGAATTTTTTCCAAAAATCGCAGACCGGTTCGTCGGGATAACTCGATGCCGTCGAGTCGCAACTCGACGGCGTCGGAGCAAAAAAAACATGCTACTTTTTCTCGTTTTACGTGCTACTTATAAATTTTGGAATTTTCCGGTCTTAATTTTCAAAGAAAATCAGTAAACATCCATTCCACAAGCATTATATCCTAGTTTAGTAGAGTCTTGTGTATATATATATATATATAGTGTAGGGTTATTTTCAGAACCAAGAAAAGGTCGAGAACTACGAGAACCGATCTGATCCATTCATTTTTTGATCAATGGCTATTATTACTTGTGCCATTAGTGTCATTAAAGATAAGAGTAGGAAAACTATTGTAAATTAATGAGGTCATTTACGGTAATTCATATAAATCTCTTTCAATAACTGTTCCTTAGATTTAGGATAAATTAAATATTATCATAATCCTCTTTTCAAACTATTCACAATGAAGTTAATTTTCTTCCGTCTCGGATCCATAGCTCCATATAACCTTTAATCTCTAATCTCTTTAATTTTTATTGGTTTGGATTATTTCTATATGATTTTTATATTTGTTTATTGCATGAAGCAAAGAAATGATGGGTCTAAATCTTTTTTCTTATATATTAATTATTCCATAAGGTATTGTGTAGAAGATTTAAATGGGATAAAGCGACGATTCACAATCAGGTTTGTTTTTAATTGGATTATATTATGTATTCTCGATTGTGGTTTTATAAATGTATGTGAAATAGTAGTTTATTTCAGTTGAGTTGTAGTTTTCTTAGTTCAATACGGTACTTTCATGACAATTTTTATTAAGATATTAGATCATATTTTACTACAAATCCATCATAGTATTAGTTTTTTTTTGTTTAAAAATTTTCTAATAGGTAAAAGTTATGCCTTTAAAGTAACTTTTGTTTAAAGTAACTTTTGTTTGAATTGAATAACTCGACATTGCTTGAAAAAATGATGTAACAATTATTTCTTTAAGGTTTCGATGGCCATGGCTATTCTTACATATTTGATTATTTGATTAAGCTTAATTGTGTTTAAAAATATGTTCTTTGTGAAAATGGTGTGCATAAATGCGAGTAGAAATCGGAAGTAGTTTTCACCATCTCGTTATTGGTTGTTGGTCTCGTGTGCATATGGCCTCAACTCTTAAGTGTCAATTCAGTTTAGTTTATGGTCTTTATGAAGTTTAGTTCATATTATGAGTCATGTATAAGATTAAGAGGTGGCCTTAGGCTCTATGGATACTAACTGAGGTTTTTTTCAACCACTAGTTCGATAATCACTTCTAAAAGGGTGTCTAAACACATGTGCACAATAACAGATAAATACTTATTTTGGACGTCAAATACATGTGCAACTGAAAAAATAAAGCCATTGTTAAAGAAATAATGTGTGCACGAGTGCATCCTCAGAATGGGTTGTTTGGTTCCTATTTTTTTATGACAAAACATGGATGTTTAGTCAAAAGGACTTCTTTTGTTGTTTTTGTCCTCAAGCATGCTATCTAGTTACGGCTTTTGATGTCAAAACATGTTGTCTGGTTACGCCTATTTTACACATGGATATTAGTTTTAAATCTTAAATATATGTATTTCATATTGTTGGTTCTAACCAATTTTGTTTTCATGTTTGGATATACTTGTAGATTTTGAAGAAGATGATGAATTCCAAGCTACATGGCTCAAGAGTAAGACTACGGTACATGGCTCAAGAGTGCACATGTGTTTTGTACATATTATCTAGCGACAAGATAGTTATGCTAAAGATTCCGTGTTTAAAGACACAAGTGCATGGCGTAAATACAAGTGCATATATCGTACAAAGAAATCCAAATTGTCAAGGGTGAAAATACATGTGCATATGCGGCAATATATTTTTCTTTTAGAAATTTGTACTTAGAATAGTATATCACATTATTTTAAATTTTGTATCTAATGTTTTTGTTCTAAATTGTATACAATACATGTAAAATACATTTGTTTTCCATTTCATGCACTACAAACATACGTAAATTTATATTATCTACAAAAACATATATGCACCTTACAAAATACATGTAAATTGGACACTACAAACACACGTAAATTTAGATTATCTAAAAAACACATGTGCACCTCACTAAACACGCATGCTGAAAAAAATATTATTAAATTTTTTTTTTCCTAAATAAAGGGAAAAACGTTTTTAATTGACAAAAAATCAAAAAGAAAATGAAAATGTACTTTTACTATTATACCCTTTTAAATTAAATAATAATAATTAATATCCAAAAAAATCGATTGGTTGATGGCGGTTCTCATGATTCTCGACCTTTTATGGTTCGAAAAGAACCCTTCCTATATATATATATATATATATATATATATATATATTTACCACCGATTTTACGTGAAGGTTTCGTTTGTTTTCTTCAGTGTGCGGTTTAATTTATCAAGAAGAAGATACAAAAGATTGGATGGAGTTTTCACGCATAATATTCTTCTTGAAGAAAGATTTAACCACTACTTCACACATGGATCCTCTGAGCTAATCGGGGGTATTAGTTTTTCGTTTTAATTACCTTCCATTATCATAACTTTGATACTTTCGGGTAACATTGGGGACAATGTTCAGTTTAAGTGTAGGGAGGGAAAATAAAATGGGAACTTTGAAACTATGCTTATCCTTGATTATTTGCTTTGTCCAATTGTATTTGTGTAATAAACCATGAGAAAATGTCGGTTAGGGTAATTTTGGCACCAAATTTAAAATTTTTCATGACATATAGGAGTGGGCCATTAGTCTTAATAAAGCGTCTCATGGATAGAAATTTGCATGACTAGCACAAAAACCCTTTACCACCTAAATTCCACCCAAAATGTGAGGATCGCCTTAGATTAGTAGAATTAAAGCATTCATCTTTAATGCTTAGAGTGTGAACCGGTAGTATAATAGATTCTAGAACTTGTTTTGTGATGCATCCCGAGATCGCTAGTAAGACTACACTTGTGTAGTTAGGAATAACTAAATGATAAGAGGCATTAGGATAACCTTTGTTTGATACGTAATATAATTACTTCTTCCACATCGGTTGAGTAATTCCCCACACCTTTGCGTTGTACTCATCTTTAGTACACTATACCCTAGTTAACCCTACGAGCCTATCCTTTTGCGGTTCTCGTGATGTTTTGGTTTTCCGGAATATCAATGAAGAGCATTGTTTACACCCCACCCCAATGTACACCCAAATCGCCTTAGCATACCTTTTATGCACTCACTTTTAGTGCATTATTGTTACCATATTAAACCCTTAGTTCAATTATCTAGTTGCTTGCATAAGTTGCTAAGTCGAGTCATATCCTTTGTACATAGTTTTTGGACGATTGGGACTCATGGGAAAAGTTAAAGTTTATGAAATGACGGGAAGGGAACGTTAAATTCAAATTCTCTTTGTTTGCGTAATAATGTACTCCAAGTGTTTTGATCTTTTCAATTCGGGTCAAATTAGTGTTAGAGTAATAAAAACTCAAGTGTAAAGATGTGTCTATAAATCCCTATTATTTTGATGTTATCGTAGAGGATGGTAGAGTAAAAGTGTATGAAAAAAAAAATAGAGAAAAAAAAGAGAAAAAGAAAAATAAAATATAGTGTGAAAAAAAAAAAAAAAAAAAAAAAAGGGCTACCATCCTACATTTATCTTTAGATTTATTTGATTATCTAGAGTTTAGAGTGTCGAGTCTTGGCTTAACAACGCCATTCTTCTCATGCTTGTAACATAAAGATTTTGACTTGCCACCACTAAATCGCCTATCCCACCAAACCATTTGTTTCCCTACCGTAAGCCTAACATTACAACCCTTTAAAAGTCCACTTGGATAGTCTTTCCTAGGTGCTTACGCCAAAGCGATGGAGGTTTGATCTAGTCTCAAGCCTATGGTAATCTATGTACTAGGACCGGTTAATGAGTGTTTATCTTCCATTTCCACTTTGATATATTTCAGATACACCCGAGAGATATGAGTATCCAAACACCCCTTGTGAGGTGCTAGTATGTAATTTCCGTGCTTGTTATGACTTTTGCGGGGCTTATATGTGTTGTGGATTGTTCTAAACCAATTCTTCATGACCCCTAACTTGTAAATCAATTGGCTAAAAGCACATTTGCTTGAGGACAAGCAAATACCAAGTGTAGGGATATTTGATAAGAATTTAAAAGGTACCATTTTGAGGGGTTATTTAAGCCCTTAATTGATCACTTTTGTATCCGTTATTACTTAATTTCGTTCCTTTTCACTTTTAGGTCTCTTGAAGGCAAATTCTTTGGAATGACACTTATTCGGACGAAAAGGCGCTAATATCTGAAGAAAATGGCCAAAGTCAAGAATCGAGACACTCAGTGCTTTGAACCCGAGGGGACGGCGTCACAACTTAATAGGGGACGGCGTCACGACCAAAATAAGCGACGCCGTCGTGCATATTTTGTGACGGCTCGAGAGCCAAATGCTAAATATCAAGTGACGGCATCGGGTTTTAAAAGAGTAGGCGTCGCAACTCGGGCGGCCTAGATTTGATCCATACGACGTCGAGATTGAAGGCGACGTCGCACGGGCATAAGGTGACGCCACACAATGTTAACGTGGCAAACGCAAGCTTATTGACGGTGACCCGATGACGTCACAATTAAAGAGTGACGCCGTCGCGATTGTAACCTTATATATAGAAATCGATTTTTTTAGTTTTAAGTGTGTAGTTTTGTGGAATAAAAAATCTAAACCGAACCAAGGCTGTCTTGTACAGTATTTTAGGGTTCCATACCCTATCTTACATCAAGATAAGTGTTTTACTTCATTAATTTAATTATGTCTTAAATTGATTGTGTGTATGCTTGCATGTTTCCTATGTCCGGCTAATTTACTTGTGTGTTTGCTTAGGGAATATGAAACTTAGTCATTGAATATTGATTGGTTGTCTCTTATCTTAATTGTTAATGATCTAGTATTGCGATAGGTCGTCCATTGTGTCATTAATGCTTGATTAATCTTTGTGAACCTTAGCTTATAGTCACCTAGAGTTATTGTAGGCTAAAACATCCAAAGAGTACCTTAGTGTTAAGTTTATAAATCCTAGAGATTTTGTAGGCAATAACCTTTGGTAGTTTCAAAGAGTTAGGGATAAACGCATACCCTACGACCTTAGAGACACAACGCGATTAAGAATAAGGACGTGACAATTCAACCATCAATAGGAGATAATTAGGGAGTAATAAAACCTAAGTAAACACATCTTCAAATCATCATACGAGCACACAATAATTAGACATAGACTACCCCTAGCTTAGATTAGATAATTAGATAAGTAGAGTAATCGGTAGAAATACCAACCCCCAAATCCAAACCCCGAGATACGTAATTTCCATTTTCTAAAAAATATAAAAAGCAAAAAAAATAATCTTCCTCAACCCCAACCTTAGCGTAGTAATTTCTCAACTAGCATTCCTATTCCCCTAGAGAACGATATCAATACCCATGGCTTACCCTAATACTACACTACAACGATTAGGTTCACTGCCTAGGGTGTTATAAAACTTGTTCGAAGAAAAGAAAGTTCCTTTGACCCCGAACGCGCTGTGTAAGCGTATCACCTCTTACACATAGTTAAATATAATGTTTCATGCTCCATTAATATATTTCATGGAAAGGGTGATAACTAGCCATCTATAATCTCAAAGTGATATCTTTGTTAACAAATATTTTTCATGCATTTTGACACCAACCAAACGCATGCAATAAATCTCTTTCACCAACCCTCTTACACATAGTTAAATAAATTTGACCACCTTTATGTTCTCTACTTTAGCAAGAGTGTAAAATTCTCATTCACCAAGATATGTTAATTAGTTTAGGTGTCAGCTAAACACGAAGTCGTTTATGTTAACAACACGCCATTCGTCCCTAGTATGACCAACAACGGCGCCATAGTGCACCGTGTGGTCCATGCCCTCCTTGGTTCATCAGTGGACGCTATTGTTTTTTTCTTTTTTCTTTTTTTTCTTTGAGAGACTGAGACATTTTTTGTGATGTGTTAGGACTTACATGTGCCAATAACAATTATTGATTGTTATTGCTAGTGAAAGTGTTCTTAGTTATTGGCACCTCAATATTGCATGAGACAATTTTTAGTTTTTTACACCTCAATAACTAATAACACATTCTCTAATATTGCATCAAATATCATTTTAAAATATAAAATTACACCAATAACTTTTCAAAACATTATATTAAATTACTCATGCATATCCGAATACACAATTTCATAATGTGGTAGAACATAGCATATGAGTCTATCTCCTTTGAATGAGAGCAATTAAATTTCATTCCATTTGTTAGGAATTAGAAAATTCCATAGTGAAGAGTCGGTCACCCCAAATATTATCTAGCATAAGTTAGCTTGTAGACTTGTCTTTATTTACGTTATGTAGTAGTTAATTAGTTAATTTATAGCGTAGATTAGTTTAGTGCAACACCGTGGAGGAAGGACGGGTCTTTACCCACTGTATGCCTAATCCACAGGCCGATAGGAGGTCGTTTACTTTGTAACTATAAATACCCCTTCCATCCATGGAAGGGGTGGTTCTTTCAATCTAATATTCCATAATTTGTGAACCAAGTCTCTAGCTTGAACACCCATCTCTCTACTTTCTCTCTCTAAAATGGTAAACATGTATTTTGATCATCCAAGACCACCCGAATCATCAAACACAATAAATATTCGATCCTTCAATTGGTATCAGAGCCTAGGTTGTGTTGTTTTTTATGTGGTTTTGTTCAGATTGGTTTTATGCGGTTTGGATATTGATTGATGTTTATGTTGTTATAAACTGTTTTTTACATGTTTAATAACTGTTTTAGCATCTCTTTTGGTCGGATAAGTTTTTTCTTCTTGATACCTTGTTACTACAGTTTTTGACAATTTAATGTATTCTTTTGGTCATAATATCTCATGGTCCATCAATGGTTACAAAATCTGTCTTTTCTCATGTCCATGTCTAAGTCAATATTTCTGTAATGTTTATTTTGTACCATAAGTGAAGTCTAAAGCTGGTCATATTTGTTTTGTCAAAATGGTCATTTTATGGTCAAAATGGGTCATACAAAGTGCATCCTGTGTGCGCTTTATGGGTATGTCCAAGTTGAAAGGTTTTGGTGAATACTTTCATGGAAAAAGTCAAATGGTCAAATATTCTTGTTGGCGAGTTGGTATAATCTATCTAGCGACTTAGTTACGTGGCGACTTGTCTTTACAAGTTGTCCTGATGCATTGTATTTGGGTAGCGAGTTGTGTTAGCAACTTGTCCCATTTTATGATGTAGCGACTTAGTTTTGTGGCTACTTGACACAAATCTTGTTAGCGACTTGGGAAAAAATTCTTTAACCTAGCGACTTGTTACTTAACAAGTCGTAGCGACTTGCTTTGGAAAAAGTAGCTAGCGACTTACTTTGAAAAAGAATGGGTAGCGACTTGGGTTTAACATATCGACTTGACACTACTCTGCTAGCGACTTGACTCCATGACTTTGACCTTGCAACTTTGACAGAAAGGATGAAGAAGAAACTACCACTTGACCACAACCACAATATCAATTAAACCAAATTCCAATTCCTACAGACTCATTAACATCTCATTAACTCAAAACATCTCATTAACTCAAGACTCCAAACATAAATCATCTCACTAAGATCTCAACCATGTTTTCGTGGTATGATTGCTACTGCAAGACCTTTATGGTCATAACACACGAATGGAGATCTATCATCAATCTAACTGAAAGTTGTTATATTTCAAAGACTTTGACTTATTAAAACAACTTACATCTAAGATCTCAGATTTTTCTATGATGGGTTTAAGTCAAATCAAAGACCATTTTCAGATCCTTACAACCCACGAGATTATCATCATTGATCTTTACTTTCATTAATAAAGAAACAAGACTCGACTCAAATTAATCAAGATCTCAACTTAAGTCTACTCATGGCATTCAAGATGCATCAAGATTTTTTTTCAAAAATCTTAACTCACGAAGGACTTTGTCATCATTGATCTTACTCATTATTTACGAAATTCAAAAGAATTGAAATAAGCAACAATGCTTTTTCTTTCTCTTTGTTTCGTCTTTCAGAAACTTAAAGGATCTAAGACTCATAATTAAAACAAGACGGGACAAATCAAAACCTACCGTGATGCTTGTCCTCGTGGCCTCCACTAAAACCTCTAGCCATCTCGTGGCGAGTCGTGAATGAACATCCATATCATGATTTGTCGAATGATGAATGATGATAGCACTTTTGTGAGGAGCGGCTTGTATTGATTAGATATTTGGGGCGATTTGAAGTTGTAGTGAGTGATTATTTTGGGTTTAGTTCTTGAAGTGGAATGGTGCGTTTTGTAAGAAGAGAGGCGGAATTATTGTGATAAGATTAGGGTTACATGATTTTAGGTAATGTGTGATAAGGTGTATCGTTTATATCCCACATGATTAGGGTAATCCATTTTTCTGGATCAAACATGGGCTGCACAAGGTTGAAATGTTTTATTTGGGCCAAGTGAATTAATTCCTAAGATGGGCTGGATCTGTTTTAAATCTGCCTTCTCACGAATTTGGACATGGGCCGTGTAGTGTTTAATGTATCATGTAGTCTTGGGCCAAGTAATTGTGGACAGTTCACATATATTCATAAATTTGGATATTTGGATCAGTTGTGAATTACTGACATGGGCCATGTGTTATTTTTCTCATTTGAGGTATTGGCATGTAACTATTCGGTATCGAGTATCATTATGTAAGTGCCATTAACATAATTCACATGGACTGCATGACATTAGTAGTATTCGTGTTATTCATGGGCCTACGACGAATCAGGTGTTGATATTGAACCGTGCCATGTGTTATGTTGAGCGAGAGAGTGGAGCATTGGACTTGGTCATGAAGATTGTACTTGAAAGTTGAACCAATGTCGAATTTGAGTATGTTGAATGCTTAATTAATCACGAATTATTTTGATGAGATTTGATGATGGGATCTTAAGATGAGATTTGTTATGGTATGAGGTTTGATATTTTGGTGTACACATTTCCACGAATGATTTTTTGTCACGGCTTGAATTAATGTCTTATCTAGGTTGACTACGGGGTTGTTTGTACGGTATATCTTATTTGGATTTGAAGTGAGGTTTTTCCGGGCACGTTTACTTATTTCGTCTTCTTTCTTTCTACCCTTCCGCGAAGATGACTTGTTTGGGCGCTTATAGAGGGTGATAAAGACTTGGCTATTTAATTACGGTTGTGACTCTTTCTCGCTTTACCCACAACGTAACTATCACTTCGGTGTCTCACTTAATTGAGAATGTCAAGAGGTTTTGTACATTGGGTACACCGTTTCTTGTTCACAAAGATTAGTACAAGTTTAAGTAACAAATCTGGGAAGTTTTACTTCATGATCAAGTTTGGTATATCGGGTTTACTTCTCCATGTGGTCATTACAATAGCCAAATGATTACGTGATTGATGTGTTTTCCAAAGTTTTGATTGGATGGTTGATGATGTTGGATAATGGACCGTTGATGAACCGTGCATGTTCCCCTAAAATGATATTCACTTAAACCAAAGTCATACCACATTCAAGTGACATTTTTACGGTTTTGTCTTGATTTTGTAAAATCCGCGAAAGAACCTATTTCTCGGTTTAAATCATAGACTTGTAAAATCCGTGACAATGGAAACATCCCGTAAAAGTAATGTGCATTTAGGATCTATCTTGCGGTTTATTCTTGGTTTTGTAAAATCCATGAAAGAAACTATTTCTCGGTTTAAACTATAGAATTGTAAAATCCGTGATGATGGAACCATCTTGGAGAAAGGAAAGTGTATTTCGGGTCTTCGATCTTTGGTGTTACGGTTTCTATTTGAAGAAGGGATAAAAGGTGTACTTCATAAATTGGATGTGTGTTTGGATATTCGTCATGGTAGTTTGGCTATTACATGGTTTTACGGGTTATGTGCGTTTAACCATGGTCGGATGAAACCATTATCAAAGTTCATATAAATGTCAAAGAAGGCTAGATTTGAGCTTTTAAAGATGTGACAACGGAGTTAATTCACTATTATTTATTTGAGGTTGAAGTGAAATATCACGAGCGAGTGTACTTAGTATCTGAAGGTATCGGGGATGGTTGGATGAAGATTCTTCATGATCCTTGTTCGAGCTTATTATAAAAAACGAAGACTTGGAAATCTAGTTATTGTTGGGTGTCTTTTACCTTTTCTTTTACCACTTGGGGAATTGGGCTCTTACCACTACAAAATAACTATCACTTTAAGGAGTTCGTTGTAGTGCTCAATGTCACATTCAATTGTGGATTTTCAAGAGGTGATGTCGTCTTATACTTGATGGTTGGTTGGTTGAAGAGTATAGAGTACATAGAGTACTTAGAGATGCTAATGGAAATCGACACCGCTCTTTGTTACATATGTGCAAGTTTAAGTCACGAGTTCGGGTTAGTTTACTTGAGGTCAAATTCATCATATTGGGTTTTCTCCATCACCGTCACTTCAAAGAGCCTACTGAATGATAATGGTGATGATTACATGTTTTGCTAAGAGAGCAGAAAAGAGAGAGATTATGACGTATAAACACAACAGTTCATGCCTCGTACTCCAAAGAAAATAAAAGTGTACGGTTAAGTGCGCTTTATCTTAAAAAGAAGAGAAATCTTCTTATGACGTATGAACACAACAATTCATGCCTCGTTCCTCAAAGAAAAGAAAAGTGTACGTGTCAATGCGCTTTATCTTCTGAAGAAGAGAAATCTTCTTATTAATGACTATTCTCATCAACATGCTTCATACTTTTTCCATGCGCTTCAGTCATCAAGTAAACCGGGCTACCATTGATTGTTTTCTTATTCCACTTGCTCAACTATAATGACGATGGAGACATCATGTGCTAATTTTGCGGGGGAGAAGTGTGAATAGAACACTTTTGGAGGATTTCACTTATTTAGTCAAGAATGGCATCTCCGTATGCAATTCTTGAGGGGGAGAAGAAGTGTGAATTTTTTGCATTGTTGATTGATATTTGAGAATATAAATGGTCATACGGCTCTAAACTCATGTAAGAACCGAGCTTCTTCGTATCGGGTCATCTTCACATGGTGTTTTTCTCCTCTAAGAGCCGTTGGTTAACATCTTCACTCGGATTGATGAGTTTATCGACAAAGTGCCTCTGGTTAATGCTTCACGTGCACATCAACATGATAATTCCGAACAACCTTCTATTCTTGTTTGATGTGATTGTTTGCTTGGTGTTACCATTTCGTGTGTTCATCATGCGGTATTCTTGATTTCCTTGATGAACATCTTTCTGTTCTTGTTTGATTGGGAGGATCTTAATGAAGGGATTTGCAAGATGTAAGTTAATCGGGATGCTTTTGGTGGGATGCTTTTGGTGTGAGTTGAAGATGTTAACTATCTATTCCCCAACCGCACAATCTTGAAGAAGGTCGAGTATCTGATCGGTTCTACATTTTACGTTGTATGATTAGAAGACTAAAACACGAGTTGCATGTGATTATCAAAAGACTTCTTCTTATTCAGGCATTTATCAAACAAATTGTCGGTTTAGGAGAGAGCACTAATTGGGGAGATTGAAATGCCAAATTTAATCCCTAATTAGACTTGATCATGTTATTCTTGACAAGTTGACTCTCACGGATACATCCGAGCTAATGATGTTCTTCTCAAAATATTTCTAGTATACGGACTTACAAAGAGTTGTTGATTACGAGTGTCAAAACCAACAAGGCGTAAGGAGATAAGCACCTAAACGCGAGTAAACTTGATGAACTTAATACTTCTAAGTAATTGAAGATACCGCGGGAAGAAAAATGTTATTACCGCAGAGAAACTAAAGGTTTGACTAATGACGAGTAAACTTGATGAACTTAATTCTTCTAAGTGATTGAAGATATCCCGGGAAAACAAATGTCATGACCGCAGAGAAACTCAAGGTTTTACTCATCAAGGCGTTTAGTGTTAGTATTTCATCTACGTGGGAAGTGATGTTAGAAAGTTTTGAAGATAAAGAGGTACACTAGTGTGTGGTGATTTCGATGGTATCGCAATGATCGGGGAGAGAGATTGTGTACATTGGGGATGCTCACCGTTTTCACTTGAGTGCTTAATCGATTCGAGATATAATCACTTATTCGGAGTTGACATCCGCAGATTGTCATCCGCAGAGATAATCGATGACTTGGCGGCTTCTTCAATGTTTTCGATTATTCATTCCTTGTGTATTGGTATACTTGGATACTTGAGCTTCATACACGATCATCGGGAAAGAAAAATGTGAACATGGGAAGGTGTTTTCATTCCCTCATGATGCGATTCGGGAGAGCTCTTGGATATTGGTGTACTTCGGTTCTTGAGCTTCATACACGATCATCGGGGAAGAAAATGTGAACATGGGAGGTGTTTTCATTCCCTCATGATGTGTATTTGGGAGAGTTCTTGAGCATTATACAAAGAGGTCGATCGCATCAATTCAACTACTTGGGGAATTGTTCTCTAGACACCTTTGGAATGGATCGCCTTAATTCAAAGAAAAAGAAATTTGAGAAGATTATTTATTCGTGAGATGATACGTTGTTGTTGTTTGTCTTGATGATATGACCCCGAACGGAGGATGTCGATTATCGTTCTTAAAAGGAGCGGTGGATTTATGATAATGGTGTGCTTCTCACAGACTGCTAAGGCAAGCTTAAAAGAAAGCTTCAATCTGCTCACCTAATGGATCTTTGGTTTGGGGGGAAGCTGCCAGAGTCTCACTTTCAGATGGTTCAATTTCTTTCAATTCAAGAGCCCTTGGAAGCTTTGGTGGTGAATGTTTAAAGAGATGATGACTTCTGTCTTCTACAACGGGGTTGTTCGATATTCTTATCTCGGTACTCGTATCATCATCTTTTTTAAACTATATCATCTACTCTATCTTTGTATATAATTATTAAAAACAAAATACAAAAATATAAAACCAACAAAAAGAAAATAGAAAAATATAAAATCTTCAAAAACCCATAAAAATCAGAAAATTTGAAAAATACAAAAAATATGTTTTTCATGAAATGTCTTCTGGTATCGATAACATCTGCGGTCTTAGAAATGTCATTCAATAATGGCACGGGACCATAGATGAAATTCGAGCAGGAGGTGTAAATATTCTTTTCTAAACATGTCAAAAATTATGGCTTACGATTATTTCGATCAGAACCCGCTTCAAACTATGGCTTACGCTTATTTCGATCGAACCCGAGCTTCAAATAATGGCTTGCAGTTATTACAGACTGTGACCCGTGCTTAAACTATGGTTTGCTATTATTTCAGATAGCAACCCGCTCTTCAAAAGAAAGGAAAGTGTTGCGCTAAACCAATTTTCAAATATTTCGTGCACTTATCCTAAAACAAAATGAGGAAAGTATGTCGAAGGACTGCTATTCCCACACAAATGTTTTTCCATCTAAAATTCTTCAGAAAAATATTTGTTGTGTTTTCAAAATGGTGGAAAATGAGCTGCTTTAAAATCAATCAGAATCAAGTTTTCATAAAATTACAAAAACTCAATCGATGACTTCAGCGCTTTTAAAACTTTTCTAGAAAAAGAGTCATTGGTTGAGGGGAAGAATATTTTTCATATTTACATCATCTAACGGGCTTTATTAATCATCCTACGTGCTTATCTAAAAAATATAATTGCCTATGTTGAAGGACTAGGTCTCTAGGATGTGACTGTTAGGTTTAGATGATTATAAATTGATGAACATTTTTCCCATGCCTTATATGAACTGATTGATATGTTGAATTGACTTGAATTAGTCGATTCTTTGTTTGGGTGTTGTCGACCACCATATATCTCAGATGTGTGTTCACTAACGTATGCATGTATATTGGTATATAAGAATGTTCCGATCCGGATCCCACAATTGAAGATGATTGGATGCCAAAGGAAAGGGTAACTATATCTTGGGTTGGCAAATGAAGAAACGGAGCTTAATTGGACTTCCATGGAGTTGGCATAAATGCAACGTAAGAGGTCTCACCGCATCGCCAGATGGTTTTCTTAATTGATTGAAGAAACGGAACCTATATTTGACCTCGCTTGGCATTCAAAATGCAACGTAAGAAGAAGTCTCACTGCATCATCAGACGGTTTTTCTTCCAAGCCCTACAACAACAACATAAGCTTCTCAACCACCTAACATATCTTTGTGCAGGATAATCGTGATGATACCATTTTTCTAAAACTTTGAAAAATATTGTTTTTGAAAATGGAAAAATATTGTTTTGAAAATATATTGGACTAAATTTTGAAAATCACCGGACTTCATTTTATCAAAATTTAAGTCACTCAATTATCGACTTCGGTCATCGATTGAGGGGGAGAGTGATTTTATTTAAAATATTTTCAAACAATACATCTTCAAAAGAGTCCGTTTGTACGAAATTATGTGGTGATCTAAAGATTTAATGTTATGTCATGGTATGATTTTTCTTTTGAATCAAGGTCGTTCAAAAATGAAATTTTTTCTGTTCTTGTTTGATTGTGAAATTGTTTTGTTTTACTCAAAAGATCTCTTAAAAACAATCATACATGACACTAGCAATCTTTAATGTCTAAATCTGTTCCTTATTAATCATTTTTCAAAATTAAAATTTGCCACGTCTTTCCCTAAAACTTTTCTAAATAATTTAAATCAGATGGGATCACAAATCTCAAATGGTTTGATATTTTTGATCATGGGAGAGATCGTGATTTAAATCTCAAATCTGTTTTTATGGAATCGGTTTTAGTCCTTTATATGCACTCCTGCCTCCATGTGCTAAACGATTTCAAATACACAATGCACATGTTGAGGAGGAGGATTTATCCAAAAACCAGATGAGTATTTAAACAAGGCCACATTTTCTCCCATGTTTTCTAAACCGAATTAAATCACTTGGGATCCAAAATCTCAAAGGGTTTGATATTTTTGATCGGGGGAGAATTTGTGATTTAATTATGAAATTTGATAAAGGTGATCGCTTTGACTCAATTGTGCAAGTCGCTCTCTCATATGTGCTAAACGCTTTCGAATCTCGAAGCATATATTGAGGGGGAGCATTTTAAAAAGAAAATAAACTGTCGGGGTGCAAATTCTTTTATGTTTTAATATAATGTGCCTTGATTGAGTTTTAAATGGTTTCTTAATGGCTTTTGTGATCGTAAATGTGCTTCAAAAGAACTCTTGCCTCTATGTGATAAAATGATTTCAAATATCCTACGCACATATTGAGGGGGAGAATTTACCAAAGAAAATCAAATGGCTTTTTCCATGGAAATTGTGATCAAGAAATTATTTCAAAGAACTCTTGCCTCCATGTGCTAAACAATTTCTAAATCATATGCACATGTTGAGGGGGAGGTTTTCTAAATGATCAAAACTTTTAAGGTACAAAATGCTTTGATCTCGTATCACAAGTACCTTGATTGTTTTTCCAAATGATTTTTCAGTTGGTTTCGAGAAGGAAAGAACAATACCAAAAGACCGACCAATTTACTTTATGCATGGTGTTATAAGGATGGTTATGTTAGGTATTTGTTCCCACGATCCACCAAAACCGGAGGGATCTACCCAGGGACAATCCACTAGATAGTGTAGAGTTCTTAGGTATGATGATAAAAGGAGAAAATGAGATATGGGAAGAGTGCGGATCGAGATCGAGCTAGTCTTCGAATAAACCCAACAAGGTTCTAGCTATGAAGTCTCGGTAATCAAGGGTTGAAGAATGAAAAGAAATGAATGTGAAAAGGGTGAAAAGAAATAGCCCTCTTATCATTCAACCTTAGAAGCATACACGGGTTCAATACATATACTCTTGGTTGTTACTAAGGTAACACCGGTATTGAAGACAAGACGTCATGGACCCGAAGGACGCTCGCACTAAACTTCCCAAACTACTCAAGTTCCTCTTAAAAGGGCTTGTTTTATTCTCACGGGAACCGACATTATCTATCGACTTTCTCTTAGAGATTGTTGATATTGAAGAAGGAGACCTCTCCCTAGTCTCCCAAGATAGGAACCAAATGTGCACTATTGAGTCTAGAGCCAAGAGATCATCCACAATATCTCATTAGGACACAAAATTAATGAAGACTTGTTGTTTCACACAATGTGGAAAGTGAGAATATAATTAAGAGTCCTACGCATTATCCTTGTGGTATTGCCAGAACATCCGAGTGATATGAAAATATTCACGATGAGGATGGAAATCCTTCTAGAGACAACATCAAACAAGCTCTTGGTGGGTGACATGTGAGATCTTGAAAAAGATCAAGCTTGTGACAACTGGATAGAAACGATGGGGAGATTCAATCTTGAATCAACCTTGGTCCAGGAATGGACTTGACGAATACTTTTGGAAAACCGCTCGATGTGCAAACCTTCTTTTCTCTAGCACGTCGAATGTGTATTCATTTCATATTCAAAAGTATCTCGATTGAAAATACTTTTAGAAAAACCGCTCGATGTGCGAATCTCTTCTTTTCGCTAGCACGTCGAATGTGTACTCATTCTCTAATACAAAAGTATTTTGATTGAAAATTGATCTTTCTCATAAAACCTTCGTCAGATTGCAAAACTCTTTCTTAAAGCAACACGCGATTGTTTTTCAAATCATTTTCATCAATCGGTGAATCTCAATTACCGGTTCACTCACTCCATGTTGCCTTCTTTGAGGCGTTCCGGTTTGAGAACGGCTAGAATAGTCACGAAACCCTCGTCAAGGAGATTCTTAGAATCCTACGATCACAGGCGGATTTGTATCGATCAACGGGAACCGTGGGCGTGTACCTCAATTCAATGAAAGTGATCAAAGACACTTTCGTGTGTTTATTGCTAATCTGTTGTTTGCGGTACATTTGACGGTTTGCGGTGATCGTAATTGAGGAGTCAATCCAAAGCCGCATGCTCATAGCATCCACACTTAATTTGAAGAAATCATGACGGTGCATATCTACATAACTCGGCTCGATATTTCATCTCGTGCTTCGCTTGTTGCGCAAATATCATGAACCAAGAAGGCTTCCGCTACTCGATGGAAAGATGTCATGATTCAAAAGTGTGAGCATGTCGGTCCAAAAGTCACAACATTAAATGAAGGCAACACAACTACGGATGATCCGAGATATTTGATGTGGTTGATGATCTTAAAGAAAGCTCAAGATCATCGGGATGTGGATCGCTTAAAGGCCTCCACTAAAAGTACAAATCAATGCGGACTTTGAAGAATCGCTACAAAAGCACAAAGATTATGGAAATTGAAGAATTGAAGTCACGAGCTCAAGAACAAAGTCAAGAATAGAATGCTAGGATTCGAAATGTAAAACATGGGGTGACCTCCTTGGGGAGATTGTTAGGAATTAGAAAATTCCATAGTGAAGAGTCGGTCACCCCAAATATTATCTAGCATAAGTTAGCTTGTAGACTTGTCTTTATTTACATTATGTAGTAGTTAATTAGTTAATTTATAGCGTAGATTAGTTTAGTGCAACACCGTGGAGGAAGGATGGGTCTTTACGCACTGTATGCCTGATCCACAGGCCGATAGGAGGTCGTTTACTTTGTAACTATAAATACCCCTTCCATCCATGGAAGGGTGGTGCTTTCAATCTAATATTCCATAATTTGTGAACCAAGTCGCTAGCTTGAACACCCATCTCTCTACTTTCTCTCTCTAAAATGGTAAACATGTATTTTGATCATCCAAGACCACCCGAATCATCAAACACAATAAATATTCGATCCTTCACCATTAATGCAAATCGAAGTATAGCATATGTAGATGTTCATTTTGTTGAAGATTTTTCCATCAAATAATTCTTGTGTACTCATTCCCACCCAAAATTTTTTACCCCAAAATTAAATCTCAAACATTTAATTCACCACAACCAACCCAATTTACTTCCATCTAATTCAACACCAACCCCTACTTCTTCATACACAAATTACTCACAACATTCACCTCTTGCACACACAAAGTCTTGAATCTCGTCTCTTGTACAAACAAACCAACCATCAAACCGGTTCAGCCTTGGCCAATGGAGTTTGATTTCATTATTTTACTTGCTAATGGTTTCACTTATGATGTGTTAATTAGCTTTAAAATGTTTGCAAAAGATCACAAAAATGTACACGTCAGTTTCGATTGCAACAAACAAGTTACTGTAGAAAAGAGGTTAACCCTGGCGCAACGTACGAGCAATACTATGTCGTTGCACTCATTTATCAACCTTCAATTCATGGTTTTCAAAAGTAGCATAAATAGAAAATGTATAGTATAGTATATGAAATATTTATTTCTTTTTAGAGTTGAAAGTGAGTTATGTATATTCTCCTTATATTTGGATCAACACATCTACTAAGTGATCCATTTTACACATCAATCTTGTTCATACCACTACCGTTATTTTTCTTCAAATCCCGTGAACCATGAATCTGTTTATAGCTTGTTTTCCATCTAAAAATTTGTGGTTGCAAAATCTTTCATTGAAACATATAATGGACTCATAAAAAATCCTATAACTAGCCACATATTTAATACTGAAAATAAATCCATTAACAAGGGGAATTGATACTCACACCATAAAAATTAATACACACCACAATGTCACATCACAATACATATATTACAACATAATATGTGCATATTTATTGTGTATACATTAATTTATGTGGTGTGATCACTCCCCATTAACAAGCCCATGAGGCAATAAATTTTTAACACCAAACCTATACCAACCCTCCTTTATTTTCTCTACTCTCCTCACTCACTATATAAACACTATAACCCTAACACTACAAACACACGCCTCCCTTCTATTCTCCTTCACCAATTCACACAAACATGATCTCTTTGTGTTGATTTCCGAAAATTTAAGATCTTGAATCTAGAATTTGAATCTTGTATTTGTTTTTCTTTTTCTTATAACCATAAGATATCACAAAAAAAACTCTACCCCTCAAAACACAAAAAATTCAACCTCTAGTAGCGACCTTGGTTCCTGATAACTTGCACTATTTTATCACAAAGAACTTTGAATCCCAACTCTATATATTCCCTCCAAGCATCCTTTCCTATCTAGTGAAAGATCTATTATATGATGTTGACACGATGTCAATCGGTTCATGCGTGAGGAGTTTATACCGAGATTGCTTACCGTAGAAAACTTAGGTATGTTAAGCTACGCCTCGAGTGAGCCGTAATGAAATAGCAATATATATATATATGCGGGAAGCGGGACACAGATGTTGTTGCTATCTTTGACGGCGATAAGCTTGTGGGTCTTGAAGAAGATAAAGCTCCCACTTCATAAAGCTTATCGCCATCAAAGATAGCTACTACATATAGGTCCCACTTACGTAAATATAGCAATATATGTCCGTGGTGGCCAGTTCATATCTTAGCTAAAAATTTCATAATCTATAAAAATAGCACGACGCTAGCTAGGCTTCAAAATGAGGTCCCTTTCCTAGTGGCGAGACATCCAGATAAGCTCTTAAAAGGTTTAAGGTTCATAACTCACTTGGCACACATCATGGGGATGATTAGGGAAATAGTTCGGAAACAGTCAAGGGAAACCCAGGTAAACCGCGGACGTATCTTAGTGGCAGACATATCTTAGTGGAACTAATGGACCATCAATACTTCCCTCTCTGCTAATAATGCAAGCTTTTAATTCATCACGAGTCATCTTTTGTCTTGAACGAGGTACAAATTATGGTCGAATGTTTAATTAAGAACATGAAACGTCATTCTGCAATATAATTTGATTTACTGAACATCATGTACAAATGTACAATATATGGATTCATGACTAGTTACTAAACTGGATACCAAGTTTTAAGACATATTTTTGTCAGTTATGTCACTAAACTTACTTAGGCTTATAATGTTTAGCGAAAGGATAACTATTTGAAAATGTATCGAACTTGACACATAACTCGTTAGTGTGTGTCGAATTTTTTTTCCTATTAAATATATTAATTTTTTTTTGAACATCCATTTTGTATGTTTCATTAGGGATATATAAAGTGCCATACATTTGCATAAATAACATAATGATACACACAGTATGGTAAATTTAAATTTTATACATTTAATAGGAAAAAAGAAGTTCGATACATTTTCAAACCAGTATTCCTTTAGCAAGCTTGTTCATCAAAGTTCGGGGGAAAGTTCGTTTATGCAACATACGCAACAAGATTGCATGTTCGTTTAATAACTAATCGAATGTACATGAATTGACGTCTCATTTGTTCATTTACGTTCTTGAATGCTCCCTATCATGTTATGCACATTCGTTAATTTATCTTGATGTACGTTCAATGTAACACAATAAAAGGTTTAGATGTCTTTTTGCTTTGGTGAAACCATAGTCTATGCTCTAGAAATAAAAGAACAACAGATTAAGTGTTTCAAAGTTCATATCGGTCATTTTAGCGTATATGCATTAGATTGGACAAAATAATTCGCTTAGGCACTTAATTTAGGCATGTCATATAACGGGTTAAGGTCAAAACAATTACTTTTTTTTGCGCTTGAGCTAGAGTAATGCTATACATTCCTACAATTTCCTTATACTTATTTTCCTACACCACTTAAAGTTTGACATGTACTATTTATCTCTTTTAATCTCCTTTATTGATTGTTACACTTGTTATAATTATAGAGTCAGGAAGATTTGTAGGAATATGAAACACAAATATTTATTATTTTCCCTCGGAGTAAATGTTATCGAACGTCACACACATAAAATGAATATTGCATAAGCTTAAACATGTTACTAAACTTTTCAAAAAAAAAAGCATTAGATAACAAACTTTAATTTATTTTGGTCGTGTAATAACAAAGTACTTTTTCAAACGTAATAATTTGGTACATGTATTATTTTTCGTTCCACTTGATGTACAAAACCTCAAAACAACTTAAAACCTTTTACCTGTTGGGTTATGTTAAACAAACAAACTTGAAAACTAGTGAACCTATACTCATTTTCCCGCAAAGATCAATTACATATAGCCTTGTTCATCTACATATTGTTGAATACAAGATCAAACTAAAACCGTGTTAGGTCACTAGTTTTACAACACAAGCTTATAGAGAAAGAGATGAAGGCGGATGAGCAAGTAAATCATACACACACACACGTATAATAAGAAACGGTTAGGCGTAATGTATGAGTGAAAGAAAAACTTGAACAACCAACCCTCAAGTGAGGGTTATTACAATGTATTTATAGGCAAGGAGCTGGGCAACACTCCTCTCCTTCCCTATACCTTATTGAGCTTGGATCAAGCTTATGGGCCTTCTACATAAGCTTGACCTTAAACAAACATAAAGGCCATAATAAAGCTACCTATTACATATGAAATATAAATACTTGAAATCTTGTTTAGAGTGATTCCAACAATCTCCCCTCAGTATATATGAATGTAAGCGGTGAAAGCGTTGATGTAATAGTAGTCTGTGGCGTCTTTGACATTCTTCTTTCTTGTGAGAGGAATTGTCATGATTCAACAATCTCCCCAATGTAGAGATCGTTATCTTTGAGCAGTTATGCTTGACGTCATCTTTAACTTTGTTCTTTGAACATTGTTCTTTGTGGTGAAAGTGATAGTATGTTGTTATGCGCATCGATGCAGTTCGCTGCCTTGTTTGCTCCGGTGTCTCCACGTCATTCTTCAACATGCTCACACGCTCTTTGACTGTTGGAAATCAATCTTGATGAAGTTCTTTAAGTCTTTGACTTTGTAGATTCTTTGAGTAGATGAAGAATCATTTTGGTGTTGTGTTGCATTGGATAGAACTTCCATTAGTGATGATGTTGGCGTGAGCATGAGAAGGATCGACACGATCATCCCGCTCCGAGCTTCCATAAGAAGAAAACATTTTAAATGGTTAATGTCTGGCGGTTTCGGCACTTACAAGTTTGAACTTCGAGTGTCAACGGCATAGTGTGAAGACACAACTCTAATTCTTACAAAGGCCGTTCTGAACTGAGTCCCACAAGTGAGATAACGCGATGTGCCGGTACATCTGATTCGATGAGTCGTTGAGGTACATCAAGCATCACTCACGATCAGAGACCGTTTGAGACACACTCCGCGTAATCCACGGGAGTTACCAGTGACTGCCGTCGAGGTCTGTTTGATGTTGACCGGCGGGGTTTCCATTCAATCGCCGAGGATCACAAATGTGAGCCTCTCATAAATGTTCTCGACAGATTGCTAAGATCCGTGAAGGACTCGATATGAACCACCGATGATCTTATTGTTGATCATCAAGTGATTAAATGTCAAGTGTTCCTAAGAGATCTTCGATGAATCTCGTGGCTCTAGACTCAATAGTGCGTTTTGGTTTTCTGACGAGAGACTAGGGAGGGTCTCCTTTTTCAATACCGGTGATCTCTAAGAAAGCCAATAGTTTATATAGGGTTCCACGCGAGAATGAAACAAGCTTACATTGAGAAAAACTTGAGTGGCTAAGAAGGTTTAGTGCATGCGTCACTTTGGGTCCATGACGACTTTTAATCTTCAATACCGGTGTCACTAAGTGACAACCAAGAGTATATGAATTGAACCCGTGTATGCGCCCTAAGTTGAATAATCACGGAGGGCTATTTCTTTTCACCCTTTACTTTACATTTCTTTTGATTCTTCAACTCCTTCTTTCTCCGATTCTCATTTTCTCCTTTTTATAATCATTCCTAAGGACTTCTAACACTAACTAATGGTAGTGTCCTTGGGTAAATCCTCCCGCTCTGGCGGATCATAGAGACAGTTATTCCTAACCTTAGTCACCTTATAACTCCATGACTAACCTATGTTTGCCATTAAAACCATTGTATGTTAAAATCTCTCTCAAAGGGTTTGTTAATGAAAAAAAAACATGTTTGAACCACGGTGAGAGATGAAGTTTTGCATAAATCTCCCCTCCACATGTGCTTAAGAGTTTTAATGGTTAAATGCACGAGAGGAAAGAGCGCGCACTTTTGAATTGATTCATCGAATGATAGACAATCCCATGAGACACGGTTCGTTGTATAGTTAAAGAGTTACATTATCGACTTTTAGGTGACAACTAGTTCTAATAACTACTTGAAGGTGTAGACAAACCTCGAAAGGTTGTCATACCGTCGAGTTCATGTCTATCAAGAGTTTCTCGAATGGTACTTTCTACTTGGACAAGTCCTTTGCGAGACACGTTTACATCACTAGCGAACTAGCTTGAAATTATTACCCGTCCGGACAAGTCTTTTCGAGTTACTAACGGTTTAGTACCGTCGAATTCGTAGAGTTAAGTCTCGAGGTACATGATTCATTTGCATTTTGTACAACATATTTCTTATCACACAATTTTCTCCCCTAAAAATGGCATATAAAATGTTGTTTTGAGCGTTTGAGAATAAATATGACCATTTTGAGTTTTGTGGGAAGAGTGACCATCGTGAACAATTTGTGAACAAAGTTTTAAATTCAAATACTTCCCTCGACTAGTGATATAAGCGGTTGAGGTTTTAAAATCATATGGAAGTACTTGTCTTTTGAGCAAAACCTTGAATAATGAAAGGTTTGATAGGTTTTACTCAAAAATAAAGCTTTCGCTCCTTTTATAAGGATTGTGGCACCGGGCGTACCACGTGGTCCTTTCTTGACCATTACGGGTTGTACATTTGTTATGTGCACAAGCCATTCACATATAAAATCATACATCCAAAATTATATGAAGGAAACAATTCAAGGGTACCGGAAGTGCGATGATGTTCCCGAGTCTTGCGAGCGTTGAAAGCGGTGATGTTTCTCTGGGTCGACCACCAACATAGCTCTCAATCGTCAGAATCGATCCCTTCTCGAACAACCGTTCATCAATCATGGTGATGATCCTTCTCACATCCCTCCTTTCACGAGTTCGGTAGCTTAGATTCCCAACTTCAGCGATATCCTTCAATTTGTACGCCAATCCATCCCTAACCATCTTCAAGGTATGATCCCGAATTTGTGGAGCTCACTACACGCCATTAAGCGGTTCTTGAAGTTCACCGCGGTAAACAACGCCAAAGGTTTGTCGATGGCGTGAGTTGTGTGAGCCGGTTGATGTCGGGAAGATCAAGTGGTGGAGTGAAGTTTACGTTTACGATATGATTCAGCGACCATACGGATATCTTCGACCGTTCTTTGATCACGATCGTCTAATGAAGATGAGAACCGACTTGATAAATTCACGTTGAACTTGATCGAGAATTGTCTCATGCGACCACGTACTTTGGCAAGGTACATGTCTTGATGTCGTTGAGGACAAGTTCTCAAAGTCGACCTACGAGAATTCATAGTCTGTTCATCTTGTCGTTTGACTATGATATTCTTCAAGAATGTGTAGTCCCATTTAGACTTGAGATCAATGTGTTTGATGGCCACGATGTCCTTTGAGCAATACACTTCATGTTGAGACTTGAACCGGCGACACGAGTAGATTCTTGACGTTCGTGCCAATGATGAATCCCATACAATGCATCTTGGTCATATGCTTGCACGTTGTCGAAAAACAAGTGAGTTGCACGTTCCTCGATAGCTATGCGGTTTGAGTAAATAGCCGGCGGAATGGAAGAGTCAATGATGTAGCGTATTTTAAGTGAACCATCGCCACCATGGAGAAGAAATTCGGTCTTTGTTGAAGAAATATCGAAGGAATCCTTGGTTCATCCGGTTGGCGATTGTTGGTAGAGGTTTGGTCCAACGATTGTAATATGGAGGGTTGTTCCGTTTAGTGAAGTCGATGTTTGCTTCGGGTTGAGCCAATCCATGTTGTTAGACATGGCTCGAGCAATGTTTTCAAGGTGATATTCAACCTCGATTGCACTTTCTCGATTTTTTTCAAAAGAAGGAATCGTCATTCTTGATGCGCTTCAACTCGGTTCGTCATCTTCTTCACACGGAATCTTTCTTGCAAGATTTTGCATGCTCGTGGTACTACCGCTCACCAATTCTTGACCTTCTTCGGGTGGAGTGTCGTTAACAAGAGTAGCAAACCAATCAAATTCGGCAGCTTTTATAGTCATCAAGCCATGATACGACATCATTGAGTCGTTTTCTTCTTCGCTTTGAAGGTTTTGATGATGATTTTGGTTTCGCACTTGTTTAGGTGAGGTGGGTTGTTGTCGGGCTCAAGGACCTCTTCATCGTCACCACCCGTACTCAAAGTAATCTCTGCTTTGTGAGTCGGGGTGGTAACTCGGAATCGTCCCGAGGTTTATCGGTGGAAGACCGAGGTGGTGGAGACTTATCTTTGAGAAGAAGTCCGTGGTGGAGGAGGTGGCATAGAAGTAGATTTACCGGGCCGCTTCGACGTTTAGGTGCGAGTCCTTATCCTTATCATCGTCATCTCTTGGTCGTTTGGATTGATCGGTGACTCCTTGCATGATGATCCGAGTTGATAGTCAAGTAGGATTTCAAAAATTTAGCTTCATCCGAGTAAACGTTCCGATCTCTTTGACATTTGCATCACAAGTTTAGCGATTAACTTTCAGTTCGTAGAGATCGCCTTCTTTGGCCATTGTATGTTTAACCAATGCTACGATGTTAGGGGTGAGTTATCGGAAAACACTTCTTTTGTCACACCTGGGACGAAGGTCGAGAAGAAACTTGTGGGTTTGATCTCTTGTCGACTTCTCCAGGTTCCTTTTGGACTTTAGGAACGATATCACGAAGATACTTTTGAGTGTAACCTTCAATCATTTCATTCGGTTCCTCCCGACGATGGCTTCTCATGAATTCTGAATAGCTTTCCTATCTTTCCGCATCTTGTCATTCTCATCATGTAAGTCTTGCATTTGTTCAAAGATACCAATTAAGTTTTCGTGGAGCATGTCCTTCTTTCTAACTTGTTTGACACTTTCACAATTCTTGCATGTGTTTGAGAAATCCAAGATTTAGGTGGTTTCTTCACGGATTTGGATGATGATCCGTTGACTTTGTTGATGGTGGTTGTGATGAGTGAGACGAAGAATCCGATGATGAGGAGACATGAGGAGACTTCATGTCCTTAGGAGTTTCGAGGTTTCTCCTTTGAGTGTGTTGGCCTGAAGAAACTTTGTATAATCATCCTCGCCATCCTTAGACTTTTCTTTCTTAGTTTCGATTTTCAAAATCATACACAATGGTGTCCTCCACGGCGGTTGTTGTTGAAGAGTGGTGGCACCGATCCTCTACCGGTTGATTAACCGTATCAAGATCCGGTGAGGGTGGGCGACCACTTGATCCTCCGGGCCACCCATTTGATCTTTAGCAAATTCTTCTACTTTTGAAGGTGTCGGACGTTGTGAAACTTTTTCTGTATGATTTATCCAATTGCTCTTCTTCTTCTTCTTGAGCTCTCATCATAAGGTACAATAGTTGAGTCTTCCTTTTCTTGGACAATTGGAGGACTTGGAGGTTTTGTCACCGAGGCGGTGTTTTCTTGCGAGAGCGAGTAATGAACCTCTTCATCCGCTCTCGGTATCTTGAGCTCTCATCCCTAAGTTGTCTTTGAGGTTCAAGTGTGGGAATAGGTTCGGCTTCGCTACAGGAACAATCCTTTTAGAAGGAGCTTTCCTTTTAGAGCCTTCCTTTGACTCACACGATTTGTCGTCTTCCGCACTTCCTCTTACGGTTCTCCTTACAGGTGTTCCGAAGATTTTTCGTCGAGATGACCAACTTTGCCTTGTCTAACTCGCTTCTGTGATACCTTTGGTACGATTCTAGCTTTCGACATCTTCGCTTAGAAGAAATCTGGCAAGACGGCACCTTGTTTCTTTGTAGACGTTTCCTTGATTCTAACGGTGAGAATGGGTTCCGTCAACATGTCGTGATTGTCGGGGTCATTGAGCCTCTTGGGAATGTCGATGAAGTCCAAGTGCTCTTTGGATCAACAATTTAGTATATCCGATGTAGGGAATCTTTGAGCCAAGTTTGTTGAGAAATGACATCATGTCATCCCAAATCGAGCTTCAATAGCGATGTGTTTCATGTTGACCAATGCCCAAAATATTTGCGGTTCTATAAGCTTAGGATGCTCATGCCACCGTCACGACCGAGCATGACTTGGTGATGATCATGTAGAGTGTTCTCCATGGTTGAGGAATACTCTTAAGCTCTCGTGAGAGTGCTTGGTGATTACTCCCGTAGCCTCGCGTCATAACCGATATTGATTAAGAATTGGAGAGTTAGCTCTTGTTGGTGTGGCATAAAGTTTGGTTGGATTGACTTGAGGAATGAGGAGAGCATCCCTTAAGTCTGCAGTGTAATGGTGACTTGTTTGTGGTTCGAGTCACCGTCACGTGATCCTTCCTTTGACCACTTTCCATAGTGTTCCGTAAGCGCTGGATGTAGATCTCGTGAATAGTTGCAGAGTGAGTAAGCATGTTACGATATGGATGAGTCCTCGAATATCAATAGCAATAAGACATGAAGATTCGAGCAAGTGAGGGTGTCAAAGTCAACACGGAGGTTATTCTTTCCTATCTTCATTGGATAGCCATGAGGATAGATATCGGCAATGGAGAGAACTTCAGTGCATCCACATTCATTTGTTCGACCATGTCGTGATCTCGAAATAACATTAGCCAAAAGAACCAACATATCGAAAGACATAATGTTAGTCAATAGAAGGTCTTATTGTCTAGTTATTGAATGTATAGTGATAATGATTATTCTGAGTCCTAAGTCACTTGTATGTTCAATAGTTCAATGATGTCGTGAAATGTTTAGTGAGTTAGTTAACTTTAAGTTTTAAAGTTTATGTTATCACTTATTGTTCACAACATATTAGACGATTAAGTTTATTAGTGACATTATTGGATTCGTGACTTTATGATTAGTTTATTTACAAGTTTGTACACGTAACAAATCATCATGAAGGTCAATCCGGGGTTAAGCGTAGTTTTGGCAAAGTTATGCGTGAGCGGTATGATATATGCTTAGGCGTGAGACTTACGCGTAGAATCTAACTTACGCGTAAGAAATGTTACGCGTGGGATAAGGAGACCTTATGCGTGGAGTTTATGCGTGAGCATATATTTACCTTACGCGAAGGCTACTCGTAAGAGTTGGCCTTATGCGTGAGGTCCTTGTTCACGCATATCCTTCACGAGGATCGCGTGGTCCATTGTAGAACCTTGTGCGTAGAAGCTACGCGTGAAGACAAGTCTTACGCGTAACAAGCTACGCGTAAGGTGATCCTTATCGTGAGATTAGTAACCACCTTGATTACGAATATTACGTGTAGCAAAGGCTGAAATAAATCCATCAAATCATCAACATTAACACATAGATACATTTTAACAACAGGATCATGGCAATAACATATGTTACACGATTATGCGTGAGAATTGCATACGCGTAGTCTAAACCCTAAATCTACGCGTATGGATTCTAGCCATAGTTTATGCACTAAACTTTTCTTGGTAGTTCAAAGATATGTTGTGAGTATGTAAGCCAAGTTGTAACACTTAATTTGTTGAGAATCAAAAATACCCAAAGTTTATGAGCTTTAAACCTAGTTTGAATTGATGATCAATTCGTGTTTACAGGTGGCTATAGACTTTGGAAATCATCAATTTAACAACTCAAGAGCATAAAACAACAATCTTTTTAATCAAGACACATCACATTCAAAAATGCCCAATTTGACACATAAACCCTAATTCGCAATATTCATCAAATCGTGTTTCTGGGTTTGTTTTGGTGATAGAAAACATATCAAGGATGTTTTTAAAGCATTTTGACATTAACATTTAAGCCACAAACACCAAACACATGATCAAGTGTTCTTACGCATAAGCGAAGAACACAAAATCACTCATATCCATAGATTTGACCGTTGGATTCATTTAAAATTCAAGACCCATGTTTGAAAACACGTTAGAAACATTAATCTACTTACAGAATGATGATCAAATTCACGGATATGATGAACGAATTATATGCGTAGGATCTTTATAGGTGTTTTGTAATAAATGAGAAGTGAAAGTTAGGTGGAGGTTTTATTTAAAATAACTTTAAGTTTTTGAGTTTTGGTCCCTCCACCTTTTCCATTTCATCAAAAGCCTTTTAACTTCCAATTTTGGTTACCAAATGAAGATTTTAGGAAACTTGACGACCTCCCCTCGACTTGAGAAAATAATGAAAGGTTATTAATTAACGTCAGGAGTGTCTTTGAACCAGAAATGTACCACCATTTGTAAAAGAATCAACCGAGATATGATAACATGCAAGTACACGATGTTTGAAAGCAGTTAAGAGTTAATTTTCTCCCCTCAACACTTGATAGGAAAAATACTTGAATTTTGAAAGATTGAAGTGTTGACGAAGAAATGTACTTGCCATGTTGAAAGAAATATAGATTAGAAGAATATTTTTGTTGTTTTATCGGATTTTATATTTTTGTATTTTGTTTTGAAAATTTATTTACAAAAGATGTTTTGGTGTTTGATGATTTTTAAGACTGCTTTTAAGAGGTCATCCAATTCCTCTTGAGTCAAACACCTCATACCAATTCGGTGGACCAACTCATTAAACCTAGCGGAGGCAAGGCTTTGGTGAGCAAATCGCCAATTGGTATTCGGTACCCATAAAGTATAGTTCAACGGTACCACTTCACGTGGTCCTTGATGAAATGATAGCGTGGATCGATGTGCTTTGATTTCGAGTCTTGAGCGAGTTGCACGAGATTGCAATGGCACTCCGATTGTCATAATACATCGGGATTACATCAAATACGTAACCATAGTCTTTGAGTTGTGTTCTCATCCGGATGACTTGAGCACAACACGCGGACATGGCTACATATTACCTTGATTGATGACGATGTACAATCCCGCTTCTTTGATTGCCAAGACACGGTTTATCACCGAGAAATTGTAGAGCTCTGAAGTACTTTTCCTTGAGTCTAAGCATCCTGCGTGATCGGCGTCTGCGATTAGTTCAAAACCATAATCCTTCTGATACGGATCCCAAGTTAATGGTTCCCTTGATGTATCGGAGGATTCTTTTAGCCTCGAGAGGGGGTTTCGGTTGGTCGCGATCGATAGCGGAGCATAGATAAGCGGCAAAGACAATATCGTGTCTCGCTGGGCGTTAGATACATGAGAGACCCAATAATACTTGATGTTGGTAGGGTCGACCAATTTCCCATGTAAATCGACATCTAATTTCTTGGTATGAGCCATTGGTGTGGCATAAGTATCACATGTATTCATTCCAAATTTGTTTAACAATTCAAGGGCATATTTGGGTGACTCGAGAAAAATACCACAGGGTGATTGATGAACTTGCAGTCCTAGAAAGAGCGTAAGTTCACCCATCATGGACATTTCAAAATTTTTCTTCATGAGTTTTGCAAAAGCGATTGAAAACTTTTATGTGTTGACCCAAAATGATGTCATCCACGTAAATTTGAACAATTAAGATGTGTGCCCGTGATATTGTATAAAAGTTGGGTCAACCGAGCCTTTGGTGAAGTTATTGGCAATGAGGAAAGATGATAGCTTATCGTACCATGCCCGAGGGGCTTGTTTGAGACCATAAAGAGCTTTGTTCGGTTTGTAGACATGGTTCGGGAACTCGGGATCAACGAATCCATCGGGTTGGTGACATAGACCGTTTCTTTAATTTGTCCATTGAAAACGCCTTTGTTTGACATCCATCGATGAACCGTCATATTCATGTGAGTATGAACGCGAGGAATATCCGAGCGACCTCAAGGCGAGCAACCGGAGCAAAAGATTACGACGATAACCCTTAGCAACAAGTCGTGACTTGTTTGGATAACATTTCCTTGACATCCAATTTGTTTTCCAAATCCATTTTAAACCAATGACGTAGACCCTGTTGGTCTTTCAACCGTTCCATACTTCAAGACGTTTGAATTGGTTGAGTTCTTCCCGCATGGATTCAATCCGGTTGTCTTTTGTCATTGCATCCTTAATGTTTTTAGGTTCGTGGCGACGGTGAGTGCATAAATGCAATGTTCACCGTCTGAGTGAAGACGTTGTCTTGTAACGACCGGTTGATTCGGGTTGCCAATAATGTTAGCGGAGGATGGTCTTTTGTCCATCTATGTGTAGAGGTTGATGTTGGTATACATTGTGCGATTTTGAGGATTCAAATGGTTTGTTGAAGATTCGCGACATCCGGTGCGGCAGTTTCATTAGCAAGCGGGTTGAAGAACGCATTTGGATCAAAATCTGCGGTGGGGTACTTCATTCGAGAATATCATCAATTTGGTTCATCATTGTTGGCGGTGTGTTCAATGTTGTGTTGGAGTCAACGGGTGTAGGTGCATCTTCAACGATGGTTGTTGTAGCAGTGTATCGGTATAGGAATATTATCGGGTTGTGCGGTGAAATAGCGGATACACCGGAGCACGTTCATCAATATCATCACGCAAGTAGGAGCAAATAACCTTTCCATTTGTTGTGAGTTAGTGAGGGCTTTCTTCACCGATGATGGAGGTTGAGGAAGTTTAAGCGGTTGTGACCGGGTTCTAAGTCATTATACTCGAAGCCATCTCCGTGAGTTCATCGAAATGAGCATGAATCGTTTCCATTACCTCCTTAGTTCGACGATTCAGTTCGAAACCTTTAAATTGTCACATTATCCAATAAAGACTCCAATATCGACTTTTGCTTTGAGCTTTCCAAAATCATCACGATCATTATTCGGATAGCAAAGGGATCCAAATACATGAAAGTGTTTGAGGTTCGGTTTATAGTTGTGGACAAGCTCAAAGGTGTTTTGTTGTGGCGTTTTGTGATCATGGAATGGTTTTGAGTATAGCATGCGATGAATCTGACACGCCCATAAGTAATCTGGAAGTTTAGCATTGATTAACATTGTTCTTGCAGCTTCCACTAACGTTCGGTTTAGCTCTTTCAACAACTCCGTTTTGTTCGGTGTCCGTGCAATAGATGTTTGATCTTTGAATTCCCACTTTCTCATAAAATTCACGAAGGGTTTTGTTAACAAATTCGGTTCCTTTATGCATTACGATGATTACGGCGGTGTTGCGGTGAACACATATCTTTGTGAGAAAGGTGATGATCATTTGTGGAGCTTGGTCTTTGCTACGAAGAAAGTAGACCCAAGTCCATCGTGAGTAGTCATCAACAATTACTAAGATGTGGCGTTTGCCATTGATCGTTTGCACGCAGCATCGGGCCACAAAATCCATGTGAAGAAGATGAAGCACATCTTTGTGAGCTATGTTCCACCTTTGAAGGAAAGTGAGCACGAGTGCTTTTCCCTTGTTCACGGTGAGCAAAGGTGATCTTTTGAATACCGGAATCGTGGGAGTCCTTGACTAGTTTGTGTCGAGCAAGGTTGGTGATGGTTTGAAAGTTTAGATGTGAGAGACGACGGTGCCATAGCCAAGATTTTGTAGATGTTGCCTTTGAAAGTAAGCAAATGGGAGAGAAGCAACCATGTCTTGCATAGAGATAGTGTAGAGACTAAATTACGCGAGCCGGACATAAGATCGTTTCCTTGTAGATCACAGAATGAAACAAGTTTTCTCCACGAAAGCAACCTCCAAATCTCCATCACAAAATTGACCTCTTGAAAATAGATTGTGACCGAGGCCTTCCACATAGTAAACCCCGCCTTATTTCGATGTTACCATTAACATAATCTCCGTAGCCCATGATGGTGCAGTGATCGTTCGAATCGGCGGTGCCAATGAACTTTTCAATAAAGTTTGATAACAGTTTAAGGTTGCACATCATGTGTCGGGAACATCCGCTATCAACAATCCAGAGAATGATCATATCACTGCATTACACAGGGCGACACGGATGGAATAGAAGTAGATGTGGAACCCGAAATGTTAGAGGTTCAAGCGGATATGTTGAACATACACATTGAGAATTTTAGGCATCCACTTAAATCCTAGTGTGTTATATATCCATTTCGCCATCGTAACTACTCTTTGCTTTAGTCTTAGTGAAAGCACTAGGTGGTACTACATTCTTAGGAGGTGAGGCGGTAGCTCTTTGTGATAGCAATGGTTGCCTTAGAATCTAAAGAAGGTGGTTTACCAAGCCTGGATCGAGAATGATTAGTGGGCCTAGAGGTATTCGATTCTTAGGATTCCGTAATTTAGAGATTATAGCTTTAGCAACACATTTGTCATGACAATCGAATTCATACTCTTTCGACAAATAACACAAGGTGCATCGATGAATATCAAAAGTGCTTAACGGTTTAGCATTCGTTACATCACTATGTCTATTACATTTGCCGACGTAACATCTATAGTGGAGGCAACATGATTTTTATTGAGTCCTAGGTGTTCTTCTACTTTAGCATTCCTTATTGATCTTTTCTTAGGTCGCAACTTCCTATTCTTGATTGAGTGCTCCTAGGTTGTGAAGTGCGGACGTTTGGAAAAGATGCAACTATTCTGTTCAAGATGAGGGAAACACATTAGCAACTTGTGATTTGGCGTGGGAATTCTAGGTTCACGATTACTAAGTGTGGTGGTGCTAATCTCTTAATCACGATGGCGGGAGTTGTTCATACTTTCCTAACATTTCCGTAACTTAGAGATGGTGTGAATCGATCTTGATTTTCGAGCGAATATTACCAAAGAAAATTCATGACTTCTCTAGTGTGAGCAAGATAGTGATCAAGTTCGTTTGATGCTTCATCTCGAGTCTTTTGAGTAAATCAAATATGACACCATATTCTGTTTAACTTTTAAAAGTTCTTGTTCATATTTTGAGATTTGACTTTTCAAAGACACGTTTTGATCATCCAGTTGCTCAATTTTAGGATCGGAAGATTTTGCACTCAATTGAGCGATTTTCTTTTGAAAACCGAGTTGATGGTTGTGAATATCTTTTCACACCAATGAAGACGACGTTTTGCATTGTTAATTTTCGTGTAATCGTTTATTTTCGACTTTTAAAGACTCGATCCGAAGCACATTATCGGTGTTCTCATGATTACAACGATTTCAACAATATCGGCAGAGATATAATCGGATGCAAATGGCAAGGCATGAAGTAACACAACATTATGGATATCGGCCGGATAACATCTTCTAAGAGTCGATCAACATCTTTTCTCAATAGTTTCTTTTGCGTTTTGTGTTCAAAATAGATGTTTACATTTTCTCGGCGTTTTCATTACGCCAAGTTCCTTATGAAAATCCTTTTCCTGTGCAATTGCACAACTTTTCAAGTTTTTAACATTAGGTAAAAGATTTTTCTAAAAATGTCTCTTTGTTCTCGCGCCGCAGGCGATTGAAAATGTTCAACTTTGATTTCGGATCGATATTCTATCTCATGTTGTAAAATTTTGAGGTCGACCATGAAAATGTCAAAATATCGAAGGATTTTTCGATTTTCGTGTTTTGAGTTTACTTCACTAATGGAAGGTAAAAGACCATAAGTTTGTGCAAAGTCTGTTTTGGGATTAACGATGAAGACTCGGTGTTTTGATGATAACCCTTGGTGTGTTAGTAGATTCCGTTGGTGTACGAAAGTGACCGCGTTTTATAATTAAAAGGTTTGTTGTAAACAACATTTTTAATTTTGATCGACTCTCGTCTTACGCATCTAATTCCTCTTGACGATGATATTCAACAACACTCATGACATATTATCAATTTTGTAATCTGCCTTTGAAACTTCGGAGTTGGTTTGAATGTTTTTAGTGAAAGCTTTGGTTTGTAATCGACTAGATTTTTCCATATCCTTTTGGATTGGGTTTTAAGGTAAACTTTTCAATAGTCACATGATTTACCATGTTTGTAAACAACAGCTTTAAACTCTTTAAGTTTGTTTTGCAAGTCGATGATTTCTTCAAGAAGGTCATCTACCCGATTCGTTGAATGCTTTTTGTATCACGGAGAAGCTGTTTTGACAATTTAACAACTCGACCTTAGCTTTTGATTTTCCAAGGTGAGAGCGTTAATTTGCTTTTTATGTTCATGTTTGATTGTTCTAATTCGGACAACAAAGCATTCTTCGAGGCGGCTAGATCACGATCTCTCTCTAAATATTTTTCGTTTTGATGAGATTTTGTAAAGCGGCTTCAAAACCTTTTCACTGATTTTCTTGAGTTTTGAAAAAGTTGAGTTGCATTTGTAAACATTCAAAATCCTTGGTTAACAATGCATTTTACTTTTAAGGATTGATTTAATGCATAGCATTCCTCCATTTTGATTTTATGGTCTTGAATTAACCGAGCAAAATCGGATGAGGCAACAGATCATCTTGTTCAGCGTGAGTCTCAACATGATCACTCTTTAGATCCTCAAATGCGACCACGGAGTCAATTTGATTATCAAATGAGACCATAAGGTCATCTTGATGCGTCAAATGTAACTACGAGGTTAACTTGAAAATCATCGAAAGAAGATGTAGAAGACTCATTTTGAGCGATGCGATCCGTCTTGGATTGAGATATTGGCGGAGATATTAGTTCGAGATATGATGATGGTTTGTTCGGCACGAGACAAGCCATCGTGTCATCTACTTGGGCCTGAATCACTCATGTGCGACTCATGCATATTAGCCATCAACATAATAAATGCATTAGCCTGCAAGTCCTCCATATCATCATCGAGTCGCATCGCCATAAAGCTCGTGTTTTTATGCATGAGAGATCCACTAGCTTCATCCTTAAGAGCCAAAAGTAAGGCCTCTTTGAAATAAGCCTTGCCCGAGTCCTTGGCTTTGGGCATGCATTAGCCAGTGTCCTTCTCATTGCGGTTGTAGCATCTAAGACCATTTAACCGATTACGAGCATTTCCTGCTCCACCACTGAGCTCATGTTATTCCTACCCACAACATTAAACCCTTGACCACCGCCCATCGGCGACCATAATCACGATTACGAGCTTCAACACGTCCATTGTTCACAACACTTGAGTCCGTGTGTTAGATGAGGAACGAATACGATTGTTGGATTTGTTGGTGTATGCCAAAAGCATTAGCAATCATCACAAATCCTTGTTGCAATGCTTGAATGGATCGATTTCCTCGAGCTTCACCGACATATGCTTGAGCATTGTTGCTTTGTATGGAACCAATTGATTTTGTTGAGGTTGAGGATGTTCTTTGTGAAGGTGTGTTAGGAGCGATTGGTTGAGTTCTTTGGTTGAGAGGATAATTACATTGAGCATATAAGGCAAGTTGTTGATTGTCCGGTTGTATTTGTTTAGCAATTTGAGCACGGAGAATCCTTTCCCGATCAACTTCCTTTTCATGAGGCTTCAAGTAATCGTACAACAATCCATAAGTAGAATGATGCATATTCTTCGCAGCGGAGAAAATGACATACTTCTCCCATTCGAACCAAGACTACTCAGAACTTAGTATTCATTTGCAATTCTTGGCATGATGATGTTGTGTTTATCCAAATCATTGATGATGTCGAAAATCGATGATGATATGACTCAAGTGTCTCTCGGGTTCAATCATGAAGTGTTCATAAGCCAAGTAAATTTTGGATTCCAAATCCTCGATTGAGTCTGAGATCCTTCCATAAGAAGGCGAATATGATCCCACATCTTTTGTGCGGTCTTTTGAGCATCAACACTACGAAGAATTGGGTTTGGTAATCCTAAGAGGATGTATTCCATTGCAAGTTCATCGACTTCATAGTGTAGAAGTTACGTAGGATTTAAATCTGCAACAAGAGCAATGTTGGTTTGTTCATCTCTTGGTGGAGCAGATTGGATCTTGAAGTTACAATGACGGTGAGGCATGTCAAATGGACCTTCCAAGATAACCTTCTTTAAGAACTTTCCATGTGGCTTCTTTAGATCACAAAACCTAAAGAACCTTATCACCCATTGATCGTAGTTTCTGGAGTGAGCATTGGAGGTCTATCAGTGATCGACTTCATGAATTGATTGTTGGTCGCTTAAAGCTTCACACATCTTTACAAACCAAGTGGGTTCCTTCATAGTGCTTCGTGATGGATGTTGATTGAAATCGTTTGTGTAGGGTAGAGCTTGAAGGCTTGGTGGTGGTTGAACCATTTGTGGTTGTGGAATTGCACCAAGTTGAGGAGTATGTTGCTGATTAAATTGTTGTTGATAAATTGCTTGTTGTTGATTCCATTGTTGATGTTGTGGAGTTAATTGTTGTTGTTGTTGTTGATGATTATAAGTGTGAGGGAAGTAGTTAGAGTATGGTGGTTGAGACATGATGATAAACTTGTGTAGTAAGAATGGATCTTTGTAGTCGAATGAACCTTTGTTGATGAAGTATCCTTAGCGTAGAAAGGACAAGAACCAAGTAACACTTATGCGTAAAAACACCAAAAGTTACGCCGTAATGTAAATAGTCTGGCGTGGGATTTAGCTTACGCGTGGCGGTGAAAAAACTAAAGTTATGCGTAAGCGATGAAGTTAGGCGTGAAAGTTAGGCGAGGGATTACCTTGTCGTGGGACAGGTCTGGCGTAAGATGAATCTTAAGCGTAAGATTTTCTCGCGTAAAGCTTTATGCTTGCGTAAGATTAGGGTTTTATCTGTGATCTTTACACTTCACGAAGGCAAAAGATATCCAAAGTCGACGTATTTTCGGACTTATCCAAGTAAGAAAACACGGAATAATCCGGAAAATGAAGATCAAGCCAAGAACAAAGTTACGCTGTAGAACTACTCAGATAACTAGGGTTTTGATACGCGTAATCCTACTCGTAAGAATGATTTTGTCCAAAGATGTTTCTAAACCGGTTTTGTGTGATGAATTAGCTTCAATAACACCAAATAACACAAAAGTGTGAAACTTGATGATCCAAAGCACCTAAAAGCGATTCTGGCGTAGGATAACACTTTCGACAAAAACAAGCTTAAAAACAAGGAAATACACGTAAAGTTCCAAACTTTTGCCAAAACCAATAGTTTAACACCTAATAACGTTGAAAGTACAAGAATCTTGGATTCAAAAGTGTAAAATCGGTTTTTAAGCGTGACCAAGTTTAGGAACCGATGTTACAGCGTGGGACCAAAACCCACTTCAAACACAACGATTCACCCAACTATTTGGCGATTGATACCATTTGTTAGGTCACTAGTTTTACAACACAAGCTTATAGAGAAAGAGATGAAGGCGGATGAGCAAGTAAATCATACACACACACGTATAATAAGAAACGGTTAGGCGTAATGTATGAGTGAAAGAAAAACTTGAACAACCAACCCTCAAGTGAGGGTTATTACAATGTATTTATAGGCAAGGAGCTAGGGCAACACTCCCTCTCCTTCCCTATACCTTATTGGGCTTGGATCAAGCTTATGGGCCTTCTACATAAGCTTGACCTTAAACAAACATAAAGGCCATAATAAAGCTACCTATTACATATGAAATATAAATACTTGAAATACTGTTTAGGAGTGATTCCAACAAACCGTGACCCTTTGAATCACCAAAAACGGACGCACGAGTCAAAAGTTATGGCCTAAAGAAGTTACCAAAACCGAAAAACTAGAAATTGTGAAAAGCTTTCTGTAACGATTTCTAATCGCATTTTTGAGGCCTTTATGGTCCGATTCATTAAAAAGTTAAAACATGAAAGTTTCCCAAAACGATGTTTTCTACAAAAACTCAGAAGATCATAACTAGAAAATGCAAAACAAGGGGCCGTTTACTATAAAAACTAAACTGACTTGTTATGACACAAAACTGAGTAAAGGTTTGTAAATAGTTTATGATCTGACTTTAAAATGCCATTTTGACCACTTTATTTTCCGATTCAAGTCTAAACTTTTTGATTGTTTTGATGAAGAGTCTAAAACTACATCTGAAACTCAGGTCCCCTAATCCCAATGATGATACTCATGAAGAAGTACATCATTGGTAAAGAAGGTAGAGCTCAACAACCAAATCGGGTGTGGACACTCTTGAATAAAATGTTGAACAAATACCTCAACTAGTCTTTGAGAGTGTTGCTTGACAACTTGGACATGATGATGATTCTGCAACTTCCTTAGATGATAATTATATTTTGAGGAAAATGTTGGTTCAAGCTTTGAGGTTCCAAATCAAGCAGAGAAATCATAGGAAGTCTAGTAGACCTTCTAAATTTCTGCTAAGTTGAATGATTATGTGTTGGATACTAAAGTTAGATATGGTTTAAATAAGTATGTGAATCATTCTTTGTTAAGTGTTGAAAATTGTTGTTTTGTGTCTAACTTGAATAAAATTGTTGAGTCTACTTCTTATGAAGAGGCATGTAAGGACGTTAATTGGATTAATGCTATGAATGAGGAAATACATAGGGGAAAATGGGTTACCTTTTGGTAGAAAACCAATAGGCAGCAAGTGGGTTTAGAAAATTAAGTATAAATCAATAGGGGAAGTTAAAAGGCATAAGGCTAGATTAGTAGCTAAAGGTTTTGGTCAAAAAGAGGAGGTTGACTATGAGGAAACTTTCAATCATATTCTATTACATGTTTACTTAGTTTGGATGTTCAAAAAAATTGGAAAACTTTTCAAATGGATGTCAATAATGCTTTTTTATATGGTGATTTAAAGAGGAAGTGTATATGCTTCCTCCACCTAGATACTTTAAAGAAGGAAGCAACAAAGTTTGTAAATTGAAAAAATCTTTATATGCGCTTAAACAAGCTCCTAGATAATGGAATCATAAGTTATCTGAGGCTTTCTTTGAGGTTGGATTTAAACAATCAAAAAATGATCATTTATTGTTTTTCAAAAAGAAAGATGAAACTGTAATGTTTATATTGGTATATGCGGATGATTTAGTTATCACTGGTAATAGTGAAATTGAAGTTGAATGTATTAAAAGTTTTTTGAAGAATAATTTTAAGATTAAAGATTTAGGTGAGTTGATGTTTTTTCTTGGAATTGAAGTATTAAAAACTAAAAATGGTCTTTGTTTGAACCAAAGGAAATACTGTCTTGAATTACTGCATGAATTTGGGTTGCTTGCTTGTAGGTCTGTGTTAACTCCTTTGCCTTAGCTCATAAGGAATCTGATGATAATAAGTATTTGAAAAACTTTACTACTTATCAGAAACTGGTTGGAAAGTTGATTTATTTAACTATGACTTTACTTGATATTTCTTATGATGTTCACTGTCTTAGCCAACACATGCATGCTCCTTTGCAGTCTCATTTTAATCTTGGTATAAGAGTTCTTAAGTACTTAAAAGTTTCGCTAGTGATGCAGGTTTTACTGACCAGGTCTTAATATTTATAGTGTCTCGCTATACCTATGGTCTACCCTAATGTACTAACGGGCAGTGTACCCGGTCGTATGTAGTGTAGTAAATGGTAAAGCCGAGGTCGTCCCAAGAGCTATGTGTGTAAGATATAACTTTTCACATACACATCAAACCATAACACAAAGTAGCATATAGATGGAATTCTAGAGAGAAAAGTTAGAGGTTTAGGGAACTTAGTGAGAGAAAGTGAAAGATATTATTATGAGCTCCAACTCTACCTTGGGAGGTAGAGAGTATTTATAGTCTTACATAAACGCCACACATCGGTGTGGATCGTGCATACAGGTGGGTAAAGACCCGTCTGTCCTCCACGGTGTTACTTAACTAAATACTACTTAACTTAAAATAACTATGACTACGAGCTTTCTAATGATTACATATACTTGAGGTGACCGACTCTTTAATACCCGAATTTCTAATTCCTAACAATCTCCCCAAGGGAGGTCACCTCAATCATGTACTAAAATTACATTGAATACAAATAGATATTACATTAATAATTGTTCTTGCATTCTTGATGTAGTGCTTTGCTTGAAGCTCGTAGTCATTGATTCTTCACATTGCATGTTTGGTTACTCCAAGTGGAGGTCTTTTCTTGATCCACGTGATAATAATTATGAGCCATCATTTGAGATCGTCACTATCAAAAATCTCTGACATCCTTTGTGGTGTTGGTATTATGTGATGTTGTGACTTTTAGACCGACATGCTCACATTCGGATCATGAAATCTTCACATCGTAGTAGCGGAAGCTTTAGTTGATTCATGATATTGGCGGTGAGAAGTAGCGAAGCATGGAGTGAAAATATCATAGTCATTGATGCACTAATCATGATTTCTTTTGAGATGAATGTGTTAAGTGAGCATGCGGCTATGGATTGACCGCTTCATTACGAACAACAGAAAGCGTCGGGTGTACCGCATACAACAGCTAGCAATAAATCGCATCGAAAGTGTCTTTGATCACTTTCGTTGAATTGAGGTACACGCCCACGGTTCCCCGTTGATCGAGACATGTACCGCCTGTGATCGGTATAATTCAAGAATTTCCTTGATGGGTTTCGCAATTGCTCTAGCCGTTCTCAAACCGAACGTCTCAAAGAAGACAACACGAAGTGAGTGGACCAAATAATTTTAAGTCCATCGATTGATGAGAAAGATTTGAAAACAATCGTATTGCTCAATAGAAATTGTTTTTGCAATACAACGAAGGTTTTATTGAAAATCAATTATCAATCATAAAACACCTTTGATTTGAAAAATGAGTACACGGTCGATGCGCTAAAGAAAAGTTTGTTAAGCACAAAGACCGGTTTTTCAAAGGTATCCGTCAATCCTAACTCGAACCGTGATTGATTCAAGAAATTGAATCGCCCCATTGTTTCTGCTTAGGTTGTCACATGGTTGATCCACAAAATAGATCTCACATGCCACCTACCGGGAGCTTGTTTGATGTTGGCTCGAAGGCTTTCCATCTTCATTGTGGATGTGTAACCACATCACTCGGATGTTCGCAATACCACAAGGATAATGCGTGGGACTCAAGATATAATCTCTCTTTCCACATTGTGTGAATCGAGAGTCTTCATTGAAAGTGTCCTAATGAGATTTATTGATGATCTCGTGGCTCTAGACTCAATTTGTGCATATTTGGATCCTATGCCTGGGAGACTAGGGAGAGGTCTCCTTCTTCAATATCAACAATCTCTAAGAGAAAGTCGATAGATAATGTCGGTTCCCGTGAGAATGAAACAAGTCCTTTTAAGAGGAACTTGAGTGGTTTGGAAAGTTGAAGTGCGATCGCCACCGGGTCCATGACGTCTTGTCTTCAATACCGATGTTACCATCGGTAGCATATGAAGTGAACCCGTTTACGCCTAAGGTTGAATAAATGGAGGGCTATTTATTTTCACCCTTTCTCATTCAATTCTTTTAATTCTTCAACCACTTGAAGCTTACGAGACTTCATAACTAGAACCTTGTTGGGTTTATTCCAAGACTAGTTCGGTCTTAGTCCGCACTCTTCCCTTATCTCGCTTTTCTCCTTTTATCATCATACCTAAGGACTTCTACACTAACTAGTGGATTGTCCTGGGTAGATCCCTCCGGTTCGGCGGATCATGGGAACCAATACCTAACCTTATCATCCTTATATCACCGCACATAAAGTAAAGTTGGTCGGTCAATTTTGGTATTGTTCATCGCCATATGGAACCAATTGAAAACCATTTGAAAACAATTCGATACTTGTGATATATTATCAAAGCATTTTGTACCGAATTATTTTGATATTTTAGAATAAGTGCTCCCCCTCAACATGTGCATCAAATGTTTGAAATCGTTTTGCACACTGGAGGCAAGAGGAAGAAATAACTTCTTTGATTACCATTTTCTAAAAATATCACCATCACTTCCTTGATCAAATCAAGTAGATAAAGTATTTTCGGGAAGGATGAGGTTTCCATAAATTTGCTCCCCTCAATATGTGCCTCGAGATTAGAAAAGAGTTTTGCACATACTAGAGGAACTGCATTAGGGTAAAAGATCACGTTTCAAATCATAGGTTTAAGATAGATGCTCCCCTCAACATGTGCATTGAAAAATTGAAATCGTTTGTCACATGTGGGAAGGACGGCATGTACATCCTTATAAAACCATTTGCCGAATTATCGCTTTAAATCAACATTCTCCCCGATCACAATTATCAAATCATTTGAGATTTGTGATCTCTTATAATTTAAATTGATTTTGAAAGCTTTAAGGAGAAATGTGACTTGATTATGAAAGCTTTTAACCGATAAGGATCGGATTATAAGACTTTAAACTCCATTGATAAAACATGCATGGTTATCTTTTGAAAACATTTTAATGCCAAATAACTTTTAATTTAATTGAAATCATTCCCCCCTCAATCAATGACATAGGTTGTTGATTGAGAGATAGAGATTTTGACAAAAAGTCACGATGATTATCAAAAATAGAGATCGAGTTATTTTTCAAAGCATTTAATTTTAGCGGATAAATGTTTATAGAATCGAGCATGGAATTTTGAAAACATGATAAAACATGGCTCTGTTCTTTCTTTTAAAACCGTGTTATTGCGGAAGATGACAATAAACCATTGTTTCTCTTTCTCCCAAAAATATTTTTTGATTTTTTTTTTTTTTTTTTTTTTTTTTTTTTTTTTTTTTTTTAAGAATTCGAACAACATCTAAAGACCCGTATCATTCTTTGAATGACATCACAAAGACCGTAGATATTATCGAACCGAAAAAAACATGACAAATTGACAATATTTTTGAAGATTTTTCAATTTTCAAATTTTTATTTTTATGGATTTTGAAAGTTTTATAATTTTCTATTTTGTTTTTCGAATAAATATTTACAAGAGATAGATGAAGATAGACCTTTACTCCTCGTCTTCCTCCTCGAAGGCGTTTGATAGTTTCGGTTGAAGGCTTTTCAAACCAAGTCGTGGAAGAATAAACTCAAAACGTTCTCTTGGAAGAGCTTTGGTGAAGATGTCGCTAACCGATATTCGCACCTCACAAAATATAGTTCCACTACACCTTTTTCCACTTGTTCCCTGATGAAATGATGTCGAATGTCGATATGCTTTGCTCTTGAGTGTTGAACGTTGTTGCATGAGAGAGCAATAGCACTTTATTATCACAATGATGAGGATTTTGTTGAATTCAAAGCCATAGTCGATAATTGAGATCTCATCCATAAGATTTGAGCACAACAAGAAGACATGGCTATGTATTCAACCTCCGTAGAGGAAATAGAAGTACTCATTTGCTTCTTTGAAGACCACTCACAAGCTTATCACCCAAAACCGAGCACCTCCAGATGTACTTGACGTGTATCTTGACAACCTCGCATGATCGGCATCTCGCATAGGCCGTTAGTGACATACCGGTGTCCTTCGGTACCATAGTCCCATATTGATGGTTCCTCGGAGATACCGAAGACCCGCTTAACCGCTTCAAGGTGTCGTTTAGTAGGCTTAGCACGGTATCTAGCACACATGCAAACAAATAACAAGATGTACGGTCTACTAGTCGTGAGATACATCGTGGATCCAATCATACTACGATATTTTGTTTGGTCAATCATGATCCCCGAGTGGTCCTCATCTAGTTTGGTTCGATCAATCATGGGGGTGTCAACAGGTCACTTGAATCAAATCCAAATTTCTTTAAGATCTCATTGCATATTTAGATTGATTTATGAAAATGCCTCCGGACTTTGTGAAATTTGTAATCCCAAGAAAATGACATTTGTCCCATCATTGACATTTGAAATTTTGAACTCATTTCATTAGAAAAATGATCACATTCCATTGGGTCTGCCGAGGCAAAATAATATCATCAACATAAATTTGAACATGAGTTAAATGTTTGCGACTTCGGTGAACAATGTAGGATCAATCTGCTCCTTTCTTTGAATCCGGTTGATAGAAGAAACTTTGATGTTGTATCATACCATGCCTTGGAGCTTGCTTTAAACCGTAAAGAGCCTTCTTCGGATGATAAACGTGAGTAGGTTGCTCTTGATTCACAAATCCTTCAGTTGGTCGACGAGACGACTTCTTTAAGATCTCCGTTCGAAATGCCGTCTTCACATCCATCCGATATACTACCATGTTCTTACTAGCGAGATTAGCGAAAGATTCGATTGCCTCGATTCGAGCAACAGAGCAAAAGATTCTTCAAAGTCTATACCCTCCTCTTGACGATATCCTTTAGCAACTAATCGGCCTTATTCTTCAACACATCACCATGCTCATCAAGTTTTACTTTGAAGATCCATTTAAGGGCAATAATCATAGCACGATCTGAGCGGTACTAACTCCCATACATCAAGACGATCAAACTTATGAATTTCATCTTGCATGGCATTGAACCAAATCTTCATTCATGGCGGTTTTAACATCTTTTGGTTCGATCTTAGATAGTACGGAGTTGAAGAAACACCATAAGGCATCGGTTGCAAGTTGTTTCGGGTTGATACAGACGGAGGGATTTCCAATGATGTTGTCTAATGGATGATCGTGAGTCCATTTTCTCGAGGTGTTCATGTGGCGCTTGTTGAGGCCGAGGTAGCCGAGTCGATGTCTCCTCAAGAAGATGGTTACGATGATGATTCGGGAGTAGCAAATATGTTTTCAAATGGAGCATCTTCGTGAGTAGCAAAGGATTAACTTCATCATTGATGCGAAACATTTCCATGATGTATATTCAAGAATGATGATTTGATGAAGAGATCAAGGATCGCAGACAGTGCTTCTTGACTTAACGATATTGAGACCAAGGATTGACTTCATTCACGTGAATATGAGCAACCTCATTGTAGGGATCAACACCTCATTAGTAATTGAATCATACGGTTCATCAAACATAGGGTCAAACAATTTCTTTACATCATCTTGGATGGAGGTACATATGGAGTTTCTTGAGAAGAGTTTGGAACAAGAGATGAACCAATGGGACTGTTTTGAAGTGCGGGTCCCGAGTGGAGTGTCCAGGGAGCCATAGGACCACTACAATAGAAACTCTCTCGACTATCTTTATCAATCCATATGTAGACAATTTGAAGTGACCATCGATAAAGAAAACTGATATACCAAACTTGAAATCAAGAAGAATTCCACGCATTTGCATCTTAAGCTTGCCTTTGTGAATTTTAACTTCAATCTCAAATAAGTGATAATTGATTAACTCCGAAGTAATCAGCTTGTGTCAAATGCCCAACACGTGAATAAACGTACAACCGGATGTATGTCGATCCACTGAATGAACCGGAACAAATGATTTCTCGACATTAATGCAATCTTCCTAAAGGTATACATGTAGAGACTGATCTTGAAGATTCACCACAAATGTCTTTGAGCGAATGAGGTAGTCATTTTCCTTAATGTTCATGTGGTTGATTTATAGCGTGCACAATGAGAGGAACAATAATCCGTAAAGATTTGGCAAACAAATACCAAAGAGTGGATCATTATTCAATAGTGAAACTTACAATATCATGATAGTCTTTATAAACGCCTTGTGAAATAACTGGAGATAAGGTTTCTTGAGAATTCCAAGAAGTACTTCTTAGATGGTGAACCAGTTGAGTCAATAGAAACCGAGTATGAGCTTGAAGTCGGATGATCAACATTCATCAAGGTTGAAAGTACTCATCAAACATATCTTTGAAAAACAATGAATCCCAAACATTGATTCCCAATTATCCTTAGTAGGTGAAGCATTAGGCGTTGGAGGAGAGTCATCAAAATCAAAACTATGAATCCCGCTTATCCTTAGTATATTCACTCTTCATCAAAAAGAATATACACTCATCATCATCAAAAATTAAGTCGTAAACCATTCTTCAAACATCCATCATCATGTAGTATATTCACTCTTCTCCCCTCAAAATTGCATCCGGTTGCCATTTTGATTTAACAAGTGAATAGGAGTATACACCAATGAACGAGATCCACTTGAGGGTTGACGGAGCGTGGGAAAACATGAAGGTTGTTGATGAAGAATGTCGATGATAATGGTCATAAACAAGAAGATTTCTCTTCTTTTGAAGATAAAGCGCGATCGAAGCGCGTACACCTTTCTTTTCTTTGAAGAACGGGGCTGAAGTGTTATCTGCAGACGCCATTATGATGAAGTACGAGGCCCGAATCAAGTGAGCAGACGTCATAGCGGTTGAATATCAAGATTGAGTTACTTGAACCCGTGAATTATGAGATATCAATCCTTGTGTTATCCATACTTTAAACTAGTCCATGTATTGAAGGATCGAAGTATCGCAATGAGTAAGGACTACCCGCACTAACATCACAAGCTTGATTGCATATATTTTGGTTAGTGACATTAGTATCCAAACCCTTTGGGGTTTCATGGTCAACCTTGATTTTGTCAATGAAAACACCTTTCCGGTAGGAATCCACCTAAGTCCAAAGATCCTTAAACATTCTACCGACGGTATCCACTTATGGCAAGATCTAGGATTGTAAGGCTTCTTATGCATAGTGGAAGACTTATCATTGTTCCTAGTTTCCAAAGATTTAGCAGCTTGGTATCCATCTAGGCGAAGTTTTGGTTTGTTTTGTTTCACAACATGTTGAACTATAGTCACGTTACTAGTCTTAGTGGATTGTACCTTGGCATGTGAATTAGGAAAATGTTTCTTATGTGGAAAAGACTCGAATTTCTAGTTTTGTTTTCTACATGCTTAGCATTCTTATGCACATAACTACTTTTAGATGCACGCCAATTCCTAGTCTTTTGAGTGTTCCTAGATAATGGTTTACAACTACTAGTAGTTCCTTGAAATCTCGTAGAATTCATCACCCTAGGTCTTGCACCTAAAATTCCGTCTTTTCGAATCTGTGCCTTTTTTCTAGCTTTTTCTAGATAATAGTTATTCCACAAGTCATTCATATCATATGAATTCTGGATTTTAATGCTTGGTTTTGACACTGTTTTTGAACTAATCCTAGAGGTGCTGGGAGTAGAAGTGGCAACGTGTTTAGAGTTAACAGAGCTAGAAGCCTTATTCTTAGATAACACAAGTGAAGTGACTGGTTTTGACAAAACTTGTTTCTCATCAACTTGGGAGGCAAACCGTGTTTTTGAAAATTTTGGTCTTTCGGATATAAACGCAGAGGGTCGCTTAACAACGAATCGGTTTCTAATGAGATGAAACCTGGTTTCCCCAAGGTTGATGGTTTTGTAAACTTAGTGTTCACACTTTTCCCTACAGCTTTTCCTAAGCTCATTCTTTAAGGCAACAATAGTGAAACTCTTATCACTAAGTTGAGCTTTGAGTTCATCAATTTTTCTATCAAAGGGTTTGTTTGTTCCATTGGCTTAGTTCTAGCTTCTTTGATGATTCACTTGGTTCTATGTGATGCTTTCTCAAAGACTCATTTTCCTTTAGTAATTTAGCCACATAAGTTGATGCTCATTATTTCTTGTTATAATAGCATTAGTGTCTTGTGTATTCATGACTAAATTACTTTTCTCATTCAAGATGTAAATATGTTTCTTCGATTGTAAATGGTTGACTCTTTGTCTTGAAGTGAGCTTTCAAAGTGTTAATTTCAAAAGTTCACGGAATTCGTGAAGTTCGAGTTTTTACGTGGTTTGTTAAGTTGAAAACTTTCTTCTTTACTACGAATCGCGATTTCAAGTGAAATGCAATGTTTTCAAGATTTGAGAATTTGTTTGAAAGTTCATCAAAAGCCTTCTTATCAACCATATCTTTTGTTTTGAAACACTTAATCTCGGACTCACCTCGAATGTAATATTTATGAAAGTCATGTTCAAAGATCATGATCGGTTTGTTTAAGTACTTTAGCGGATGTACTATGTTGAACAATAAAGGGTACCTCATTACATGACACTTGCTCAATTTCCGTCCGATATCCGCATCCACATCATGTGTAACAAGAGTCACCGGACACCGATGTGTCAAGCTTATCAATCTTAAGTCTCTATATTCGGTGCTAACTAATCCATCATCCGGTGCTTTACCCGACTCATCATCATTATATGTTGACTCGACATTCGCGATTCAAAGAACACCCGATTCTTCAACAGATACATTACCCAACATATCACAACTATCTCTCAACCGCACCCCGACACTCATCTACTTTTTCATCTATCCGAGTAACTTCCTCAATATACTTCTCCACATTATCCATGAGATGGATAAGTGTCTCTATGAACACGCTAATTTCCATTCCAAGTGTTTCTTGAAAGACACTTCACCATGTCTTGATCATAATCGATGTAAATTCCCTACGATGAATGATCAAATTGTTTGTGGATCACTTGAAGTGCGACCGAACTAACCTTTTGAACCTTCTCTTTATCAAGTTGTTGTTCCAATTGTTCTAAGTTCAATAGTCTTGTTCCGTTAATGTGGAAAAGTCTTGACGGAAAAGGAAATACATGCTCGCTCCATTGTTATGGATAGAAGTGACATGATGTGAGAGTGAAGTTGTTGATAAGGTTCAATGTTACTTTCCTTTATCTTGGCATTTTGTAGCATTGACTGGTGCATTTCTGTCTTTTCAGAGTCTGAACCCGAGATATCACATCCTCATTGATTGATTCAATCATCTTTAATCGTTCGATGTAGCAAACATTATCATTGTTGTCCACATCATCATACAATTTAAGCACTTCGAAATCACGGGTCAAGAGAATAAGACATGATGTGGTAGTATGCACGGATTTTACACGCCTATGATTTAAACCGAGAAATAGGAACTTTCGCGATTTTACTAAATCAAGACGAAACCGTTAAGCAATGACCAATGAAATGAGTTAAGATAACGATGGACCCACACAATGATAGAGGATTATGTGTTAGGGTGATGATTGTTTGAAGGATTAGCAGTAGATGTTGTTTGGTTGGGATTCGGATTGGTTTATGCCCGCTTTTCTGAGAAATTTAGGTCTAAAACTTAAAACCTCAATAACTTCTGCTCGAGCGGTTTAGACCTCGAAGAATGACTGCTGATTCGTGCCATTCTCCTCGCTTCACGGTCGTTTTGATGGGTAGAACGCTGAAAACGGAGTTACGGTTCAAGAGTTATGGTCGTTTGAAGTTTTGACGTGAAAAAACAACCAAGTCGCTACGAATTCTTGAACCAAGTCGCTAACAACTAATTCGCTATACCACCAAGTCGCTAAACAAAGGCAAGTCGCTAAGTAGTAACTCGCTAAGCTCAAGTCGCTAGCAAAATTTTGGCAGCAATTCACTACTTAAGTCGCTAAAGATACAAGTCGCTAAAGAGCAACTCACATGCACCAAGTCGCTACCTCCAAGTCGCTACCGTAGTGGAAAGTTCAATACTTGTCTCAGAATCGCTAGGTCTAAGTCGCTAGCTCCAAAGCGTAACTCGCTAGAAATTTGTGAAGCAAGTCGCTACGAAGAAAGAGATCCGTGTGTTAAGTCGCTAGCATGAAAAACTCATAAACATCACTTTTCAATCCAAAACAAGCCAACCACGATGATTCGAGCCTTCAAAATCAAAACCTAATCACTTTTGATGATTCTAAACACAAAAGTACTATCAAAATCAAACTTTAACACACCTAAATCACCCAAATGATGCAAAACCACTAAACTTTTTCAAACTCAAAACCACCTAAAACCACTAGAAATCCAAAGATGTGCAAGATATGATCTAACCATGGCTCTTGATACCAATTGTAAGATATAACTTTTCACATACACATCAAACCATAACACAAAGTAGCATATAGATGGAATTCTAGAGAGAAAGTTAGAGGTTTAGGGAACTTAGTGAGAGAAAGTGAAAGATATTATTATGAGCTCCAACTCTACCTTGGGAGGTAGAGAGTATTTATAGTCTTACATAAACGCCACACATCGGGTGTGGATCGTGGCATACAATGGGTAAAGACCCGTCCAGTCCTCCACGGTGTTACTTAACTAAATACTACTTAACTTAAAATAACTATGACTACGAGCTTTCTAATGATTACATATACTTGAGGTGACTGACTCTTTAATACCCGGAATTTCTAATTCCTAACAATGTGTGTCAGATAATTACTAAGTCTAATTGTCACAGAATATTAATGGTTTTGATAGGTATTTAATTAATTAAACTACTAATGCAGAATATAAAGTAAAAGCAAATAAATGGTAAAAGGAAATCAATAGAAGAATAGTGGTGCTAACCTAGTCAATCCTCCTATCTAGTTATGTCTACGTCTACCTACTTCCAATTACTTCAGGTGGGGTCAAATTCGAGAGGACAGCATTTGGTCAATTCGCCCTAACCTATCAGCAAAGATGCCACCACAGAAGAAATCATGCGCACCGTCATAAGTCCTGTTGTTCCTGGTCCCTAAGTCGAGTCATTAAGTACCGCTACATGCTAGATTCTAAATAGTGAGTGCCCGGCCGTTAGGAACTTAGACACTACACCCCCTAATTCTTAAGTTCATCTAAACGATAGGTGATCAGTTGGTCAAATCGTACAAGTAGAAAGGATCGTCAGTTGGTCATATCTTACCCTTCCCGTCTCAGTCCGCTTACCTAGGGTCAATTGGTCATATCTCCTAGGCAATTGGCCTCTATCGCCATTCAAAACTACCGAACCAAGGGTGACTACCAAAGAACTATGCATGCATACACTTAGAAATAATTGTACGGAAGTAAAGGTAAACGTAAACAAAACAATTAAGGAATCATAACTAGGCTAGCACCAAAGGGTGCTTAGCCGCTCATATTAATCATGCAAATCAATTCAATATTCAAAGGTACGAAATACATGAATTGAAAGTAAAAGAAATAATAAACGCTAAAGCTTATCGTAATGGTGTGACTTCTCCCTTGAAACAACTCCGTATGCTTCCTAGACCTCCTTGAGATTTTTCCCACGCTCTCGAGTGTTGTGTGTGGAATGGGATGCTTTGAAATCTTTGGAATTGTGGGGTATTTATAGGCCGGGTCTGGGTTACGGCATAACCAATAGAGGAGTTACGCCGTAACCTTCTATTTCATCGTAAATGCACTAGATCTGCTAGTTACGGCGTAACCTTATAAGTGGTTACGCCGTAGTCTTCAATAAACTCGGTTACGTCACAAGTGATGCGGTAGTTACGGCGTAAGTATCATCGGCGTGGAACCTCTTTTGACCTAATGGAGTTACGTCGTAACCTTTGGGAAGAGTTACGCCGTAACCTCTTGATAAGTTGGACTTCTGGGTCACGCAATAGTTACGGCAGAATGTGAGACGAGTTACGTAACTTCTTCAAAATAAGCATCTTGTGATAAATCTTTAGTAATGTTTCCATTTCCGCGTCTCTTTAGCTCCAATGCTCGTAATTTACCCGAAAGTGGAAAACAATGGAAAACAAGCGTAAATCCATATAAATGATATAAATAACGAGCATTATCGGGAAATTGACACTTAATAATCAAGACTATTTGATGTTATCAAATATCCCCACTTAAACTCTACTTGCCCTCAAGTAGACCTTATTAGATAGATTCCTAAAAGATATCTCCCAAAACACGGAAAATATGAGTTTACAAATCCCTTATGCTAGAATAAAACAAAGCCGAACACCTCACGAAGGGGAACAAACACTCAAATCTCTCAACTATTCTAAGTGTCAATTTCGGGTGATCACCAATTGCATATCATAGCATGTATTCTTTCATAAGCTTGGCGGTTACACAAATCTCCACCACTAGAGTTAAGGGCTAAACAATTCTCGAAGGCAATATGGGTAGACACGACAAAGGTTAAGGGGTGACTCGTCATTACTAACGTGTCACGGCGAAGTGGACAAAATCAATGATACATGACCAAATCCATGGCCAAGACACCAAAGATTGCTCGCTGCATCACCTAGACACGCTTCATGACTAAAGGGTAGGATAAGACATGGGATATATAACTGGTGTAAAATAAAATAAAAAAAACAAGCAGGTAGTCTAAATCTATAACTAAGTCATCACCACTTACCGACCGCCCAAAGTTCAAGCTTAGAAGTCTAGAGACCGGATCATGAAATGCAAGGTAGATGTGTCATTAGAGGACGTCGTGATGGGCACACTACCTTTTCTTCTTCAGTTGGTATAACTCCAACTCCAATCTTCTAATGTGACCAAGGTGGCCTCCTCGATACTAATCAATAAAGCTCATACTATAGTGCTTATAACATCGCACTTTACAATATAATAACTCAATCAACTATTTTCGAATCATTTTTTTTCAACATAGCATAATAACATAACATCCCCCCACTTGAGATGAACAATGGGAATTCGGGGGGTCTTCAATGATCTTCATAAATGTTGTCGATGAAAGCGTGATTTCCAAACCTTTTCACTCGAACCTTGAACTTAGGCAAATGATGATTTCCCAATTACAAATAAAGACTACAGGGTAGGCTAAGGTGTAAGGGTGTAACGAAACAATATATTGGGTTGACAAAATGAAAGGAATGGCTCAGAAGGGTGTATCTAGGGGTATCTTGCACTAAAGGGGAGTGCAACAAAAGGGTTTCACATGGAGGTCGAAAATTCGAGGTGACTAGTCGATAGACTCACAATGGTACGCTGTTGGGAAATAATCCTATAATACTGCCTTCTAAAACTGAAAAGTCCAAATACATCGAGCTAACTCAACATACCTCGTCTATGGTCTCGAAATGATGCAAAGGCCAAGTTCTAAAGTTTACAAGCTACCGACACACTCATAATTTGGTAGATTTGGGGTAAAACATTGGAAACGAATAAGGCTAATCTCACCATGTAATATCAAGGGTTGTATGTGCTCGGCTAAGGTCTAATCTAGTTAGGTTTGGAAAAACATGTCAAAATTTTAAAAATGGCATAATTTTTCAAAATAAACTAGAAAAATGAGGGCGAAATAAAGTTCAAGAGATAATTCTACTCCCGTCCCCCCACTTGAATTGTACAAAGTCCCTTTTGTACTAGGCATTAAAATAAAGGTGAAGAGAAAGGTAGAATTAGAGCAAGAACTTCCCTGAAATTTGCTCTAAAAAGAAGAAAGCCCACGAGAAAGAATCGTGCCTTCGTTTAAGTGTCAAGAACAAACTTCAATCCCTGAAATCACAATACCGACAAGTATAATTCTAAAAAAGAAAAAAAAATGAAAACACACCTAACTCACTTTCGTAGAATCACGGTTGCATTTAGCGAATGCAACAAGTTTTTAAACCACTTGGTGTCCCAAGTGGACGAGTGAAGTCTCGTGAGGGTTTACAGGAACACACCCACAAAGTTCATTTAAAAACTAATACAAGTTTCTTGTGTTTTAAAATGAAAGAATTAAAAGCAGAGAGAGTTACGTCGTAACTCCTATGAGAGAGTTACGCCGTGAATCGGCAAAACTGGTATGAGTTGTGAAGCGAATAGTTACGGCGTAACCATCGAGATGGAATTACGCCGTAATTGGTAATGCGTCAAAATTTCTGCTGCTAAAATGTTGGTTACGGCGTAATCACCAAGATGAGTTACGGGTAACTCCGTTCGGATCAACAATCGCAGCAGAATTACTTCTTTGTCTCCTGCAAAAATGGTTAGAAAACACAAAACCCAACAGAAATGAAATAAAAACAAAAGAAAGGGATAATTCGGGTTGTCTCCCGAAAGAGAACTTTTCTTTATTTACGAGTCTTTAAGTTAGACTCTTAGCCGTGGGCTACTAGTGCTTGTCCGTCATCTCATGGACTGGGCAATCTCCATTTTGAAGCCAGCTGATCAAATTCTCATCCCGTTTGTATCCATCTCCAAGTTCTAAACACCCTAAGTAAATTTTTTTGATCTTTTGGTAGGGGTGATCAAAACCTTTGGCCTTATCTTCTTCACTAATACCAAGCAGCGGCCTAGCATAACTTAACTGTTTTTTAGTCCAATTTTTAAAATTTTTGACAGTCCTTGGCATTTTGAAAACAGTTTTATCATCGCCAATCTTTAACCAAACCAGTCTTTCCTTCTCGTTTTTATCAAGCCCATATATTTCTTTAAAGGGTTTTCCGAAAATCACCCCAGTCAGCCCATCTGCCACGAACTCGCTAACATCATCCAAAACCACAAAGTCGACTAGAAACGAGTGTGTTCCTACAAAAACTCGTATATTTGTTGCTATCCCGAGGAAGTTGTTTCCTTTGTAATCAAGCTCCTTTTCCATAACCTCGGTTGTAGCATTCCTTAGAGATAATGTTGATGGGGAATCAGGTCGATAAATGGGTGAAAATCAATGAACCCAATTTTGCATGAGATTTTCGAGATAGTGGGGATTCCTATGATGGATTCGTGCCCCCATCTCATAAAAGCGTGGTTGGTCCGATTGCACTAATGTTTTCGAGTTATCTTGCCAATGGGTCATCTCGACATCACTTGAGAGGTCTTCAAGACTTAATCCTAAGTTATCCTCTTCCTCAAAATTTACGAAAACATCAAAATCCTTCCTCGAGTCAATCTCTCCGTGATCCGGGGTCGCTAAGAAACTTTTCAAGGGCTTCACCAAAATTCCCCACCGGGTCAATTGCACACACCTTCTCCGGGTAGACAAATGTTCATTAGGTCCGAATGTGGCAATCTCTCCATTAGCTTCCGAGTTAATTTTCCGGCGAAGACATCCACTTTAGAGTGAGCAAGAGTAAGCATGGGTCTTCCTAAAATGACAGGTATTATGTCGTCTTCCGGAATGTCAAGAATCACAAAATCCACTGGGAAAAGGAATCTCTTAATCTTCACCAATACATTTTCAACAATTCCTAATGGCGATTGCATGGATCGATCAGCCATTTCAATTTTCATCTTGGCCGGTGTGAAAAACTAGAAGGGGGGGTTGAATATTTTTACCAATTTAAAACTTCCTTTTAAATATTTAGATCGACTTATGTCAATCTATTTGGTTGTTCATGTTGGACGTTGATAGATAGATATATAAACGTGTAATAAAAGATAAAGAGTAAGAAGCACATCACTACGACACAAGTTATTTATAGTGGTTCGGCTACAAGGACACCTTCCTTGCCCTACTCCACTCCCTGAGTAACCTACTCGAGAGTTCGTAAGCACTACACCAACTCCTTATGGCGGAGAAGCCTTCACAACGTCGCTTAACCTTTTTCCGGTACAAAGCTAAATACCGAGTTCCTTCACACCAAGGTGAACCACACCTAACACAACGTCGCCTACCCTTTATACGGTGCTAGGCTAACCACCGAGTTCTTTCACACCAAGGAGAACTAATCCTATCACAACGTCGCCTACCCTTTATTAGGTACTAGGCTAAGCACCTAGTTCCATTACTATGGAGGAACTACTACCCTTCACAACACAACACCTAATATCAAGGAGATCTACTCCTTGTTACAACATCATCAAGGATATCACCATCCTTGGAAATAAACAACTACTTATATGTATAACGATGCACCTCATCGATTATACGACCTAGGCATTCTTCCCAAATGCGACTTGATTTGATTCATCGGCATCCTTCACTAATGCCTTTGACACAACGCTTGGCACCTTCACTAATGCCTTCGTCTTGACACCTTTAGCATTCTTCACTAATGCTTTAACACGAATGATGAGCACCTTTCACTAATGCTTTCATCTTGACACTTTCGGCATTCTTCACTAATGCTTTAACACGAATGATGAGCACCTTTCACTAATGCTTTCATCTTGACACTTTCGGCATTCTTCACTAATGCCTTCAACCCAACATCTATGGAGAAAGGAAGAACTATCAACAAGAGAACCTTAGTTGTCTTGATGATGATGAAGCATGGCAACTCATGGACTTGAGCTTGCACGTCTTCAAGAAGTGGTGATCTCTCCTTTAAGAGGAACCTAGAAGATCACACAAAAACAAAAGACAAACTACATAGATCACTTGGATCTGAGGTTAGAGGTTAGAATACTTGGGGAAGTATGTGTGTAAAGTGATGAGTAGAAAGGAAGAAATGGCTCTCTATTTATAGAGAAATTCTCTCTTGTTCCCGGATCCCACGGATCCCTTCCACTGGGATCCGCTAGCACAAAGCCGTGGATCCGTGGAACGCCCTCTTGCCCATGGGTATTTTTGGTTATGGGTCATGGGTCATGGGTTATGGGTTGATCAATGGTTTTCTTTCTAGATACAATGTATCTTAAGGATACAATGAACTTGGTTAAGTGGTATATATAAAACCATGGGTTATGGGTCAATACCATTTGTTAGTTTTTACCCATTTTAGTATTTACATGTTTTTACCCATTTCAGCATTTACATGTTTTTACCCATTTTAGTATACTTAGTTTAAGTATATGCTAACCCAATATGTAAACACTAGTTGTTGTACATATGTATCATAAAATCACTTACTTGTTTTAGTGTTTTATGTGAAAACGTAAGTGTGTTAGGAAACTATTAACTCAAACTATTTACGTATTCTATTTGTTTCGTTAAAATGATTTTACGTTTGTTATCGACAAAACATTAGAAGATCGTAAAATATAAATAAACGTTTTTACGGCTTATTTGTATTAACAGTCGGTTTTAAGTTGCCAATTCCCAAACGCAAAAACATCGAACGAGGCATTATGCTAATACTAGCTCCAAGATCTGCCAGAGCTTTACACATATTTAGGCTCCCGATATAGCAAGGGAGAGTAAAGCATCTTGGATCTTTTTCCTTTTGTGGTAGCTCGTTCCTCAAAACCGCTGAGCATCGTTCGTTGAGGCGAATAGTCTCATCATAACTTAATTCCCGCTTAATATCATGACGATAAGCATTATCAGAATCATCAGTAGGAGGGTTTACCAGCAAAGTTTGGTCCAAAAGTGATTGTTTCTCCAAGCTTATCCGTCGCTTAACCTTTTCGAAAGGTCAAAGGTTCTTCGAGGATAGTTTCTACATGTGGAAAACTTCTTCCTCCCGAGCCGCTAGGTAATCGAGATGGCTTCTAAACATGAACTAACACTTCTCTAATCTCTTTATCCTATCATTGTGAATTTTAATAGAAGAGATCAGATTATCCACGAATGCTTTCATCATCTTTTCTATCCTATCATCGCGCTATTGATTCTTTGATGTGGTCAAGAATCTTCTTCTCAAGATTGTTCCCAAGATTGGTCTCAAATACACTTTTATCCTTCTCAACCCTACACGCTTGACCTTCTCTTTCCAACCTTTGTTTTCAAAAATTTCCCGTAATTGTATTCTTGCTTCGTTATTGTCTTAATTACCTTATGATCGGGTTATCTCTCGGTCCGTATCATGTATCCATGTGCCACTTGTAGCAATGTTCGAAATCATTGAACACATTCCAAGGCCCGATCGAGTCATGCTAGGAATAGGTCTTGGTGAATCAAGGAGTTCTCGTGTTCGCGCATTAATCCCTCGATAGAAGACATATACGATCCGATGTTTGTTTAAATCATAAGTAGGGCATCGATAAAGAAGCTCATTAAATCTTTCCCATGCTTGGTACAACGCTTCTTCTCCAATCTGAATGAATTGATAGATTTTCCGAGAAGCTTAGCCATTTTTTAAGGAGGGCAAAATTGCCGGATTTAACTCCTTTCTTAGTTTTACCCATGCTTCTTTACTTTCACTTGGAAGTTTGTTATACCATCTTTTGTCTGTTCGAAGAGAGTCATAGGAAAAATCCTTGCGGTGATGAATAACTTGGAGTACCCATGACGTTGAAAAGAGATGATAAGTGGAGAACTTCATCTATGTGATCCCGAACGCCCTCATCTTCGTCTCCGAAAACTTAAGCTCATGTAACTCTCGAATAATATGATCCGGGATGGAGTATTTTTCGGTAGGAGAATCTGAGTGAAGCTTCGTTGGCGATTATCGTTTGGTCGGACCAAATCGCTCCATAGTTAGGTCATTGACATTATTTTCATTGATGAGCTCCAGTTATGTGTCCGATTGGTCTGATTCGTAAAATGAGAAGATGTTGTGAATAGGAACCGAGAATAGATCCTCTTTTCGAAATTGTTTCTCCGGTCAACAAATGAGGTAGCGAGAAAGGGCCTAGAGCTACGAGTCTTGTATCCCGACATTATCGAAAGAAAATTAAAAATGCACTTAATATGAAATCCTAAATTAGCTCCCAAGCAATGCGCCAAAAACTTGATGCGGGTTTCTTGACCAAGTCTTAATATTTATAGTGTCTCGCTATACCTATGGTCTACCCTAATGCACTAACGGGCAGTGTACCCGGTCGTGTGTAGTGTAGTAAATGGTAAAGCCGAGGTCGTCCCAAGAGCTATGTGTGTCGGATAATTACTAAGATTGTCACATAATATTAATGGTTTTGATAGGTATTTAATTAATTAAACTACTAATGCCGAATATAAAGTAAAAGCAAATAAATGGTAAAGGGAAATCAGTAGAGGAATAGTGGTGCTAACCTAGTCAATCCTCCTAGCTAGTTATGTCTACGTCTACCTACTTCTAATTACTTCAGGTGGGGTCAAATTCGAGAGGACAACATTTGGTCAATTCGCCTAACCTATCAAAGAAAGATGCCACCACAGGAGAAATCAGCGCACCGTCATAAGTCCCGTTGTTCCCGGTCCCTAAGCCGAGTCATTAAGTACCGCTACATGCTAGATTCTAAATAGTGAGTGCCCGACCGTTAGGAACTTAGACACTACACCCCAATTCTTAAGTTCATCCAAGCGATAGGTGATCGGTTGGTCAAATCGCACAAGTAGAAAGGGTCGTCGGTTGGTCATATCTTACCCTTCCGTCTCGATCCGCTCACCTAGGGTCGGTTGGTCATATCTCCTAGGCAATTGGCCTCTATCGCCATTCAAAACTACCGAACCAAGGGTGACTACCAAAGAACTATGCATGCATACACTTGGAAATAATTGTACGGAAGTAAAGGTAAACGTAAACAAAACAATTAAGGAATCATGACTAGGCTAGCACCAAAGGGTGCTTAGCCGCTCATATTAATCCATGCAAATCAATTCAATATTCAAAGGTACGATATACATGAATTGAAAGTAAAAGAAATAATAAACGCTAAAGCTTATCATAATGGTGTGACTTCTCCCTTGGAAACAGACTCCGTATGCTTCCCTAGACCTCCCTTGAGCTTTTTCCCACGCTCTCAGTGTTGTGTGTGGAATGGGATGCTTTGAAATCTTTGGAATCCGTGGGGTATTTATAGGCGTGTCCGGGTTACTGGCGTAACCAATAGAGGAGTTACGCCGTAACCTTCTATTTCATCATAAATGCACTAGATATGCTAGTTACGGCTTAACCTTATAAGTGGTTACGCCGTAGTCTTCAATAAACTCATTTACGTCGTAAGTGATGCGGTAGTTACGGTGTAAGTATCAGCGGCGTGGAACCTCTTTTGACCTAATGGAGTTACGTCGTAACCTTTGGGAAGAATTACGCCAAAACCTCTTGATAAGTAGGACTTCTGGGTCACGCAATAGTTACGGCGTAATGTGAGAGACGAGTTACGTCGTAACTTCTTCAAAATAAGCATACTGTGATAAATCTTTAGTAATGTTTCCATTTCCGCGTCTCTTTAGCTCCAATGCTCGTAATTTACGAAAGTGGAAAACAATGGAAAACAAGCGTAAATCCATATAAATGATATAAATACCGAGCATTATCGGAGGAAATTGACACTTAATAATCGGGACTATTTGATTTTATCACCTAGTAGTGGTATTGGGTTTAATAGAACTCAAGGAGGTTTTAATGCCATGGTTTTTCATATTCTAATTGGGCTAAATTTCCTGTAACTAGGAAGTCATTTCAAGATATTGTGTTTTTGTTAATGGGAATTTGTAGTCTTGGAAGAGTAAGAAACAAGCCACTCTGTCCAAGTTATCTACTGAAGCAGAATATAGATGCATGGCATCTGCTACTTGTGAATTCATGTGGATCTTAAAGGTTTTCAACGATCTGGGTGAAACTGGGTTAATACCAGTTGACTTATTCTGTCATAATAAGTCTGCTATTCAAATAGCAGCTAACCCTGTTATGTATGAGATAACTAAGCATTTTCATATAGATGTGCATTTGATTAGAGAGAATGTGGCATATGGGTTGATTAAAACTGTGAATATTGAGGCTAAACAGCAGTTTGCTAGTATCTTGACAAAGGCTCTTGGTTCTGTGCAACACGCTTATTTGGTTATGGAACTGGGTATGATAAACTTATTTGTTTCATAAGTTTGAGGGAGGGTATTGAAATATATATCTATTTAACAAACTTATCAAACTTAAAGGTTTAGTATATAAATATTTCTTAGTCTATTTCTTCCAATACTAACTTTGGTGCCAGATTTGTAATGTGTTATTTGTGCAGGGTTCAAAGTGTAACATTGCACTATATAAGTTCTCATTCTGCTTTAGGGTTGCAGTATCTCTCTTACAAGTTTCAAATATAGTCTTGGTTCTCTCAAGGTTTCATCTGTTTGTCATTGTAGTTTTGGCTAGTATTGTTGATTGTAGTTTCTAGTATTATAGCAGATCATCTTGATCTGCTGATCTGCTGGTTTATTTTGGTTAAGAACTGTTAGTGTGTGGGTCTTTGTATCTAATATCACTCATTAGGAGGACTATCATCTTTTCTTTGTATTGTACTGGATTGCATCCATTTAGGGACAAATCTGTTGTGTTTGTTGTTATAATAAAAGTATCACTAAAGAGTGGATGGTTGGGTGATTAGATCCGTGTGTTGTTTTGATACAATTTTTACATAATAATTACTTCACAATGCACCTCTATCACCAAATTGCTTTTTGTGAAACACAAAATTTTCATTACATTCCGTTTTGACGACTTCTTTAAACCACATACTAAAATGAATATGTAGCCGAAACGGTCTTACCAATATTACAGGTATCGAATGAAAAAGTTATTTTTTGGCTAGAGATGAAATAATAATAATAATAATAAATAATTGGAGAATATTAAAAGCAGCATGTTTCAAATAACCTTTTCTTCAACTAGTCTATATTTAATGTGGATACATTTGTCATGATGAAAAATTTCGTGTTCTTTACATATTAAAACGTTTAACAGCTATCCTCATTGATTTTGATTGCGACTAACAAGACTTTCAATGCTAATTCAATAAAGATGTTAGGTAGTGAAGTTGGACTTCATTTACTGATATTGTACATGGTTGACATCACAAAGTATTTACGAAATTGTAAAATATTGCATCTAAATTACTTAAAAAAAACTGTAATGTATAGTAATATGAAGCTTACAAATATAAAATATGTATTAATCTATAATTATAAAAGATTAGACACATAAATTCATTTTAACTTTTATTATTACTAGTATAAATCACTTATATTATTATTCTTTTTAATTATTATTATGAATCACTTGTATTATTATTATTATTATTATTATTATTATATTATAATAATAATAATAATAATTATTATTATTATATCAACACTTTTATTAAAACTCATAGGATTCTACAAAATTAGTGGGAGTTCTAGAAACCAACCTACCCACACCTCTAAAGAATAAAGAAACAAATCCTATTAAAATATGAATTAAATCACGCTTTCTAATGTCTTGAAATCGTAGAGAAACGTCGAACGCGCTTTAGTAAGGTTCTTGCATCATTATTATTATTATTATTATTATTATTATTATTATTATTATTATTATTATTATTATTATTATTATTATTATTAAAACTCACTTCATTAGAATACCAAAAGAATTTACAAGAGTTGGTGAGGTTCGATACACCAGTTGGCCTCCAAACTTTCCGGATCTAAAACTTAGTCATGAAAATAAAGCACACTCTTGGCGTTATTTGGTGGTAATAACAATAATTAGAAAAAGACCTTTATTTTGTAAGACTAATAAATGAGCTACGCTATATGTGTAATTGTATACACATAATTTTATCGTAGCTATATAAACTATTACTACTTTTCATCGTTAGAAGTATGTTCGGTAAAATCAACGACAACAAAAAGCAATAGCTAGAAAAAGTAGCAGAAACCCGAAAGCAAGAGAATGTTTACTACATATCAATGGTCAAGTCCTATCAAACATCATCAAAATGTTCACAAGTTCATGATTCTCGAAGTGGTATTATTGTCTCTAGAAGTGGTACTCTCAATTTAGAACTTACACTGGCTGCACCAAAGCCAATGGAGCCAAACAAGTCATCTACCACTGTTACAAAAAATCTCATAGAAACTGGTCAAAATGGCCCATGAAGAGTGGTTTTGGAACCACTCTCCGAAGGGGGTATCTCCATAATCGAAACATATATAAACCGGTTTGGCAACCGGTCTCTATTAGAAGCATCGACACCGATTTTCTCTTTAAAATCGGTCTCCATTATAGAGTAAACAAACATAGTTTTATTGGACATCGACACGGTTGTCCTACAACCTGCCTTTATAGAAGATCCAACCTATCTTTATAAAGAGTAAAAGATATGTTTTATCTCAAAACCCGCTTTTGATAAAACTATTTTACTAAAAAAATCATTTCTAAAATTTCCCAATTTTTAGAAATTGAAAAATTTTAGAAATGATTTTTTAATAAAAATATATATAAATGCACCAAATATAAATAAAGCGATTAAAATACACTACAAATGTCGAAATCAACAAAGTAAAATAAGATAATATGTTAATTCAACTAAACATAAATCCTAGGCAAAATCCAAATTAAAACACTAGAATTTAACAAACTATAAAGAAACACACTAGAATTCAGCATAACTGAACAACATTATCTGGGATTAATCGCGCCACAATGTAAACTATGCACCAATAATGGCGTTCAACTTTATGCTCTCTAATCGACGTCGTCACTACAAGGTACCTACATGTAAATTAATGAAATAAATGGTTATACAAAAACTAAGACGTTTTCGGTGCAAGAATTAAGCGCCAATTATTTAACAATGACCAATGACACACAAGATAAAGCGATTAATCATTTCATTAACATCAAATAAAAATCAATTAACAAGGGCGCATTAGCCTAAAACCTTAAGCATACCAAAAATTATCCTAAATCCGACATTAACCTTTTGGATGTTGTAATCAGCAAGTGTCCGACCATCCTCTAATTACCTCCCGGCAAATATCAATCTTTGCTAGTCTGGTGGGATACCTTCTTTATCCTATAAACCAATCACACGGTTAGCAAAACGCCTGTTAGAGAACAAAAAGTAACTCATGCAGTAACAAAAAGCTTATTTATTTTGCATATAGATTATTAATTTTACAATACGTATCCATAAATTTTCTAAAAGAATAAAGAACTATGCCACCTTAAGTAACTCACTCACTCTGTATGGCCAAGATAGAAACTGTCCATCTCATGAGCTCCATCTAAAAGTTTCTTTGGGAATGCGACCTGGGATACACATAAAAAAGAAGAGCATGTTTATTCAAATCGGTATTGCGGTGTCTATAATGTTAACTAAGGTATGAAAAGTGTGTTACACGAATTTTGAAATCACTATCAGTAGTAACAATGAACTTCCCATCAAGTAAGAACTCTTGTAGTGTGATACGTCCATTAGTAAATTTGTTTACTTTAAGAATTGTACACATCAAGAGAAACACTTACAAGACTAGTGATGATGCTCAATAGTAAGCAAGAAGCGGTTATGCCTTCTTTTGGACTAATGCTTGGATCTCTAAGCTCGTCCATTGTCACTTATGGCAAATGCACTCACTTTCTTCTCTGTTGACCTATTAACATCACATAATTAGTCGATAACAATGACAACAAATTGGAAATTATTGATATACCGATATGCATTAAGCAAGTGCCAATTGTGTATAATCACACTATGCTAGCACATCCTAACAATATATTTAGTATTCATTAAAAATACATATATTTAAGTGGCAACCATTTGATTCATAATGCCAAACAAAACACACATCCCAATCCAACAATGAACAAAAGAAAAAGAGTATATACAAGAAGTATTCCCCAAATCTCTAAATAGCATCAAACAAAGTAAAACTCAAATTGAGCATAATAGTAACAACTAAATAAGAATAGCTTTGTAGTGCTGCTTTTACTAAAAAAAATACACTACATAAATACACAATAATTAACCAACTAACATTAAGCTTAATCAACTAAATGAACACTCGATTAAATAAACGAACAAGTGAATACATTAGAACAACTTAAGTACTTAACATAGTTCATCTAATTACAAATTACTATCACTAATGACATATACATATCATACAACTACAAATTACTACAATGAAAAAACCAAAGCATAAAAACTTGTAATAGAAGAGTTAAATGAACAAAGAGCATTCAATTGAGAAATAAATCATCATACAACTACATTTCCCAACGAGGGTGAAAAAGGGCCAAGTCGGTCTACCCAATCAAAACAAAATGGACCAAGGAGAGACTCATTAATGGGGTAAACCTAATAGACAAAAGCTGTTGGATGATAATAAATGTCCATAGGTTCTTAGTTTCCAAAGTCAAAAGATCGAATCTTGGGAGGTAAAAACATACAGGTTAGTCCATAAATGTCTACAGAAAGAGATAACCTTTATGCCACCTACAATTGGTTCTCAAAGGAATTAGTATACCGTAAGTGGTCCATGGAATGACCGTGTGTGGTAAATGTTGTTGCTAGAACACGCACTTGCGAAGATGGGAATTGACAGCATCCCTTGCAAACATCTTTGTTGCAACAAATTGGAACATGTCACTTAATCATCAAGAGGTTGTATTACGGAGGAATGGGTACATCCATGCTATAGGTTAGAGACTTGGAAGAAAGTATATTCTTTTCATATAAAACCAATCGAGGTCCCGTCCATTGGCCCAAGTGCCTTTGTTCCAACTAGTCATTGCCACCAAAACATAATCCACAAGTTGGAAGACCAAGGAAAGAAAGAAAAAGTCAAGGACCGAAAAGGATTTCAAGATAGTTAATGATGGTAAGCTTTCAGAGGCACAAGGCGTAACTTGTGACAAATGTGGGTCAAGAGGTCACAACCAAAGAACATCTGTCTTTGGACCAAGAATGCCAAAGTCAAAAGAGAAAAATGCAAGCAAAGGGTGGATTTGGATTCGATACTCCTGAGTTCACAATCAAAGACAAGAGCAGATAGTCAAGATAAGGGAAGGCACCGACAATGAAGATGGTGCAAAAAAGAAGAGAGCACCAAGGAAGAAGGTGGTTGTGTTAGGTTGAAGTATCTGTCATGTCTGTGTTTCTAGTATGTCTGTTATGTCTGTGTTTCTAGTATGTCTTATGCACAATGTCAATTAAGTTGTTTTGGATGTTTATGGCATTATATGCCTTGAAACTTGATTGATTAATGGTATGGTTGCTTTAGACTTTATTTTGTTTGACTTTCATTTGGTATGTTATTTTGTTTGACTTTCATTTGGTATGTTATTTTGTTTGACCCAAATGTACACATTCTTCTGGTATGTTGTTTTGGTAATTTGGTAACTGTACTGCACTATGATAGATAAGACCAAGCACTGCATACATAAAAGCATACATAAAAGGCATACATAAAAGACCATAAATAGGTTCAAGTACACATGAAAGACCATAAAAGGCATACATAAAAGCATACATAAAAGGCATACATAAAAGCACTGCACTAACTTATTTTAGGTGGTACTACATACGCAACCATGAAAGAGGTTGTAAGACCGATTAACTTCAAGATAAGACCATAAACCATGAAAGACCAACTGCTGATAAGACCATAAACCAGTGCTTCTAACCCATTCTTTTCTTTCCCTTCCCCTTCCCTTTTGGTGCTGCACTTTCAGTTGGTGCAACATAAGGTTTGACACCAAATTCTTCAAGAGTGGCCTTTGCAGGCAATCCTAGAACTTTAGTCCTTGAATCAAATAGAAGCTTTTGAATCTGTTTTTGGGATAGTGGCTTATCAACAGGAAAAGAGCTTGAGCCCACCTTTGGTCCTACATACAGAGGTGGAAAATATAAGTAAAAACAAAATTAATCAAAAATACTTATGCAAAGTTAAACCATATATGACTTTGACTACTACATCAACATTTAATAAAAGGACTAACTTACTTGAATCAAGCATATAATGCTAGGCATTATTAGAACCATCTACGTGTAAATTTGTATCGATACTACAATATTTAGAGCTTTTTGTTCCTATATTACATATTCTTGTATTCTCAGTGTTATCAACAGTTGATAATTTGATATTATTAAGTTGTCTAAACTTAAGCCACCAAATTTGACACTATCATAAAGGTATCATGGATATCCCATTAATCTTTTCACACAGTTGTAACAAATTCATACAATGATACACGTTCTATATTCCATTTAGTAACATTCACATAGAAAATGCTAGCCGAACCACAAACTTATGAACCGTTGCTCGTTGCGGCCGGCTACAACAACATGATTTTGTGACGGGTATAGTGAATTTCAAAATATACTAAAAAGTACTAAAGAATATAAAAGAAACAGTAATATTATACCTCACAACCTAAAAATTGACCACATTCATCAAACACGAATGTATAGTTTCAACCTGTTTACCTCAATAATAATGTCTAATAAAGTTTCGAACATCATTAATTTCGAAATATTTTAGCTTACTTTGTAACAAATAGGCTATCTTCTCCACAGACGCGCGGCAGCACATTACTTATTTGTTTGGCGTATGTTTCTTTTATGTGTCGATGAATTAACATCGTTAGGTTAGATGACAAGATAATGGAGTTGGGTTTATTGGTTGTAGGGTTTTGTGAAAAGAGGATTTTTTTTTTTTTTTTTTTTTTTTTTTACACTTATGGCCTAAAACTATAATAAATTAACCCACAAGTACATCCATACATGTATATTTCATTTTTATTTTTCCATCACATAAAAAACGAAAATTAACAAAAGATTGAGTAAAGTCATTGTCAATTTTGACTTTTATTAACAAATCACACTGCTTGATTTCGCCTTCGTGGCAAAATAAAGCTTTCCTACTGGTTTAATTTTTTTTCAATAAGAATAATTTTGCAATATCACTGCAAAATGATATAATTCTTTTATTATATAAAAGATTCAAAATAATATGTAAGGGAATCATTGTATTATACCTAACTTGATAACGGTGACGACGATTGACGATGGTTACGGTAACGACGGTGCCAGAGTTTGGGTTTTGATCGACGATCAGATAGAGACACAGATGGTGACAATAGTTTCCGGTCTTAGGTTTCGCTTGTGGTGGTCGATAACGACAGTGGAGTGGTGACGGTGAAAGTGATCGGAGATGAACATGTTGATCGATGACGGTGAAAGTGATCGGTAAATTTACGAGTGATTAGGTTGTGAGTGGGTCGCCCTTTCGTTCATTTGGTGATTAGGTTGTGAGATATTTTGGGACAAATGAAAATAGCGATATGATAAGAGAGAAGGACAAATGAGCGATTTGTTTATTTTGTTTTTGCTTTTATCTTATAAATTTTCTTTTTATAATTAATAGCCTAAACATATATTTGGTGAGTTTTTGTATCTTTAGTGAGTAAAAGTTTTAGGTGTCGTTTGTTTTTTTTTCCACTAAGCACTATTTCCCTCTTTTCACTTTTTTTGTCTACCAGCGCGCATAAGTTTCTGTTGTATTTTTGCAGACAAAAGTGCTTCTTTTCACTTTTAAATTTCACAAAATCCTTCACTTCTTACCTCTTTTTTTCACAAACCCTGCATCTCTTTCTCAATATTTGTTTTTATACGTTTCCGTCCGTCTTTATACGTTTTCATACGTTTTTATCCGTTTTCGTCAGTTTTAATACATTTTCATCCGTTTTATACATCTTCGTCCTTTATTATACGTTTTCATTCGTTTTATATGTTTTGTTACGTTTTTGTACATTTTTATCCGTTTTCATCTTTTTATACGTTTTCGTCCGGGTTTGTACGTTTTCTTTCGTTTTTGTACGTTTTCGTTCGTTTTTATACGTTTTTGTCTTTTATACATTTTCATACGTTTTTATCTCTTTTCGTCCATTTTTATAGGTTTTCATTCATTTTTGTATGTTTTCGTCCGTTTTTATACGTTTTCGGCCATTTTATACGTTTTTGTCACTTTTTATACGTTTTCGTCTGTTTTATATGTTTTTATCCGTTTTCATCTGTTTTTATATGTTTTCGTCCGTTTTTATAAGGTTACTTATGTTTTCATATGTTTTTATCCGTTTTCGTCAGTTTTTTTACATTTTCGTCTGTTTATACACGTTTTCATCAGTTTTCTTACGTTTGTATCCGTTTTCATATGTCTTTATCCATTTTTGTCCGTTTTTATACGTTTTCATTCTTTTTATACGTTTTCATTTATTTTCATACATCTGTATCCGTTTTCGTCCGTTTTTATACGTTTTTGTCCGTTTTATATGTTTTCTGACATTTTATCCGTTTTCGTCCGTTTTTATATGTTTTCATAAGTTTGTATCCATTTTCGTCTATATTTATACGTTTTCATATGTTTTCGTACGTTTTTGTTCGTTTTTATACGTGTTCATCTAATTTTATATGTTTGCATACGTTTTTATCTATTTTTATCCGTTTTTGTATGATCTTATACATTTTTTACGATTTTGTATGTTTATATATGTTTTTGTACCTTTCATATGTTTTTATGCATTTTAATAAATTTGTACATTTTCATACGTTTTTATCCGTTATTAACCATTTTTATCCGTTTTCATACGTACAAAAACGTATAAAAACGTACAAAATGTAAGAAACCATACAAAAATGGATGAAAACATATAAGATGGATAAAAGCATAAGAAAATGTATAAAACGGATGAAAACGCGTAAGAATGGATGAAAATGTAAAAAAAATGGATGAAAACGTACAAAAACAAAAGAAACATATAAAAACGGATGAAAGTATATTAAAATGGACGAAAATGTATACAACGAAAACATAAAAAAACGTATAAAACAGATAAAATATAAAAAGAGTATAAAAGGAGACAAAACCGTATAAAAACAGATGAAAACGGACAAAAACGTAAGAAAACGAGTGAAAACGTATAAAACGAACGAAAACGTATAAAAACGGATGAAAATGCATATAAATGGACGAAAATGGGCGAAAACATATAAAAACGGATGAAAACGCATAAAATGGACGAAACATATTAAAACGGAGGAAAACGTATGCAAGCAGACGAAAACGTATAAAATCGGATGAAAATGTAAAGAATAGATGAAAACGTATAAAAACGGATAAACCGATAAAAATGTATGGAGACGTATAAAAACGGACGAAAAGGTATCAAACGGTCGAAAACAGATAAAACGTATTAAAACACAAGTAAACGGGTGAAAACGTATAAAAACTGATGAAAACGTATAAAAAAGGATAAAAACAAACGAAAACGTATTAAAACGGATGAAAACATATAAAAGTAAACGAAAACGTATAAAAACAGGCGAAAATGTATGAAAACGTACAAAAATGCACAAAACGGATGTAAACGTATAAAACGGACGAAAAATTGTTTTTTATAATCCGTATTTTAAGCGATTGCTTGTTTCGCATTCAACATTTTAGTATCATTTGACAAAATGATTTATATTCTCAAATCCCAAAACATTAGTGAAAAAGGTACTTTAATAGCACAAAAACAAACGGTATTGTTCCCTGCAATCGAAAATGATATTGTTATTATTTTGTATTTAATGTTTCAGAATATCAAAAAAATATATATCGTTCACTGTATAATTGTTTAAATCATATAACTATCACGTTATACAAATACAATTAGAACTAAAAAAGTGAACGTTTAGTATCACCAATATTGGGTTAATTACTCTACTAATAAAATGAGATAATGGAGGCAACATGTAAATTAGTGGCGCCAATGTCCAATTGACTATGTCAATTAGAAAATTCCAACGAATTATTTGGAAGACTTAGAGGAATTTTCTAGTGGCGCCAACAATTTTGGCACTATATAATATTAAATGTTAAATACATATTATGTTAATTATACTTTGGACAATAACATAATATAGATAAATTAGAAGAAAGACACTATAAACCAAATATCAAAAAGTGCTTGGTTGCACAGAGACCGGGTCTCTTAACAATACTAGTGTCTAAATGTTTTCTATAATAGAAACTGGTTAGTACTACCACTCCCCGCTAGTAAACCAGTGTTTATTAAGAGGTGTCTTTAAGCTTTTTTGTAGTACTTCTCTCCAACTTAGGCCAATTATTAGTGCTATTTAGTTTGATTTTGATTCCTACCCTTGTTCGAGGCTCGTTTAATAAATGAGCTCAAGCCGAAATGTGGTTGGGACATGTTACCTTTACAAAATCATGTAAGAACTAAATAAACGTATTGGCGAGGCAATGTTTAAGATATTCTGACCAAATTATCATCTACGTACTTGTCTCTTTTTTACCATAGTAAAACTTGAACAACAACTTTGGATCTTCACCATTGTTCCTTAACTTTTCAAATAAATTCTAGTATCAATAACTTAACCAAGCAACAAAAGAGTAATAAGTTAACCAAGCTTTTGTGTAAAATAAATGAACCAACTACCCTATGACACTTCTTTAAACCTCAACTACTTTAATAACCATACCTGCAAGGCTGCAAGTCTCACATTTAAAGGTATATATTTCTATCAAACTTAAAAGTGAGTTGTTGGTTTATCAACACAAAAGTGATATAACTGATGATTTATAATTTGAGTTTGAAATCATTTTTTAAGGGTTGAAAATGTAGAATTCAGTTACTTTATTGAGGCTTCATATTTTAGGCTCTGTTTGTGTAAGAGTTTCTTAGTTATATGGCATTCCTTCTATCCCAAATTAAACGAGCCCCAAGACTTTCTTAGTTTACCAAACTAACTTCTAGTAGGATTCGCTCATAAAATCTTAGTGTCAAGAGTAAATTCTTTGTCTAATGATTCTAGAGCAGGTAGTATTAGCACATATGCAAATTTCAGTTGGCTAAATAATCATTTTTCTGAATTTGGATATTATGAAGTGTAACTATCAGGGTAGTACTGCTCGTCATCATATATTTGTTAATGCAGACCGAGGAATTAGTGAGGCTAAATGGGATATACAAGCGCTTACTTTCAAATGCGGAGTCAAACTGTTTGAAGGGAGGGAGGATTGTCGGCCCTAATCAAGTGGAGGTGATACAGTTGGATGGCACTAGACTGTCCTATACAGCAAAGCATATACTAATACAGATTTAGTTTCTATCCACATAAAACGTTAGATGTTCAAAATATACAACGCACTTGTATCTGAGCGGCTAAACCTACAATGCAATTTGAATTAGTACTGCAAAATTTTATTACCCAAGAAGAAAAACATATTGGCCAGTCAAGTTATCTATGTTTCTTGTTCTTTGCAGCAAGACTAGCTGAGGAAGTATCGCAACTGCTTCCAGATATAAGGACAATGTCCACATTACCTGCTCATAAGACATTGCTAAATAATCAGTGATAAAAACTAGAGGTGGCAATTCCGATATATGTATATATTGAAACATTATGAATTATGTATTTGACACGGGTTATTTAACTCAACGTCAATGATTATTATTTTCTATAAAGTTCTTCAGCAACAGGACCCATTTCAAGGCTTCAACCCAACAAGTCGACAACTATAATTTCAACCTCTAATACATCAGTTTGGTCTTATCCAACCCGTCCATGTTGCTGGTTTTTCACCACCTCCAATAGAGAACCAAAAATAACTTTCATAAAACTTTGCTTGGTTGATATATATGGTGCCTTTTTATAAGGTAATTTGAGACAGTAAAGCACGATATGAAAGTTAACTTCTCGTGAACAAAAAAGGTAATAATAACCTTGTACTTTATTTTTGTAGTTAGATGACAACTATCCATTATGCGGGTTGAAATTTAAAACCATCAATGACAGAGATCAATGACACAGATACAACATTTTATTCATTATGACACGGACCAGACAGAATAAATCTTTTGCACCAAGATTTACCAACCCTCTTACACATAGTTATATATAATGGTCTGATGCTCCATTAATATATTTCATGGAAAGGTTGATAACTAGCCATCTATAATCTCAAAGAGTTAAAGTGACATATCTTTGTTAACGGATATTTTTCATGCATTTTGACACCAATCAAACGCATGCAATAAATCTCTTTCACCAACCCTCTTACACATAGTTAAATAAATTTGACCACCTTTATGTTCTCTACTTTAGCAAGAGTGTAAAATTCTCATTCACCAAGATATGTTAATTAGTTTAGGTGTCAGCTAAACACGAAGTCGTTTATGTTAACAACACGCCATCCGTCCCTAGTATGACCAACAACGGCGCCATAGTGCACCGTGTGGTCCATGCCCTCATTGGTTCATCAATGGACGCTATTTTTCTTCTTTTTCTTTTTTTCTTTGAGTGGTGAGATATTTTTGTGATGTGTTAGGACTTATATGTGCCAATAACGCTTATTGGTTGTTATTGCTAGTGAAAATGTTTTTAGTTATTGACACCTCAATATTGCATCACACAGGTTTTAGTTTTTTACACCTCAATAACTAAACACACATTCTCTAATATTGCATCAAATATCATTTTAAAATATAAAATTACGCCAATAACTTTTCAAAACATTAAATTACTCATGCATATCCGAATACACAATCTCATAATGTGGTAGAACGTAGCATATGAGTCTATCTCCTTTGAATGGGAGCAATTAAATTTCATGCCATTAATGCAAATCGAAGTCTAGCTCTAGCATATTTAGATGTTCATTTTGTTGAAGATTTTTCCATCAAATAATTCTTGTGTACTCATTCCGCCTAAAAGTTTTACCCAAAAATTAAATCTCAAACATTTAATTCACCACAACCAACCCAATTTACTTCCATCTAATTCAACACCAACCACTACTTCATACACAAACTCACAACATTCACCTCTTGCACACACAAAGTCTTGAATCTCATCTCTTGTACAAACAAACCAACCATTAAACCGTTTCACCTTGGCCAATGGCGTTTGATTTCATTATTTTACTTGCTAATGGTTTCACTTATGATCTGTTAATTAGCTTTAAAATGTTTGAAAAAGATCACAAAAATGTCCACGTCGGTCTCGATTGGAACAAACAAGTTACTATAGAAAAGAGGTTAACCCCGCCGCAACGTACAAGCAATACTATATCGTTGCACTCATTTATTTCTTTTTTAGAGTTGAAAGTGAGTTATGTATATTCTCCTTATACTTGTATCAACACATCTACTAAGTGATCCATTTTTACACATCAATCTTGTTCATACCACTACCTCTTATTTTTCTTCAAATCCCATGTGAACCATGAATCTCTGTTTATAGCTTGATTTTCCATCTAAAAAAATTTGTGGTTTGCAAAAATCTTTCATTGAAACATATAATGGACTCATAAAAAATCCCATAACTAGCCACATATTTAATACTGAAAATAAAACAATTAACAAGCCCCATGAGGCAATAAATTTTTAACACCAAACCTTTACCAACCCTCATTTATTTTCTCTACTCCTCACTCACTATATAAACACTATAACCCTAACACTACAAACACACGCCTCCATTCTATTCTCCTTCACCAATTCACACAAACATGATCTCTTTGTGTTGATTTCCGAAAATTTAAGATCTTGAATATGGAATTTGAGTCTTGTATTTGTTTTTCTTTTTCTTATATCCATAAAAAATTCACCCCCTCAAACCACAAAAACAAGAACACTATGGTTGATGGAGCCTTTTATGCTCGAAAGTGTTATGCTCAAAAGCGTTATTATGTGTTGCGATCTTCGAGGGCGATAAGCTTTATGAAGTGGGTCTTGATGAAGAAGATAAAGCTCGACGCACTTCATAAAGTTTATGGCCATCGAAGATCGCAACAACATACAGGTCCCGCTTCCTTACATATATTGCTATTGTTGGAAATGTATATATTTATAAATACATAAATGTCCGGATTCGAACTCGTGACCCTGGGATTGCACACATTAGCGAATGAGAATTAAAGTTAAATAATTAATGTTAATGTTTACGGTTAATTATTGCACATAAAGTCCGTCTAACGATCGTTAAGTATTTAACGGAAAATAACTAACGACCGTTAACTGTAAAGAGAAGGACTTGTAGTGTAAAATCTTAATATGGAAAAGATTCGGGTATCCCTTTGGGGCTCTAGAGTGGCCGACCATAGGGGGGCTTCACAAGCCCAAACCCTAACTTGTTCCCAAAGGTTTGTATCCACTATATATACAGAGGCTAGGGTTTAGGGTTTCTCATTACTTTGTGCATTGAATTAACCCTAGATCTCTCCTCTTCCTCTCTTGCTCCTATTCGGCCGAACCCCCCTCCTTAGGGTGTTTTGGTTTTGTTTTTTCATAAAACAAGGACTTGTGTTAGATCTAGCAATCGCTTGATTCGTTGGTTAATTCGTGTGTACAAAACTGTGGTAGTAAGACACTATTCTTACACCTAATTGGTTTGAGTTGTAAAGCAGTGAGGACAACTCTTTAAACCACTTCTTCTGTTTTGTTCAAGAGATCTGACATTTGCAAGAGGTACGTTACGCATACTTTCAGTTAATTATTTATTTGTTATTATCTTAAGTCTTCCGCTGTGTACTCTGTGGTGTCTACATGGTTTTATTGTATTCATGTATCTTAAACTCAACAGTGGCATCACGAGCCTTGTATAACAAGTAATTAATTACTGAAACACATAATTAAAATAAACATGATTGTGTTATTATTTGTATGCGTAGATCTAGGGTTTGCAAAACCTAAACCCTATTTTATTAGGGGCGTTTTTTGGGTGCCCTAATTAGGGTTTTGTAAACTTAAGTTTTAATTGGATTAGAAACCCTAGGATGCATGCAATTTTATGTGTATTGCGTAACTCTGTTTAATTGCATTAATTGTTAAGTGTAATTTATGTCTATGATAATTACATGCATGTTTTATCATGGATATGCTTTTATTGTATGTATTTCTTGATTAAGTGATATACACTAAATATTATGATAGATCTAAAATTGGGGAAGACCTCAATCATTATTAATTTAATCAATTATGTGCTATGTGGTATGTGTTTAATTTTGACTTACGCAATCGATGAATTGATGCATGTGGCTCACCTTGTACATTATGTCAAACGGGTGAAAGTCTTAATTAAACATATGCATATTGACAGATCTAGAATTGATTATTAATAGAATTTATCAAAAGGTTTGCATGTGGCTATTTGATATGCATGACTTATTTATTATGTTGTGCATTCATTGTTTATTTGTTTATTTTTTAAATACTTGCTTGTTTGTTATGTGTAACAAGGGTATTTTGATAAGAAAAATAAACTGACCTAAACAATGGTGAAACATGTAATTTTTAAGAATAGTAATCATAATCGTTTAATTGATTGATTTTCATGCACAACATAGCTAGAACGACTCACCCATTATTGACAAACTTTGTGCGTCTTAATGGAGCTACCAAGTATTCCTATGTATGTGCATTAAATCTTAAGGGTGAATTGACCTAAATTCTACGCGCCACTTTTGTGGTAATTATCCGAATAACTTGGGTCTTTTGACTCATGCAGTAGTAGGATATAGTGGTAATTAAAGGTAATTCTTTAATTGGTTATCCAATACCTCAATTAAAGTTTGATGATGAAAAGCTTATACATTAAAACAAGATATATAAATGTTTTAAAAAAACCTATGTTACAAATGAATGCATGACATCTTTGTACATATTTGATTTGACATAAAAATTATTACCCTTTAATTTAAGTTATATGCCATCCAGCGAAACGGAAACACCTAAGATTACCTTTTATTTGCTTGAGAACGTGACTTAGATCGTAATCAAAGGGTTAAATGTCCACATGTCGTGAGAACGGGCATGGACGATTTTGCAGTTTCTTAAGTTGGACAACTTAATTGAGTTAGGCGGTTAGAACTGGCAACTCAAGGCATAAGATGGGATAAAACATGTTTACATGGCGATTGAAATTGGCTATATGTAAATCCCATAAATCTAGGAATTGCAATTGATATTGGCAATTGAGCAAAAGCTCTACCACTTTGTATAAGGTTCATTACTAGCAGATCAACTGACGTGATGAAATTATGACAATTTGGATCCTAGTTTTCAATAATAATTAATTGGTTATATGAATATGAACCTTGGGTATTTAATTGTTTATTGAAAAGGAAAATTATCAAAATACTAATTATGGTTTTTTGAACTTTTTCTATAGATGACTCATCAACCTGAAAACACTATGAGCTTAATGAGTTATGCTTTCAAAGATATGATTGGAAGAGACAAGCTGACTGGCCCTAATTTCAATGATTGGCATCGTGCACTTAGGATTATCCTTCGTGTTGCCAAAAGACTTGATATTTTGACTACACCTCTGCCTGATGCTCCTCTCGACACGGCTACTGCTCTTGAACAAGAGGCATATCGTGTTGAATATGAGAAGCACAATGATGTGGCGTGTCTAATGCTTTTGGGGATGCCTGCTCAATTGCAAAAAAATTTGAGCACTATCCGCCTATGAGCATGCTAGATGAACTCAAACGTATGTTTGAGAAGCCACCAGCAGCTGAACCGTATGAACTAATTGAAAAGGTTCACAACTGCAAGTAGGAGGTTGGCAAATCCGTCTCCGACCACGTCCTTGAGATGAAACATCACTTGGACCAATTGGAGAAGCTCGGCTGTGGTTACTCGAATGATGTATGTGTCGGCCTCATCAATCACTCCCTTAATAAGGAACGATTTGGTGATTTTGTCCGAAATTTTAACATGCATTGCACGGGGAAGACAGTGAATGAGTTACATGCAATGCTTGTAGACTTCGAGAAGAGATTGCCAAAGAAGGCTCCTACACCTTTGTACTAGCAATATAGGGTGGTAGGGTGAATAAGCCAAAGCCGCAAGCGATAAGAAAGGGAAAGGAAAAGGAAAGGGAAACAAGTTGTCATCCCACCACTCTTAAGAAGAACCCGAAAAGAAAAGGAGAATCCTAAGAAGGATTTAACTTGCCACCATCGCAACTCACCGTGCCACCTTTGGAAGCGGGCTGCCCGGTTTATCCGAATGAGTGCCTTGAATAAAAATAAGATGGTGCCTAGCTCATCGGTATTTTATGTTTGAATTATTTTCTTTTCCTCATAAGCAAAATTCCTGGATATATGATACAGGATGTGGTACTCACATCTGTAATACATCGCAGGGACTTAGAGGAGCAAGGAAGCTGACATGTGGAGAAAGATACTTGTACGTTGGCATTGGAAAGCGTGCAGTTGTCGAAGCCATAGGGACTTTTGATTTAGTGTTGCCTTCGGGCTTAATTTTAGAACTAAATAATTGTCATTTTGCACCCTCCATTGTTAGGGGTGTTATTTCAATTTCTTTGTTAAAAGATATTGGTTTTGTGCACACTTTTACCAGTTATGGAATTTCAGTTTCTTTAAATAATGTTTTTTACTTTATTGCAATTCCTATGCTTGGTGTGTTTGAAATTGATATGGATGGTTGTGTATCCAATGAAAATAATTCGGTGTATAGCATTAGCAATAAGAAGAGCAAGTTGAACTGTGACTCTTCTTATCTTTGGCATTGTCGCCTTGCCCATATAGGCAAGAAACGCATGGAAAAGCTGCAACACGATGGGCTTTTACAAATGGTCAATGATGAATCATTTGACAAATGCGAGTCTTGCATAGCTGGGAAGATGACAAGGAAACCTTTTTCACCACAAGTGGAAAGGGCTTCTGATCTACTTGGATTGATACACACTGATGTGTGTGGTCCACTTAGACAAGTGTCAAAACGTAGTGCTTCCTACTTCTTAACCTTTACGGATGATTTCAGTCGTTATGGTTATTTTTATTTACTTAAACATAAACATGAAGTCTTTGAAACATTTAAGGTTTTCAAAAGTGAAGTAGAATTACAACTCGGTAAGAAGATTAAAGCTCTTCGATCCGATAGAGGTGTGAGTATATAAGTCAAGAGTTCAAAGATTACTTAGTGAGTGTGGAATTATCCGAAACTCACATCTCCTTATACTCCACAACAAAATGGTGTATCTGAAAGGAGAAATCGTACTTTACTTGACATGGTACGATCAATGTTTGAACTTACGACTCTTCCTTTTACTTTTGGGATTATGCCCTTGAAACGCTATTCGCATTTTGAATATGATTCCAACGAAGAAGGTTGTTAAAACTCCATATGAAATATGGACGGAAAGGCTCCCAACTTTTCTTACTTAAAGGTGCGGGGATGTGGGCGTTTGTTAAACGTGACTCACCGGATAAGCTCCAACCGGATCTATTAAGTGTATCTTTGTAGGATACCCTAAAGAAACTATGGGTTACTACTTTTACTACCGGTGAGAACAAAGTCATAGTGGCTAGGTATGGAGATTTCCTTGAAAGGAATCTCATATCTCAAGAACTTCGGTGGGAGTATATGATCCGGAATATGATCAAGAAGATACAACACCTTACGAAAATACTAGCCAACTTCAAGAAGAGCACAAAGCTTAGGCGCTCCTCCCAAGTTGTTCCCATTCGTGGGTATGAAAGGACTATACGTGCACCGACCGTCTATGTCTTAACGTGAGGTAGAGGAAAATATAGTTGGGGATCTTAATGAACACGCTAACTATAAGGTCGCCATGGTCGATCTTGAAAAGGATAAATGGCGATTGCTATGAATGGGGAAATGCAATCCATGAAAGATAATGATGTCTGGATTGAAGTTGAGCTTCCTCCCAATGCTAAAGTCGTTGGAAGTAAGTGGATCTTCAAAAAGAAAACTGACATGGATGGCAATGTACACACCTACAAGGCTCGTCTGGTAGCTAAAGGTTTTACTCAAACCTATGGCATTGATTACGAGGAGACATTCTCTCCTGTAGCAGACATAAGAGCTATTAGGATTCTCATAGCTATAGTTGCACACTATGACTATGAGATTTGGCAAATGGATGTCAAAACCACTTTTCTGAATGGCCGTCTAGATAAAGACATCTATATGGCACAACCGGAGGGTTTGTGAATCCATTATTTCCTAACCGTGTATGCAAGCTTAAGAGTTCCATTTATGGACCGAAGCAAGCATCAAGGCAATGGAATAAAAGATTCGATGGAGAAATCAAAAGTTTTGGATTTACTCGAATCTTGATGAGCCGTGTATATCACAAAGCTAGTGGGAGTCATGTTACTTTCCTTATTCTATATGTCGATGACATATTAATCATGGGAAATCATATACCAAGTCCGAATGAGGTGAAAGCCTATCTTGGTAAATGTTTTTCGATGAAGGACTTAGGGAAGCATCATACATACTCGGAATCAAGATCTGAGGGGATAGATCAAGGCGACTAGTTGGTTTAAGCCAAAGTGCTTACATTGACAAAATATATCGATTCAATATGTTCAGTTTGCCAATGCATCGTAGTTTGAGCGACCAAGGTTGTGCTTCAACACTGCGAGGTGGCGTATATGAAGAAAGTTCCTTATGCTTGGTGTGGGATCTATCATGTATGCGATACGATGCACAAGGCCCGATGTGGCGTTTGCTCAAAACTTGACTAGTCGGTATCAGCGAATCTGGGTGAAATTCACTGGTCATTGTTAAACATATTCTCAGTACCTTAGGGCTACAAGAGATATGTTCATAGTGTATGGGGAAATCGAGCGAGCATGCATTACAGAGTTCTCGCGATGCATCTGGAAGTGTGACAAAGATGATCTGAAGTCTCGGACGGTTACATATTTGTCATCAATGGAGGTCTTGTGGATTGGAAGAGTAAGAAATGCACAACACTTGCGATGTCCGCTATCTGAAAGTGAGTACATAGCGCGTCGAGGCGCAATGGAAGCTGTTTGGATAAGGAAGTTTGTTTCGGGCTTGGTGTTATGCGTCGATTGAAAATCCTATTAAAGTATATTGTGACAATTCTTCTGCAATAACTTTTGCCCATGAACCTCGAGTCATGAAGGGAACCAGACACTATCCTAGACAATATCACTATGTTCGAGAGCAAGTCGAGATAGGTGAAATTGAGTTGCTCAAAGTTCACACAGATGATAACCTAGCAGATCCTTTAACGAAGGCCTTACCTGGTGAAAAACTTAATCATTTGTCTGATAAGTTTGGACTTCGTTTAGCTAGTAGTTTCATGCCCATCTGTGACTAAGTATTTTAGATAAAAGGATATTATAAACATTATTATTGAAATGAAATAAAGTATTTTGTTATGTTTATTATTCATTTATTATGATGTTATCCTACATTTGCATGTTTAAATCCTTGAATAGCTTAAGTTATTCTAAATAGTCCATTGTCAATCAATAACATGGGAATGATATTGAATTAAGACAAATATGAGTATTAGTTAGAATATACTTGAAAGTATATTGATGCGTAGCATGACTACTTTCAGATGATATTCAATGAATTGAGTATAGGACTTATCCCACCCACATGATGATACTTTATGGATCTTTGTCATTAAGTATATCATGGATATTTATCCTCTGACTTGAGATACCAGAGATATGTCATGAATGTAGTGCATTTTTGTGAAACAATCTAACGCTATCGTGGCGGTAGTTATAAGGGTTGTTTTCGAAGTGTTGCGAAATTTATGATTTACGCTTGTAGTCAAAACGGTTTGTTTCCTTCAAATTTATTTGAGTATAATCTTCTTTGGGCCCTCGTAGGGTTGTTAAGATGTTTGCATGGCCATGCCCAAGGTCTTCGGAATATGTTCGGAAGAATTGGTAATCTTGATCAATCACATAAAGCGAGAAACAGAATAGTTAATTAAGAAATGAGTGAGATCCATATTCTTATTAACATGGTATTAGAAACAAAAGGATGAATATGATGATGAATCATCGAAACTTGGTTTTTCTCCAGAAAATCATACACGAGTTGTACCGGGGGCATTGGCGTGTTGCTAGACGCTAACCAATGTCATTTCACGATTTGTAAACATATCCAAGTGGGAGCTGTTGGAAATGTATATATTTATAAATACGTAAATGTCCGGATTCGAACTCGTGACCATGTGATTGCACACATTAGCGAATGAGAATTAAATTTAAATAATTAATGTTAATGTTTACGGTTAATTATTGCACATAAAGTCCGTCTAACGATCGTTAAGTATTTAACGGAAAATAACTAACGACCGTTAACTGTAAAGAGAATGACTTGTAGTGTAAAATCTTAATATGGAAAAGATTCGGGTATCCCTTTGGGGCTCTAGAGTGGCCGGCCATAGGGCCATAGGGGGGCTTCACAAGCCCAAACCCTAACTTGTTCCCAAAGGTTTGTATCCACTATATATATAGAGGCTAGGGTTTAGGGTTTCTCATTACTTTGTGCATTGAATTAACCCTAGATCTCTCCTCTTCCTCTCTTGCTCCTATTCGGCCGAACCCCCCTCCTTAGGGTGTTTTGGTTTTGTTTTTTTTTCATAAAACAAGGACTTGTGTTAGATCTAGCAATCGCTTGATTCGTTGGTTAATTCGTGTGTACAAAACTGTGGTAGTAAGACACTATTCTTACACCTAATTGGTTTGAGTTGTAAAACAGTGAGGACAACTCTTTAAACCACTTCTTCTGTTTTGTTCAAGAGATCTGACATTTGCAAGAGGTACGTTACGCATACTTTCAGTTAATTATTTATTTGTTATGATCTTAAGTCTTCCGCTGTGTACTCTGTGGTGTCTACATGGTTTTATTGTATTCATGTATCTTAAACTCAACATCTATTTCATTTCGGCTCGCCCTGAGGCGTAGCTTAACATACCCGAGTTTTCTATAGTAAGCAATCTCCGGTATAAACTCCTCACGCATGAACTGATTGACATCGTGTCAACATCATATAACAAATCTTTCACAAGATAGGAAAGGATACTTGGAGGGAATAGAGTTGGGATTCAAAGTTCTTTGTGATAAAATAGTGCAAGTTATCAGGAACCAAGGTCGCTACTAGAGGTGGAGGAAAAATGTGGGAATTTTCGCCATGAATGGCAACTTAGACCGGATGGCATGGCTACCTACAAATTGAGCAAACATATAGATTGTGGCTAGATGGCCTGATGATGGTATAAGGGGAATTCAACAAAATATTAAGACATTGGCTGGTGCTAAACAACTTCTAGAAGTCAAATGTTATGCCATCAAGGCACTGATCTTCCAGACATGGGTATAGTTTCTTACTTTTTGTTCTTTTTAATCTATTTGCTTTATAAAACTCTGTGTTTATATTTAGTTTTCCAAAATTGTGCAGGACTATTCAGACCCTAATCATACTGGTGAGCCTGATTTTGGTGATGGCCATGGTGGTGGTGGTGGTCATTTTTTTGTACATCTTTCATATGTGGTTGATTGTAAATGCAAACGGTAAAATCTGCTTATCCTAGAAAATTTTATGGCTGAACTACTAACGTGCAAATTTTAGAAAGTAGGAAGTTTGGTTTTAGATCAAATGCAGCTAAATTTCAAATGACCATAAAACAGTCACTTGGTTGCTTACTAAATCTGGAGCTTAAATTCTAACCTCTAGTAATTAATAGGTTAGGTATGACCCATAGATATTTTTTGCTTTTTAACGCTCTATTCGCGATCTTTCTTTTGGAGTAAGAGAAGAAGTGAGAAGATTTGAAGAGAAATTTATGGTGTTTTGTGATATTTATGTAGAGAGGATGTGCTAAATTGAAAACCAACTCCAATTAGTATCTGCGACTTTCATTTAAGATAACTTTTTATGATTACTCTGATGTTGTTTAATCCGCCTTTGTATATGTCCCAACTTACAATAACACAGGATGGCGTGCGGCTTAGCATTGTATTCGAGTTTAATAAAAGTATGTGGATGATAACAAATGAAGCATTTTTATTCTGGAACTTCATGGATATAAAACGATCATATAAAAAAGATTTGCATAGCTATGTTTGATACGATGGATGTACTATGTTAATGAACTATGTAGATATTGAAATTAGCCTGTTTATTATTATTGATCATAAAAACGATTTGCATAACTCAAATACATATTGTATAAATCAACCCCTTACCAACAAGCAAATCAAAACACATCTCATATTTACAAAACCACACAACTAACCTCTTTACCCATATTTAAACCCTTTCCGACACAACATTTTTATAAGAAAAAAAAGGGTAAATTTCAAATTTCTTCCAGATTTAATTGCATTTTTGGTCCCTGTGGTATGGCCAAATTGTAGATTTGGTCCCTAAAACTTTAAAAGTGCACCACAGGTCCTCATTTTTAAGTTTTCATTGCATGTTTGGTCCCTGGGTCCACACAATCTAAGGCTATTTTAGTAATTTGATGTTGTCTTTTCCTTTTTCTATTTTCTTTTTAGTTTCTTACATAAATAGTCCCTGTGTTGGAATGGGTTTTACATATTGAGTCCATACATTTTTTATTTATTTATTTTATTTGCAAATCTTCTTCCTATGGTTTTGACCGGTTACGGGTTTGGTCCCTTAACCACTATTTCTGTTAGTTTGACCATCAAGTGGATGTTTTCTGTCCGTTTTTATACATTTTCTTTTTTTTACGTTTTCGTCCGTTTTTTACGTTTTCGTTCGTTTTTATACATTTTCGTCCGTTTTTATACGTTTCGTCCATTTTTACGTTTTTGTCCATTTATACTTTTCGTCCATTTTTTACGTTTTCATCCGTTTTCATCCGTTTTTTTACGTTTTCATCCGTTTTTTACGTTTTCATCCGTTTTCGTCCGTTTTTATACGTTTTTGTCCATTTTTATACATTTTTGTCCGTTTTTTTACGTTTTCGTTTCTTTTTTTATGTTATCGTCCGTTTTATACCTTTTTGTCCGTTTTTTACGTTTCATCCGTTTTCGTCCGTTTTTATAAGTTTTTGTCCATTTTTATACATTTTCGTCCGTTTTACTACGTTTTCGGTTGCTCTTCTTTTTATGTTTTGGCCCGTTTTTATACGTTTTCATCCTTTTTTTACGTTTTCATCCGTTTTCGTCTGTTTTATACGTTTTTGTCCGTTTTTATACACTCTCATCCGTTTTATAACGTTTTCATTTGTTTTTTATGTTTTCATCTTTTTTTTACGTTTTCGTCTGTTTTTTTACGTTTTCATCCGTTCTTTTACGTTTTTATCCGTTTTTATACATTTTAAATACATTTTCGTTTTCATCTTTCTTTTATCCTTTTCATCTGCTTTTATCGTTTCATCCATTTTATCGTTTCGTTCATTTTATCGTTGTCGTCCCTTTTACGTTTTCATCAATTTTGAACGTTTTAGTATGTTCTTTTACGTTTTCATCCGTTTTTATACGTTTTCGTCAGTTTTTTTACGTTTTCGTCCGTTTTTATACGTTTTCGTCCTTTGTTACATTTTTATCCGTTCTTATACGTTTTCGTCTTTTTTTTTTTACTTTTTCATCCGTTTTCATACGTTTTCGTCCGTTTTTATACGTTTTTGTCTCTTATTTTATATTCTTATCCGTTCTTACACGAAAAAGTATAAAAACGGATGAAAATGTATAAAAAACGAAAAAAGTGTAAAAAACGGACGAAAATGTATAAAAACAGAAGAAAACGTAAAAAACAGATGAAAACGTATAAAAAAGGATGAGAACTAAAAAACGGACGAAAATGTATAAAAAACAGACGAAAAGATAAAAAAATGGACGAAAACGTATAAACCATAAAAAAGGCAGACGAAAACGGATGAAAACGTAAAAAAGGACGAAAACGTATAAAAATGGACGAAAACGTAAAAAACGGACGAAAACGTAAAAACAGATGAAACTTAAAAAGGGACAAAAGTATATAAAAACGGAAGAAAACGTATAAAAACGAAGGAAAAAGAATGAAAACGTGAAAAACCGGACGAAAACGTAAAAAACGGACGAAAATGAAAAAAAACACACAAAAACGGATGAAAAACGGACGAAAACGTATAAAATCGGACGAAACGGATGAAAAGGTAAAAAACATACGAAAACATATTAAAAACGGAAGAAACGTAAAAAGCGATTTAAACGGATAAAATGGATGAAAACGTAAAATGGACAAAACGATAAATAATTATGAAAACGTATAAAAACAGACGAAATCGTATATAGACAGTTGAAAACGTATAAAAACGGATGAAAACAGATAAGAACGAACTAAAACGTATTAAAACTAATAAAAACGTATGATAACGTAAGAAAAACTTATAAAAACGTAAGAAAAACGAATAAAAATTGACGAAAAGGTATATAAACATACGAAAATGTATTAACACGGATGAAAATGGATAAAAACGAATGAAAACGTATAAAAACGGATAAACACGTATGAAAATGTAAGAAAAACGTATAAAACGAAAGAAAATGTATAAAAACGGACAAAAAACGTATATAAACGGCCGAAAACGTATAAAAACGAATGAAAACGGACGAAAACGTATAAAAATGGACGAAAACGGACAAAAATATAAGGGAAACGGACGTATAAAAAAAGACAAAAACTTATAACATATATAATACTAATATTAATAGTTAAATAAATAATAAAAAAATCATACTAAATCTGTAAAACATGGCAAGACACAAGGACCATTTATGTAAGAAACTGAAAAGATGGACTGAAAAGAAAATAGGAAAAGAAGAAGACAAGGGTATTTTAGTCATTTGATGTTGATTAGGGACTAAACATGCAACGAAAACTTGAAAATGGGGACCTCTGATGCACTTTCAAAGTTTTAGGGACCAAATCTGCAATTTGACCATACCACAGGGACCAAAAATGCAATTAACTCTTTCGTCCCTAATGTTTATCAAAATTGCAGATAACACATCGAGAGGAAAAAAATTGCAAATTAGCCACTGTGACAACTCGCAATTTCAGGTCATTTCTCAAGTTTCACAATTTCATCATCTATCGTAAACTAGGTTTGCGTGTTCCAAATTCGCGTAACCTTAATGGTTTAGCGGCGAATTCATGATCATATCATCACGGACATTTCATATAGACTAAGTTTAGTCTACATTTCATTAGTATCATTTTCATCATGTTAGTTCATTCATGACTTTGCATTTCACATTAAGCGTAAATTTCATATTAAATAAGCGCTATCGCGTAAGTTATTATTTTGAACATTTAATCCGATACTTCCAAAATTATCCGATATATTTTATACTTACATTTAGTTTATAAAATGATATTTTGAGTTTACCTAGTGTTTTAAATATATTTTGTATATAAATCGTTAAATTTATATTATTACGACGTTTTTCTTAAAAACTACACGATAATTATTATTTCACTCAAATTTTGCAAGAAATGTATTTTTACAATTTTTATGATTTCAATATACTTTACTTGGACCTATTAAAAATTACTTTTAGCCAAAACTACTTTAAATACACTAATGTATATACAATTGTACAAGTTATCCTTTACTTAATTTCTTTTACTTACACTTTTTACATTCATTTACATTATAAAAGAAAAAAAATATGTATTTTGAGATACATCCCCCCCCCAAAAACCGGTCATGAGGGGGGGTACCTCATTAATTGGGTTAGTAGAATTTGTTTCTTACATGTATACATTTATACTCAACATACATTCACACACTTCATTCAATTCACCAATAATTCAAGATCAATCAAAACTTTCTCTTCCCTTTTTCTCCTCTCAAAAACCGGCCACCTCATGGTGGAAGAAGAATTCATCAAAAACTTATCAAGATCAAGTGTTAAACACTCTAGTTACACTCTTATTAAAGGTTTTGAAATAAAAACCTAGGGTGTTTAGGTTAATCCTTGTTCTAATCACCTCATCATAGTAGCTCGTAAGCATATCACTTTCATTTTATATCTTTCATTTCATTTCATATGTATTTCATCATTTTCTTAGCAAGCATGCAAGACTTATGTGTATTTATACCATTTTTTCATTGATTTTAAGAGTTTTATATATAAAAGTCATCCTATAATTTATCCCTTGTTATATATTGGTCTTGATGATGCCTAGGAACCCATGACACCCTAAGAAGGTGTATGGTAGGATTAGAATAGCTTTGAAGTTGTTTTGAAGGGATTGGAATAGGTTTAGTACGAGAAAAACTCTTTTCGACAAGTATAAAAGTGGTCTGATCTCGTTTTGTATTTCGGAAAATCCGACAGTGAGGCACGAATTTTGGCCTAGATATTTAGAAAATATACTTTAAAAGCGAATCCGTGGCCGCTTGAGCGGTTAAACGGAGTTATAACGAAGAAGTTATGAATTTTTCAAGTTTGACGACGAAATATATATTTCACGAAATTTCAACAAGCTGTTTACGTTTTGTATGCGAGTCAAAAGCAGGTCTTAAGCTTTATAAATTATTTCGACTTATCAAAATATATTAGTATACTTTGATACGAAGCTAAGGACGTATAAAGCGTGAAAGCGGTTTGTAACGACTAAAATATACGTTTTCATAAATTGCCGTAACTTTATTATTTAAGAAAAACTATATTATTTTACGAGACAAGTGTTACGGTAAACAAAGCGATCATGTTGAAGGCTATTTTAACAATGACGTAGAACTTTTGTAACGAGATGTCTTTTAATAAAATCGAGATCACCAAGCATATTTTCCAAAGCGACCAACCGTTTGTATAGCGGAGTTGTAATGAATTATTCTGATTGCTTAAACTTTGCGAAACTCACTTTTAAACAACATTTGGACAAAATCACCTTACTTAACCTATATTTTTCTTTATGAGCGAGACCTCTAGGATAAAAACTTAAATGCCAAAACTTCTAGATTTTGATACAAGCTTTCCAAAACCGTTGAATTCGTTTCCTAACGTTCGACGTACACCATTCTGACTAGCTTTTGAAGCCATTTTGTCACTTTCATGAAATTTCCAACGACATTATTTCTGACGAAAAGTTAAAATTTCACAATAAATCATTAAGAAACTATTGTGGGATGACATTTTGGCGTAAATACTTGTAAAGTAATTTAAGAATGGTCAAGGCGTCAAAAGAGTATTTTTCGAAGATAAGTATTAATTTCAAAACTCACAAATGGTATAAATAACATACGAAATGCATGCATAACATTACATCATAACTCATTACATATCATAACATTCATAATAGGTCAAGGTTAAAGTATCACACTACATCTCGGTGTACTCACTTTTGTCATCGCCTCATTTTACCAAGTGAGTCATAGCCCTTTTTCTCGTTTAATTATTTATGAAACTCTTTGGGGAGATGCATGCTCAATAATTTTATTACATTCATGACTATTTGCAAATTATATGTTTATCCGAGCTGAATGTTTAGTCATGCGAAATGTGATATTGCCATACTTAGAATTTCCATATCATAATCATTGGGTGATGGTCTTGGTATAATCATTGAGCTTGGTATAATCATTGATGGTCTTGGTATATTCATTGAGCTAATGGTCTTGGTATAATCGGTGAACTAATGGTCTTGGTAGAATCATTGAACTAATGGTCTTGGTACAATCTGAGCTAATGGTCATGGAACAATTTGAAATCGTCTGAATTATGTGTTATATTAAGTAACTATGGATACATTAAGTTATGCACTATTTTGTGAATTCATTTGACATCATGCGCTTGAACATAAACTATATCACATTTTGGCAATGGGTTGTGAACACACGGGTTGCAAGTTTTGTATAGGCGGAACTTGGGCCGAGTGGATTACAATGCCTTTCTGCATAAACGATTTTGAAAGGCTTTACATTTCAACACAAACCCTATGAACTCACTCAACCTTTGTGTTGACACTTTTTAGCATGTTTTATCTCGGTATCTAAGGCATTCACTTCATGGCATGCATTTGGACACATCATGGAGTCGCGATGACGACTCGTCTCACTGGGTTTCTGCGCTTTAAAACATCGTTTGAATTGTAACAAACTTATTTCCGCACAAGTTGATTTTCATTTGGGACCTACTTTGTAAACTCGATTGTTTTATTAAATCAAGCGATGTTCTTTTCAAAGCGACACTTTAGGTCGTTCATTATAACTTGTGATTGTGATGCTATGACGATCAATCCCGAAATTCCATTCATTGCAAAGCAGGTAATTTGGGGTGTGATGATTGGCATCGAACTTGATTATAGAGAACTAGGTTGCATCATTGACCCTAGACTATAACTACATCATCATAGCATCTCATCATTTCATCATAAGTGCATGTTCACTTTGCATGCGATCTATCGTACATTTTTCGAGCTATTTACTTTTATTTCAAATCGATTGTCACATGGATGCCTTTAAATGCCCATTCCATTATTCTTTCCTCATACTCTAATGTGGTGAATGCTTTGTCATTCCCTATCACAATTTTTATATCAGTTGACTCATCACCGATAACGTCGAATGCCGAGATAAACCTTTAAGTAAGACGAAGTCACTCTCACTCCTTTGTTTCACCACTAACATGTCGAGTTACACATTATTAACACATTAAGTCACTAAACCATTATACATTTGAAGCACTTACGACATCTCATAACCCATTCCTTAGGAAACCGTCGATCATTTTGAAAAATAACCTCAAACTTATCATTTCTTAGCACATCTTCTTGGAGCGTTTATTATTAACATAGGACTTTATTCGTCTCATTTTCCTCTTATTTTGAAGAGTTATGGTAGCGAAGAAAGCCACACAGAAATGACCCAAGCGCTATTCAAAAGTTAGTAAGGGATAGCATAGCCGATGCTCTAAGGATTGAAAGGGAAAAGGTGGGCTGCTTCTTTCTTTGAGGCATGACTCTTCGCCGAAGCCGCTAGAATTGCGAGGAAGCCGAAGCCGCTAGGCTTCTTCTTCTGCTGCAGAAATCACGGGAGGGTCCGGAGTTAAAAGTCGTTCGTATAAGGATTTCAAAGTGGAGATCCCATGAAGTTTAGAGGTGCCGAAGAACTCGCCATGGTTCGATTGTTCGAGAAATTGGAGTCCGTGTTTTTGTTATGTAATTGCGGGATGATAGCAAGGTCAAGTTTGCTACAAGTACACTACTTGATGGAGCATTGTCATGGTGGAACTCTTATGCTCACCGATGGGAATGGAGAATGCTTTCAAGCTCACTGGGAGCAATTTAAAGGTTTGGTAACAAAGAAGTTTTGTCCGCGTCGGAGGTGAAGAAGTTGGAGACCGAATTCTATGAGTTGGTAACTATTGGGTATGACATTGATACTTACATTCGAAGGTTTCAAGAATTGGCGTGTTATGCCCATCTATGGTTTCGGATAATGAGAAGCTCTGGAGGCTTTCATTGAAGGACTTCACGAGATTATTCAAGGTGATGTGACTTCCTTTGATCCATAAGCGATTGAGGAATCTATTCGATTGTCTCTAAAGCTTATGGCACAAGTAGTAAAGAGGGCAACATCACCAACACCAACCGTAACAACAATACCAACAACCGCACCAACTACAACAATAACCAAAACAACAACAACAACGGCGATAACCAAATCAACAACAACAAAGAAAATGGGAAAATGACCAAGGAGGTTACAATAACAACAACCAAAACCGTAACACTAACCATCATCAACAACGAATAGAGGCAAGCTGCAATGGTATATGTTCTTTGCACCAATAGAAGGCGAGATGTTATCTTGGAACCTACCCACTATGTAATCGATGTAAGTATCATCACACGGGTCTTTGTCACGCTAAGTGCTACAAATGTCAACAACGGGACACCTTGCGGGGAATTGTAGAGGCAAGGCCATGGTTACATGTTCTGAGATGTGGGGAGCAAGGACACTATCGGAACCAATGTCCTCAAAACCAAGGTCAACAAATTGAAGGTGCTCATGGGAATGCATACATGTTAGGAAGAGGAGAAGCTCGTCGGGGTATCAACAACGGAAGACTAAAGAAGTTCGAAACTAACGGTCTTATTTCTTCTTATGTACTAGGTCGTACTAAGTTTATGTCTTCCATCGTGTCCGGAACTTTATAACTTAACGATGTACTACTTTTGCTAAACCACTCGTTGTAAAATATTCTCATCTATCGTACTTTATTTCCTTTCGATTCGATATCATGTACGAAATTTTAATTCCTTTATTTTAAGCGCCATTTTAACGACACGGTTTAAATCCTTGTAAACATTGAGAGTTATAACAACTAAACCGAGCGTCACATTATCGTTCCTTAATTATACATAGCCTAGCTAACTATGTCTAGTGCGGAGGATCATGTTATGTTGGGGCCGTTAGTTATAAATCTTAGTGCAAGCAAAAATCTTCACGTATTTCAAAGTCAAAGTGTTACTCATCGGAGATACTCACCCAAAATTTTTCTCTACTACGATGTTTTATGCGCTCTCAATCATCGATAACCGTAACGACACTTCTCCATACCTTCTTTCCTCGATATTCATCACAAACTCAAAATGCGATAGACCAACACGAACCGAATTGAATTGAATTCCTTTTTGATGGGCGAATGTGACAACTTCGCAATTTGGTCATTTCTCAAGTTTCACAATTTCATCATCTATCGTAAACTAGGTTTGCGTGTTCCAAGTCGCGTAACCTTAATGGTTTAGCGGCGAATTCATGATCATATCATCACGGACATTTCATATAGACTAAGTTTAGTCTACATTTCATTAGTATCATTTTCATCATGTTAGTTCATTCATGACTTTGCATTTCACATTAAGCGTAAATTTCATATTAAATAAGCGCTATCGCGTAAGTTATTATTTGAACATTTAATCCGATACTTCAAAAATTATCCGATATATTTTATACTTACATTTAGTTTATAAAAATGATATTTTGAGTTTACCTAGTGTTTTAAATATATTTTGTATATAAATCGTTAAATTTATATTATTATGTATATAAATCGTTTTCTTAAAACTACGATAATTATTATTTCACTCAAATTTTGCAAGAAATGTATTTTTACAATTTTATGATTTCAATATACTTTACTTGGACCTATTAAAATTACTTTTAGCCAAAACTACTTTAAATACACTAATGTATATACAATTGTACAAGTTATCCTTTACTTAATTTCTTTTACTTACACTTTTTACATTCATTTACATTATAAAGAAAAAAATATGTATTTTGAGATACATCCCCAAAAACCGGTCATGAGGGGTACCTCGTTAATGGGTTAGTAGAATTTGTTTCTTACATGTATACATTTATACTCAACATACATTCACACACTTCATTCAATTCACCAATAATTCAAGATCAATCAAAACTTTCTCTTCCCTTTTTCTCCTCTCAAAAACCGGCCACCTCATGGTGGAAGAAGAATTCATCAAAAACTTATCAAGATCAAGTGTTAAACACTCTAGTTACACTCTTATTAAAGGTTTTGAAATAAAAACCTAGGGTGTTTAGGTTAATCCTTGTTCTAATCACCTCATCATAGTAGCTCGTAAGCATATCACTTTCATTTAATATCTTTCATTTTCATTTCATATGTATTTCATCATTTTCTTAGCAAGCATGCAAGACTTATGTGTATTTATACCATTTTTTCATTGATTTTAAGAGTTTTATATATAAAAGTCATCCTATAATTTATCCCTTGTTATATATTGGTCTTGATGATGCCTAGGAACCCATGACACCCTAAGAAGGTGTATGGTAGGATTAGAATAGCTTTGGAGTTGTTTTGAAGGATTGGAATAGGTTTAGTACGAGAAAACTCTTTTCGACAAGTATAAAAAGTGGTCTGATCTCGTTTTGTATTTCTGGAAAATCCGACGGTGAGGCGCGAATTTTTGGCCTAGATATTTAGAAAATATACTTTAAAAAGCGAATCCGTGGCGCTTGAGCGGATTAAAGCGGAGTTATAACGAAGAAGTTATGAATTTTTCAAGTTTGACGACGAAATATATATTTCACGAAATTTCAATAAACTGTTTACGTTTTATACGAGTCAAAAGGGGTCTTAAGCTTTATAAATTATTTCGACTTATCAAAAATATATTAGTATACTTTGATACGAAGCTAAGGACGTATAAAGCGTGAAAACGGTTTGTAACGACTAAAATATACACGTTTTCATAAATTGCGTAACTTTATTATTTAAGAAAAACTATATTTATACTGAGACAAGTTGTTACGGTAAACAAAGCGATCATGTTGAAGGCTATTTTTAACAATAAAAAGTGGTAGAATCTTTTTGTATATTCTGGAAAATTAATAAAATTTGAGATATTTAGCAAATATTTTAAAAGCGAATCCAACCGTTTGTATAGCGGAGTTGTAATGAATTATTTAAGAAGTTAAACTTTGCAAACTCACTTTTAAACAACATTTGGACAAAATCACCTTACTTAACCTATATTTTCTTTATGAGCGAGACCTCTAGGATAAAAATTTAAATGCCAAAACTTCTAGATTTTGATACAAGCTTTCCAAAACCGTTGAATTCGTTTCCTAACGTAAAATACGTACACCATTTTACATAGCTTTTGAAGCCATTTTGTCACTTTCATGAAATTTCCAACGACATTATGTTCTGACGAAAGTTAAAATTTCACAATAAATCATTAAGAAACTATTGTAGGATGACATTTTGATGTAAATACTTGTAAAGTAATTTAAGAATGGTCAAGGCGTCAAACCGTATTTTTCGACGATAAGTATTAATTTCAAAACTCACAAATGGTATAAATAACATACGAAATGCATGCATAACATTACATCATAACTCATTACTTATCATAACATTCATAATAGGTCAAGGTTAAAGTATCACACTACATCTCGGTGTAAAACTTTTGTCATCGCCTCATTTTACCAAGTGAGTCATAGCCCACTTTTCTCGTTTAATTATTTATGAAACTCTTTGGGGAGATGCATGCTCAATAATTTTATTACATTCATGACTCTCGACGTACACCATTAGCTTTTCAAATTTCCAACCAACGACATTATTTCTACGAAAGTTAAAATTTCACAATAAATCATTAAGAAACTATTGTAGGATGACATTTTGATGTAAATACTTGTAAAGTAATTTAAGAATGGTCAAATTATATGTTTATCAAAACTCACAAATGATAAATAACATACGAATGTTTAGTCATCAAGGTTAAAGTAACACTACATCTCGACTCACTTTTGTCATGCCATTTTACTTAGAATTTCCATATCATAATCATTGGATGATGGTCTTGGTATAATCATTGAACTTGGTATAATCATTGATGGTCTTGGTATATTCATTGAGCTAATGGTCTTGGTATAATCGGTGAACTAATGGTCTTGGTAGAATCATTGAACTAATGGTCTTGGTACAATCTGAACTAATGGTCATGGAACAATTTGAAATCGTCACAATTATGTGTTATATTAAGTAGCTTGGGATACATTAAGTTATGCACTATTTTGTGAATTCATTTGACATCATGCGCTTGAACATAAACTATATCACATTTTGGCAATGGGTTGTGAACACACAGGTTGCAAGTTTTGTATGGGCGGAACTTGGGCGAGTGGATTTACAATGCCTTTCTTTGCATAAACGATTTTGAAAGGCTTTACATTTCAACACAAACCCTATGAACTCACTCAACCTTTGTGTTGACACTTTTAGCATGTTTTATCTCGGTATCTAAGGCATTCACTTCATGGCATGCATTTGGACACACCATGGAGTCGCGATGACGACTCGTCTCACTGGGTTTCGCTTTAAAACATCGTTTGAATTGTAACAAACTTATTTCCACAAGTTGATTTTCATTTGGGACCTACTTTGTAAACTCGATTGTTTTATTAAATCAAGCGATGTTCTTTTCAAGCGACACTTTAGGTCGTTCATTATAACTTGTGATTGTGATGCTATGACGATCAATCCCAGATATTCCATTCACGCAAAGCAGTAATTTGGGGTGTGGCGACACCGAGAGCTAAAGTTGCATGCAAAATCGCCATGCAAAGCTCACGATCGTTAGTTCTCCCTTAGTAAGGTTGTTAGTATATGACAAATATAGTCCCTAATTTTATTTTATTATTTATTTAACTATGTACGTTAGCAAGTTTCGTTCTTATGCGTTTTAAATGCATTTTATACGTCATTATCCGTTTTCATTCGTTTTTATACGCTTTTGTCCGTATTTATACGTTTTCATTCGTTTTTATAACTTTTCGTCCGTTTTTATATGTTTCCGCCCGTTTTTATATGTTTTTATCTGTTTTCATCCATTTTTATACGCTTTCGTCCCTTTTGCTTCCGTTTTCGTCTGTTTTTTTTTCCATTTTTATCCGTTTACATCCGATTTTTGTCGGTTTTTATCCTTTTTAACTTTTATACATTTTCATCCGTTCTTATAGTTTTCATCCGTTTTATACGTTTTTGTCCTTTTTTTAACGTTTTAATCCGTTATTATACGTTTTCATCCGTTTTTCATACTTTTTCATACGTTTTCGTTCGTTTTTATATGTTTCCGTCCGTTTTTATACGCTTTCGTCCGTTTCTATACGTTTTCGAGTTTTTATATGTTTTCGTTCATTTTTATACGTTTTCGCCCGTTTTTATACGCTTTCGTCCGTTTTTTTAGGTCTTCATATGTTTTATACATTTTCATTCATTTTTATTAGCTTCCGTCAGTTTTTCCCTGTTTTTCTTATGTTTGTATCCATTTTCATCCATTTTAATACGTTTTTTGTCCATTTTTATTCGTTTTTATCCATTTACATCCGTTTTTATACTTTTTTTAATTGTGAGCGTGTTGGAATATTTAGTTGGGTATTTTAATGATTAAAAAAATGTGTTGCAAGGTGGATTGGTGTGAGATGGTAGGGAGTGAAAAGTCAGATAGTCGTGAAGGAGAGAGAAAGCTGATGTGATAGTGAGATGGAAGATGAAATGGTGTGAAAGTTGGAAGTAGTCTTATGAAGAGCCAAGTGGTTAAGGAAATAGTTTGCCCTTGCGGCTTGTTAGTTCAAGGTGAGAAGAGGATCTAATAACCCTAAACCATACATACTCATTACAATTACACAATGAAAAGTTAAGTATAAGTGATGATAATATGCTAACAATCCATTCGAGATTTTTTGTTCAAATCCATTTGATTCTTAAAAACACATGATTTCACTCTCTCGCGGGAAACAAGTCCAACATTTTATCCCGTTGATCTACAACTTCAGTTTTGGTAGCTACTAATCGACTTAATTACTAGTGCAAAGTTAATTAAGGACACAACTAATACATGAATAATATAGTATCCATTCGGGACGTTGAATTGATCACTAACCATATTCATATACGGTCGAACAAATTCATCTACTATTACTAGTTATATAAATAAAGTGTTCAACTACTCCATTCATAGTTTCTTACTATACACATGATGTTAACTTATCGATAAATGCATTAACTACTTGGAACCAAAGCAACGTGATCTCGCATATGATAATGACTAAACATTTCGATTTGATTTGAAAATATAAGTTGCATTAAACTTATCTTCTTTTTCGATAATGTATAAAGAAGGAAAATTAATTTGAGTATGATAGCAAGTAAGGCGGTGTAATTAGAAGTCAAAACACGTCTTTACCCTAAACTATGCATCCTCCTTAAAATAGTCTCTTGACGCGTCTTGGGTCGAGTTTGAGCACAAGTCGGTCGTTTTTGAGCGTGTGTGATGTTGGTTTTGTGGTGCATATATTTGTATATATTTGAGGTAAGTTTGAGTTTGTAATTGGTGGTTTTATTACATCAATGATCGGTGATTGAGTAAAAAAGTGGCATGCCGCTGAGTTGATTGATGATATCGGTCACTCTACAACAAAACTAGCATTAACATTTTGAAAATTTCAATTGCATACATATACTATCTAGTTTACGTTAATTTGAGTAAGGTTATTTGATTTTTTCGATTTGAGTAACCTAATAAACTTTAATGGATTTTATATCATTTTTTTTGTTTTTTTATTTAACTATTGCTTGGGTGTAATTTTCATATACTCGTATAAAGCATTTCTTGTTTTTCTTTTACGACTCTTCACTATTTAATAAATATTCATATAGATTTAAAAATTAAACACATTCGTTTAAAAATTTAAAAATTTATAAAATGAGTAATGTTACTAGACCATGATATCATAACTTATAAAAACAATGCGAATTATAAATATTTAGATGTTTAATTACAATTTACTCCGTAACTCACTAAGGGGTGCTTGGTTGGGGGTAATGGGGGTGAGAAATGAAAAATGTAATGAATAAACATGTCTCGTTAAAAGTAGAGAATGAAATCATTGTTTAGTATTGGGTAATTGGGAATTACCCAGTAAATTGGGAGGTATGGTAATGATTACCCACCACCAGCAGCCACCACCAGCAGCCACCACCACCAGCCACCACCACCAGCCACCACCACCACCATCGTTAGTCCTCATTGACTATTTTACTAATACAGGGATGTATTTTGGACTTTTCTTCGAAACTTTAGTATATTAACCCATTTAAGTTTCAGTCAGCCTTTCATGTTGAAATAATACCACCGCCACCACCACCACCACACCACCACCACCACCACCACCACCACCACCACTCACCACCACCACCACCACTGCCACCACCACCTGCCACAACCACCACCACCGACCGCCACCACCGCTCAGCTTAACCGCCGCCATCCACCACCACCATCGCCACCACTCGCCACCGCCACCACCGCCACCGCCACCACCACCACCACCGCCACCGCCACCGCCACCACCACACCGCCACCACCACCACCGCCACCCGCCGCCACCACCACCACCACCGCCACGATCTCGCGCCCACCACCAACCTTGCCGCCGCCACCACCAACACCACCCGCCAATGGCGGTGGTTGTGGTTGCGGTTGTGTCCGTGGGTGGTAGCGTGTGGCGGTGGTGGGTGGAGGTGGTGGTTGTGGTGGGTGGTGGCTGTGGCGGGTGGTGGGTGGTGGCGATGGTGGTGGTGGTTGGTGGAGGTGGTGGTGGGTGGTGGTGGCGGCGGCAGGTGGTGGGTGGTGATGAAGGTGGTGGTGGTTGGTGGAGGTGGTGGTGGTTGGTGGAGGTGAGCGGTGGTGTGGTGATGGTGGTGGTGGTGGTGGTGAGTGACGACGGCAGTGTGGTGGTGGATGGAGGTGGTGGTAGTGGTGTCCGTGGGTGGTGGTGGGTGGCGGCGGCGGTGGTGGTGGTGGGTGGTTGTGGTGGGTGGTGGCTGTGGTGGTGGTGGGTGTTGGTGGTTGTGGTGGGTGGTGGCGGTGGCGGATGGCGGGTGGTGGTGATGGTGGTGGTGGTTGGTGGAGGTGGTGGTGGTGGGTGGTGGCGGCGGGTGGTGGCGAAGGTGGTGGTGGGTGAAGGTGGTAGTGGTGGGTAGTGGTGGTGGCGAGTGGTGGGTGGTGGCAGTTGCATTATTCCACTATGAAAAGGCCGGCCGAAACTCAAATGGGTTAATATGCTAAAAGTTCGAAAAAAGTCAAAAATACATCTCTTTGTTAGTAAAATAGTCAATGAGGACTAAAAATGCAAATATTTTAACTTGCGTTAGGAGATAACGGAGAAATATTTGCACCGTTAGTCCTCATTGACCGACTTTACTAACGGAGGGATGGTTTTGCGCCAACTTTACTAACAAATGGATGATTTTGTGCAAAAAAAAAACCATGAGGATATAAAGAGAGACACGAGACAAACCACAAGGAAGTATTTTGGACTTTACTCTTGTATTTATATTGTATTTTTATTACAACTCTAAATGTTAAATTTTGTGAGACTAAACATCTTACCTCATGTCATGTGTGAGGAGTTTGTACACGAAATGTATTTCCATTTCTTGGGTAGCCACGCCATCCATTTTAAAATTAGCCCCAATCCATTACTTGGACATTTCATCAAGACTCAACCAAACCTAGCGAACTCAGAAAAACTCAGCAAAAAATACCCAGCTCTCTCACAACGGTGAGAAACCTCGGCTATAGATACAATGATTTATGTGACGTCTAAGAACACCGAACCCTAACCTTATTCCCACTAATTTTCCCTCCCTTTATTCAAATAGAACGGGGTAACTCTCTCTGAACTCAGTAAAATAAGCTTTCTCAAAGTATCGGGCCTCATCAGCTTCATGACCCACCTCATAGAGTTGCTCCCCGTCGAAAATAGCTACTACATATAGATCTACTTTCCGTATGAATATAGAGATTTTAGCTTCATGACTCGTTAGGCTCGCCATGAGCGTAGCCTAACATAGCCAAGTCTTTTTCGTGAGCTATTGCGGTATAAGCTCCGAAGCATGAAATCTTCATAGTTCATAGTGTCAATATCGTATCGTGAGTGCGAAACCGGATCGAATCAACCTCGACGAGGTCCTCAGCAATGTGGCGGCGGGTGTCATTGGCTTTTGAGAATAAGCCTTTTCTCGCGTGCATAAGTTACGCCATGGATATGCATTTCCACGGGGAATGTTGAGAAAATTTAGGGTTGTGGGAAATTTGAGGGGGGCGGAACTTTGAAATTGATGGAAATGGAATGTTTAATGAAGAAAGACGGATGTGACCAGGTTATTAAATGAATGAAACCCTAGGATTGCACACTTTATACACAATCACATAAGGGAGGTGATTTACAAACTTGGTGTGAAACCCTAAAAATCGTAAATGTGTAAAATAATCATAATACCCCTCATCACAATAATTCGTAAAATAAATCAGACTTGTTAATTATGTTAAATACTTAATTTATAATTTATAAATACTTATTTAAACATTTATAGATTCTCGTTTGTAATATAAAAGTAGGTCTTCTTTTCAATGTCTTGTATAAAACATTTATAAATTAAGTATTTAAAGTAATTAACGAGCCTGATTTATTTTACGAATTATTATGATGAGGGGTATTATGATCATTTTACACGTTTACGATTTTTAGGGTTTGACACCAAGTGTGTAAATCACCTCCCTTACGTGATTGTGTATAAAGTGTGCAATCCTAGGGTTTCATTCATTTAATAACCTGGCCACCGCCGTCTTTCTTCATTAAACATTCCATTTCCATAGATTTCAAAATCCCCCCCCCCAAAATTTTTTTTTCCCACAACCCTAAATTTCCTCAACATTCCCCGTTGAAATGCCTATCCATGGCAGAACTTATGCACGCAGAGAAAAGGCTTATTCTTAAAAGCCAAATGACGCCCGCCGCTACGTTGCTGAGGACCTCGTCGAGGTTGATTCGTATCTGGTTTCGGACCTACGATACGATATTGACACTATGAACTATGAGATTTCATGCTTTCAGAGCTTATACCGGCAATAGCTCACGAAAGAAGACTTGGCTATGTTAGGCTACGCCTCATGGCGATCCTAACGAGTCATGAAGCTGAAATCTCTATATTCATACGGAAAGTAGATCTATATGTAGTAGCTATTTTCGATGGGGAGCAACTCTATGAGGTGGGTCATGAAGCTGATGAGGCCCGATACTTTGAGAAAGCTTATTTTACTGAGTTCAGAGAGAGTTACCCCGTTCTATTTGAAGAAAGGGAGGAAAATTTGGTGGGAATAAGGTTAGGGTTCGGTGTTCTTAGACGTTACATAAATCATTATATCGATAGCCGAGGTTTCTACTGGTTGTGGAAAGAGAGCGTGGGTATTTTTGCGCTGAGTTTTTCGGATCCTGCTAGGTTTGGTTGGAGTCTTGATGTCATGTCTGAAGCAATGGATTTGGGGGCTAATTTTATCATTTGGTCTTCTTTTTAGGTTCAAATATTAAAATGCGAATGATTGTTGGCTCTTATTTTTGGTTCATTAGAAAACTGTCGATTTTCTAACCATGAAGCATCAAGCACCCAAAATTTGTATCTTTTAAAAAATAATTATATGATGCGAAATCCAGTATGGATAAACTTCTTGTACAAGTTCCAATTACGTATGACCTTTATATCTATGTGGATTTTTTAGTAATTATTAATTTATAGTTTCGTTGGGACCAATGTACATATACTGGGGTTTCAAAAAAATTATTATCTTATTATTTTATCGATTGAGGTCCAAATTTACACTGTTCCAAGTTGAGACTGGACAAATTATTAATTTTATCGAGGTTATTAATTTATAGAGGTTTTACTGTAAAGGAATATGATAATCCTATAATCCTAGAGGCAAGAACTAGATTAAATTAATACGGAGTAATTAACTAACTCAAGAAACTTATTGAAACTTAAATATACAAATATGTCAAGCACAAAGAATTTGACTTTCTTTTTTTTATCCAAGAAGTAAAGAAACCTAAATAACACTTAATAAAAAAATAACATAAATCTAGAGAAAATGTAGGAACTATTCACATGAATTCATGGTTAATCATATATCACACATATTAAACCCCGGAAAAACATAAACCAATAAACGGTTTTTAATCTTTTATATAATAAAAAAATTACATCAATTCGGAGTGTTTTTGGAAAACCCTTCTCATTGAAAAAAAAATTGGGCCAATAGGAGAGTTCAATTTCGCCACGTAAGCAAAATCATGTGATGTGATTGGTTAATAAAAGTCAAAATTAAATTGATTTTGGTCAAACTTTAATAAATTTGGTGGAGAAATTTGGTTGATAAAAAAAACACATAAAAATATAGGTGTCAAATTTGTGAAAACAAAAACTTAAAAAAAGAGGAGGTCATTAATAGAACTGTAGTGGTTGAATTTTTAAAAATTATATAGAGTTAAGTGTAATATTATAAACCTCCATGTTTTTTTAATAACTTTGGATTATAAACAAATACACACTTATACTTTATACACTTTAAACTTTATATCTTAAAAAATACAATATATATGTTGTTTTAAAATAACAACATGTAAATTTACATAAGATTATAAGCATCAATTTTTTTACTATATACGTCAATAAGGACTCATTTATTTTATTTTTAAAATAACCTACTTGGACACGAGTTTACATTTTAATATCTGATATAACCATAAATTCATCGAAAACATGAATATAAGTATCAAATTGTAAGCACAGTTTACTTTAATATAAAAATAAATATACGCGATTGTACTTATAAGTTATAACAATGATTCATGTAATTCTTATTTATTTATATAAGGCTATCTAGAAAAAAAACATTTTTATAAAACATCAACATAATATCAACGCTCATTATAAAATAAGTATACTTTAACTTTATCAACACTCATTATGTGCTATTAAATTTGCATCTGTGTAAAATTTAAATAACAATATCAACATCTTTGTCAGCTAAATAAAATTAAATCTTGAGTTACCTAACAGAAATTTTTATGTGTAAACTTCTGTGCATGCACGTAACTTATAACTATATAATTATATACAATTACCTTTAAAGACACAATATTCAATATTAATACAGAATAATTTTTTTTGTCAAAACCCTGTGCGTGCACAGGTATTATAACTAGTTTAAATAAACAAAAACTTAAACTAATTCAAATTCAAATGACCCAATATTAAAAACTTGCAAATTCATCAAACTGATCACCACCCAATTCACAATTAACAAAATAAATATATTAATTCAAATAAAATGCAATCTTGAGTCAATCACACAATCAAAAGAACATTCAAACTGAAATAAAAAACATAAATTTCTATACCCAAATGGAAAAAGATTCATAAAGACTAAAACCAAGTTCATAATTAGTACACAAAATAAAAATATTCAAATTAAATGTGAAAATCAAGCGATCACAAGAACATTCAAACTCTACGAAAACACTACAACAACACAAATTTCCCAAATTCATAAACAAAATACCGTGTTGTAATACATCAAACTAGTTCACAATCAGTACAAAATACATATAAAAAATTCAAATAAAATAAATAGCTATTAAGTCAATCAAATGATCCCAAGAACATTCAAACTATAATTAAACTTGTAAAAAAACATAACTTTAAAATACACAAATGCCAAAAGATTCATAAAGATTAAAAACCAAGTTCACAATTAGTACAAAACATAAAAAAGATCAAGTAAATAATAAGCAAATCATATGATCAAGAACATTCAAACTACAATTAAAACACTAAAAAAAAAAAAAAAAAAAAACTATAAGATACCCATTATGTAATTCATCAAGCGATGACAAAAACATTTAAACTACAATTAAAAAACACAAATTGAACATACCCAAATGCCAAAAGATTCGAGATAGATAAAAACCAAGTACAAAATGCTAAATAGTAATCACAAGAACATTGAAACTATAAAAAAACACAACTTTAAGATACCCAAATGAAAGCGATTGAAAAAGAGTAACGTGTTGTAAAATGACTTCTGATTTGTCAAGATTTGACTTTTTGAAATCTTTGTTGTTGGCCTAAATTATTGAGTTGGTAGACAAGAAGAGATAACTTGTTTGTTCCAATCGAGACTGACTTTTGTGATCTTTTTCAAACATTTTAAAGCTAATTAACACATCATAAGTGAAACCATTAGCAAGTAAAATAATAAAATCAAACGCCATTGGGCAAGGCTCAAACCGGTTTAATGGTTGGTTGGTTTGTTTGTACAAGAGATGAGATTGAAGACTTTGTGTGTGCAAGAGGTGAATGTTGTGAGTTTGTGTATGAAGAAGTAGGGGTTGGTGTTGAATTAGGTGGAAGTAAATTAGGTTGGTTGTGGTATTAAATGTTTTTGAGATTTAATTTTTTGGGTAAAAACTTTTGTACAGACAATGTGGTTGCGTGTTTGAGTACATAAAAATTATTTGATGGAAAATCTTCAACAAAATGAACATCTACATATGCTAGACTTGATTTGCAATTAATGGCATGAAATTTAATTGCTCCCATTCAAAGAGATAGACTCATATGCTTCTACCACATTTGAGATTGTGTATTCGGATATGCATGAGTAATTTAATGTTTTGAAAAGTTATTGGTGTAATTTTATATTTTAAAATGATATTTGATGCAATATTAGAGAATGTATGTTTAGTTATTGAGGTGTAAAAACTAAAAGTGTGTGATGCAATATTGAGGTGTCAATAACTAAAAACATTTTCACTAGAATAACAACCAATAACATTGTTATTGGCACATGTAAGTCCTAACACATCACAAAAATATCTCGATCTCTTAAAGAAAAAAAGAAAAACAAAAAACAATAGCGTCCATTGATGAACCAATGAGGGCATGGACCACACGGTGCACTATGCGTCGTTGTTGGTCATACTAGGGACGGATGGCGTGTTGTTAACATAAACGACTTCGTGGTTAGCTGACACCTAAACTAATTAACATATCTTGGTGAATGAGAATTTTACATTCTTGCTAAAGTAGAGAACATAAAGGTGGTCAAATTTATTTAACTATGTGTAAGAGGGTTGGTGAAAGAGATTTATTGCATGTGTTTGATTGGTGTCAAAATGCATGAAAAATATCCGTTAACAAAGATATGTCACTTTAACTCTTTGAGATTATAGATGGCTAGTTATCAACCTTTCCATGAAATATATTAATGGAGCATCTGACCATTATATTTTACTATGTGTAAGATGGTTGGTAAAGCTTGGTGCAAAAGATTTATTGTGTCTAGTCCGTGTCATCTATCTATTTAAACTAATAAAACAGACTTTTTTTTTTCATCCCTCTTCATCAAAATTTTTTCTAAAAATAACTAAGCCTCTTATTGTGACACGTGGCATGGTCTGTTTCTTGCATGAGAAAATTTGAAAAATACCAGGTAAGTTGTACGTATTGAATAGCATTTAGGAACTAAAAATGTCAATTAATGTTTTCTTAAACGAGTCTTTTTTACAAAAATAGCTTTGCGTTTCCATATATTATTTTAAACAACCCTTTGAAACGTCAACTAATATTCTTAAAATTATTCAATATTTTCATTCAATGTTTTCCTAAAATATTTTCTTTGATTTATGTTGATTTGTTATGCACGTACTTGGGAACTTTCAAAACTTTTAAGGTACACATCTTTTATATATTTCAAGTTTATATAACCATATGTTTCTAATTCTTCTCATCTGGCCATCTAACAAAATAATTCTTGTTTAATTGGTTTCACTGATTTATGTTTTTCTATTGGATGTTCTTTATTTTGTTTATTTATGTGATTTCTAATTGATGTTTTTATTTGTAGTTATGCATAGATGAATTAGCTTCTTCAAATATGGAGCAAGAGCTACTCACTCCTATCCCAAGAATAATTAAAGTTAGTTATTTCCGGTCAGCAAGTAGTTGATCATCATGTATTGTTGTCCTTAAAGTTAAACTTAGTTTAAAAAGTTTCATTGCCAAAGAATTCTATAAACATTTTGACATTATATGTATATCACATGTGTTTTTAGATTATATTGATGGTTTAAAGTCATTCGGTATTCTTTGATTAACCATTATGATCCTTCATATACTCATACAATAATTTAGGTAACAAATTACAAATGAGTTTTTGGTCATATCTTTATCTTTTTTTTTTTTTTTTAAATATTGGATTTAGATGTTTATTGTCCACCAAAGAAGTGCATAAGTAATGTGTACTCCTGTTCAGAATGCGTTCATAATGGGCGGTTTCAAAAAGCTTTTAAACTCATGAATTTTTTTTCCATTTCATTCATAGTGAGTGTTTTGTTCATGTTCATGTAGAATGAAAATATCCGTAATTTTAAACCTATTTGTTATTAAATTTGTGTTAGTTATGTATGATGGTTATAAAGCTTTAAAAAAATTCACGTATTATAAAAACAAACAACTTTATTGATTGATGATTAATATGATATGCAACTTTATTAATCTTTTTGTCATTATGGATGGGGCTATTATACATGCCCAAAGTTCCCAAGTACAAACATTGTTATATATCCCTAACACATATTCCTATTTATCATCTTAACAATAAGATAATCACACATGTACAAATCAAGGGAAGAGATGAATCATGAGAATTAGTGAAGTTCACCTGTCATCGTCTCATGATTAAGATGATATATAAGAAAGGACAAATGAGAATAAATAGCATTTTCTTTATTTACTAAAATTAGTTTCTAACACTCGATGCTCACCTGTTTCCACAAGAAATCAAAATTGACAATATCGTTAACTGCAAAAGGTTTTATACAAGTGTGTGTTATTCTCTTACTTATTTGACAATAATTTAGGTCACATGTATTTTTCTCATTCGCAAACAATTGCATTTTCCAACCGCGTATTTTTCTTCCAGCTTATTGCGTAAAAATAAATAAAAATAAAAAACATTAATATTTTGCTTTTAATACCGAGTAATTGATAGTAGTAAACCACTAAACCTAATAGTACATAGTAATACATTAGGTTATCATAAAAAAAATATCATTTCTTGCTTTTCTAAGACCAGAATCAAAATGACTCCTTAAGCTAAAGGGAGTGTCATCACTCTTCACCATTCACATCAACGTTATTTTAGTTTTTTTTTCTTCTCTCACTTCCCTTATTCACTCTCACCTTTCAACCGTTTCCCCTGACATTTCATTAAAATACTCAATTTATATAAATATACACCCTTAAATATATCTCACACACTCAAAAAATAAATAAATAAATAAATAAATAAATAAAGCCTTTTGAAATTGAGCCCCTCATTTTATGCACTCTCACTATGATGAGCATCACCATTAAATGTATTTTAACTATGACTACTGACTTCCGCTTTGGTTGGTCACTCGTGAGGAAAGGTGACGGTGACCAAGTCTCGCGTACTCCCTTTAGTCTTAAGTCGCAACCACTTTCATCATCTCACTGATTTAACCTAATTTAATCATCTTAAAAATATAACATCTTGATCTAATTTCGATATGATATATACACACATTTTAGACTCCCATACATCGACGGTCACCATATATCAAAATCAATTTACTAATATATTCACCATTTTTATGATCATAATTGATTATCTTAACTGTTACTCCATCCGTCCCAAATTATAAGTTCATATTGGTATTTTTTGTTGTCCCAAAATATTTGTTCACTTTATATTCCAACCAACCAAAAGAGTGTTTAGTGGAGAAAGATGATATTTAATTGTTTAATAGAGTAGTTAATGAAATTTTTTTAAACTTTGTGCAAAGTGAAAGTGGACTTATAATTTGGCACGAAGGGAGTATCTCTAAGATAAAAGACTCTTTGGCAGCACACATTTAAATTTTCTAAACATAACATTTAACCTACTAATTACACGTAGCAAGAAATATGATCAAGGGGTTGTTTACTAAATTAAGTGGTTTTGAGATAATTCTATATTAGTCTCTTAATTAAGTGAGAAAATTTTTGTGAACCTTCCAATAGGAGGGATTAAATGTTTGAGCTCACTCATTAAGTGAAAAAGAAACACTCTTAAGATTTCCTCCCTTTGTGTACACTCAAAAACACACTAAATTAAATAATAATAATAATAATAATAATAACAAATAAAAATCCCAATTTATCTCTCTTCTCCTCCAAAATCTGCACACAAAGTACCTTTTTTTAGTGGTGTCATATATATAGCAAAAGTTTTCTTTAGTCAAGTTTTTATGTTTATTATTTACATGTTAATAATATGTCATCTTTTCTATATATTTTTTATGTGTGTTGGCTGTGTTTTGACTTATTGAATAGGTTTTAGGTTCGGTTCTTGATCTCGATTTCATATATTGATCCGCGGATTAAATGTTAGTGTGTTTAAAAGTATAAATTTTATTATTTTGTTGGTTTTGGCTTTTTGGTGATAATAATTTCTAACTGACTTCTTCTAATATTTTTGTTATTTGATGAACCATGCAAAATCTATTCAACTTTAATTACTTTTCATATGTCTGTCGTGTTCACGGTGTATAAACATTTAGAAACTATTATGATTATAAAGTACACTATTTCTATAAGCATGCCATTGATGAAAATTATGTATAGTAATTTTTATGTGTTCAGTTAATAAAATATTTGTTCAAAAAAAAGTTAATAAAATAATTACTAATTGGTAAGAATCACACCTATTATGTAAGAAATTAGAAGTTGATATACGTGTCTTTAATAGGGACAAATAAGCATGAAAGAGTTTAACAACTTTTAAGTATTTTGGCGCTCGGTTCTAATCCTTACTTTGATACTTGGTTAAATATTTTCCATAGATTCACTCTGATTTAAGTCAACTTGAAAAACTAGCTTTAAGTGTCTCATTCTTCTTATACAAAACATGAAGATAATCAAAAGTTCATGTAAAATGATGAAAGTTGAGTGAAATTAACCCAAACCTTCCCCGATACAACCCACATGTTTTGTCCCACTTCTCTTAATCCTATTTTCTACCCGTCATTCCAAAAGGATCCTGACAAGATATTGTTGGCGACATAAATATGACCGGGTGCACAAAAAATTTTGAACCATAATATAATAGAGTTAAAAAGTGGATTAAAACGAAGATTTCATTAAAACGATAAATAAATGAACATATTACCTTCTAATTAGTGATTCTACGATCTCCCATAGCAAAAAAACGCTTACGTACACCCTCATTTTTAACATTAATAAGTTCTTCTTTCTCTATAGCACAAGTTAAAGCGCCGTTAAAATAATCATCACCCATCCGATTATGCAAATCAGTTTTAATGAGCTTCATTTTAGAAAAAAAAAAACATTTTTCAACCGTAGCGGTAGCAACAGGCAAGACTAAAGCCAACTTCAACAACCGATAAACCAAATGATGAGATGTATGCTTTTTCTTATCCATCATCTTCTCTGTAAGTTTGGCAATACTATCCAAGTTAGCGGAATCATTATCATTAGGCATGATTTGATAATCGGTGCCGAAGCCGATGGAATATCAGTTGTGGATGTAATTTGAGGTCCTTGTGAAGGATCAGTCGTGGCATTTTCTCTTGTAGTATCAGTATCGTTATCGAGCGGAAGCTTTCTTTTTAAATAACTCCCAATCTTAGCCAACAATAAACTAACTACAAATTTTAGCCCACAATTTCATATCACTATTACATGATTATTAACCTAGTGCAAGAAAGACCAAAGAATGACTTAATATCCCAAATGGTTAGGCTCTTAATTTCAAACAACCAATTAAAATAGGGAAAACATTAAAAGATATAATGAAACAAATGAAAAGATATATGTTACGACTTCGAGAATCGAGTTACGAACCTGTTTCATATTTGTGGTGATTTTCGGTTCAATTGTGGATTTTGCAAATTGTTAGTATTATGAATAAAACTTGTTTAATTAATAAACCTTTTCATCTTTGGACAATTAGGCTTGCGCTTTAATTTATCAAACTTGTTTTATCTTTGGGCTTTTGTCAGCTTTTACAAAATTATATATTTATTTTTTAATTGTAAATATACCAATTAAATAATACTAGAGACACATTTTAATGCACCGGGTGCACTTAAGATACATTTTGAAAAAATCTATAATTTTTAAAAATTAACACTATATCGAAAAAATTCATGGGGTGCACGTGCACCCGCGGGCACCCCCTTGGCTCCGTCCATGGTTGCCACCTCTTTAAAACATTCTTACTTGCGGGACCATTGTAAAGTGTTGCGCTTAAATATGCGTCTGACTGTGGGTTGATGAAAAGTTGCATTGACGCCACTAAACACGAGAAGCAGTGTTTATCATAAAGATGAAAACATCACCTTCTGATAAATGTTCGCCATTATATATTGTAAGGAATCAATTCCCGGGTCTGTCTCTTTCGCGATGACAATAAACAAAAGTTAGGGACAATCTATCGTGCAAGTCGGTTTGTATTTTCCACGATCTGTTTTTACACATGGCCAGCAATGCGTAGCCATCTCTCACATTAGGATCAAAAAAGGATTGAAGATGGTTAATTGTGACGAAAATGGAAATATCACTAATACCACCACCAACGTGGTCTACAAAGAAGTGCTACACAATTTATGATCAAATTTACATTTACACACATCTCGAATTAGTTGAAATAAAGGACTCACGATGTTTGTTTTCTTTTTTGGATTATTTCACCATTGTGTTTCATATAACACACGCATTTTATTATTAGCAACTTTATACTTTATGTTTGTTTGTGGTTCTTTCTAACATATCACTTCATAATACGCAATATCATTTATTTATTTTTTCGACGTTACTTGAAAATACATGTGAATTTCACAGGTCTTTTAGCTAGTAATGAATAAAATGTTGTATGTGTGTCATTGATGGTTTAAGTTTCAACCCACATAATGGATTGCTGCCATCTAACTACAAAAATAAAGTACAAGGTTATTATTACCTTTTTTGTTCACGAGAAGTTAACTTTCATATCGTGTTTTACTGTCTCAAATTACCTTATAAAAAGGCACCATATATATCATCCAAGCAAAGTTTTATGAAAGTTATTTTTGGTTTTCTATTGGAGGTGGTGAAAAACCAGCAACATGGGCTGGTTGGATAAGGCCAAACTGATGTATTAGAGGTTGAAATTACAGTTGTCGACCTGTTGGGGTAATGTGGGCATTCTCCTTGTATCTGGAAGCAGTTGCGATACTTCCTCAGCTAGTCTTGCTGCAAAGAACAAGAAACATCGATAACTTGATTGGCCAATATGTTTTCTATGGGTAATAAAATTTTGCAAATTGCATTGTAGGTTTAGCCGTTCAGATACAAGTACGTTGTATACTTTGAACATCTAAGGTTTTATGTGGATAGAAACTAAATCTGTATTTCTTTTTGCAGCGCATACCGAGGTTTATTCATTCTGAACTGGATTTACCGTTACTTCACTGAACCCCATTACGTCCATTGGATCAGTATGTCTCTCTTTCTCGCTTTAATTCACACTAAAGAAGTTGTTTAGGCGTTAATATCAGAAGCCAGTGTTTTCATTCATATCGAATTCACTGTAGAATATCAAACTTCAAAACTCACACTCAAAACTCAGGAATGAGAAATGAAGAACAAACTTGGAGAAACGTTTACTGATATTCATTCATCTTAATGAATAGAACTAAGGGGGTGTTTGATAGCCTCTTAATAGGCATATTACTGAATCGGTTAGCAATGGTTCCTGTTTGATAACATCATTTTTGTCTCTTATTCATTCTACTAGGGGTTGACTGGCACAGCATCCAAGGGATGCAAAATGATTCAGTGGGTTTTTAAGATCTTTTATTATAACCACTTGAACAAATTTAATAATATTATTATTAACTTTAGCATACTTTAGCACCTGCTTGGCTATTTCGAACAAATTTTTTCGTTTCTCTAAATGATAAAACAACTCATTCTTTTCCCAAATAATTGTATTAATCAACTTTTTTGTTTGTCATTTTAACTTTTGCAAGTTTAGACGCTCATATATTATTGTAACATCTAAGGCCGAACACAGTCGATGACCCGATCACCCTGGTCATCATACATCACATTGCTTTCTCTCCGGTGACCAGACACGACCAAGTTGTCACAGCCGATGACCGAGGTTTTAATTTTTGTTTTTTTTTTAATTCAAATATTTTAAACAACAAAGAAAAGTTAATTAACAATACAAATATTATATAAATCATACAATACGATACGGTTAAAAAAAACATACGAATTAAAATAAATTGCGATACGAAGTACGTAAATTATAAATTATAAATAACATTTTGTATAAAAATTAGCTTTTAAGAGTTAGTTTAGAGATACACATAAAAAATGATGATAATTGGTTAAAAAATCATTTAAAAGAAAAAAATAATAATTAAAAAAAAAATAATTAAAAACTTATTATAGTTTCAAAAGGCTAATTTTTATACAAAATGTTAAAATAGTACATTAGCCAATAAAGACATGCATTCAGGACAGTTGTCAAACATCATGTTATCATTGAGAAACAATCTGGTTAAGAGTCTTTTAATCATTCAGAGTAAATAAATCATTCAGAACTAAATCACGTAATTATATCAAACAGCCCCTAAGACTATTTATAGCCTTGTGAATACAACTTAACGTGGACCAACAAACTAGCAAAAAAATACTACTCCTAAAGACTAGGTAAACATGACCATGCACTTCTACCCAACATGCAAATGCCGTTAAAAAAAAAACTTGGTCAAAGCCTTTTACTGGTTCAACGTTTACTAACTAAAACATATAGGTACTAGATATGAACCATAATGTATTCATGCAAGTGCACCCATGCATGCATACGTGAACCTTCACATAAACAATTAATCCAACATTCACGAGCCTTATGGACTATATTAATACTTTGTCTGGTGTTGCAGCTTGGATAGCAGGGTTAGTCTAGACGTTGCTCTATGTTGATTTCTTCTATTACTTTTTTTTTTTTTTTGAATGGCATTTTTATATATAACGATATGACGTTCTAGTAAGAAACTAGAAACGAAATAAACAACAAGAAAGATTACAATTAGTTTGTACAAGCATGATCTAGGATTGCAAATCCACTCAAACCAAGTAGGATTTGCTTTTTATGCCTATGGAGGATCCAAGAATGGGAAAGAACTTTGATCTCTTCACCTAGAGTGTCCTTCAGCGGGTTTAGCATCAAAGCAAACTCTATTCCTATATCTCCATAAGATCCAAAATTTTGTTTGGATAACAACATCAAAGCGATCTTTGAAAAGTGTTTAAGTTCACTGAATCCCCCATGAAGATAAGCCTTGAATATCTCTAGGATAATCTCCAACATCCCACCAAGCCGAGACCAATTCCCACAACTCTACACCACCGGGCATTCGATGAACAAATGCTTTGTTGTTTCGATGTAGCCATCACATAATGGACATCTTACAAAATCAAGATCGATTCCTTTTTTATCTAAATTAGCCCTTGTAGGAAGTCGATCCATACATTGAAAGGTAATGCAACATGGCATATACTAAATGATTAAATTTTGACATTAGATTCAGCAATTTCAACCCTTTTACATATGAATGGACCGGTTCGGGTTATTTTCAACTCAGACAGTTCTCTAAATAAGAAATGGATCAAATGGGTCTAACGGGTCAAATGAGGCAATAGTCGCCTATAGTGTATCCTGAATTGTTTCATATAGAAATTTATATATTAGAAGAATAAAGCTTTTGCCATCATATGTAACCCAGTATCATTTAGACCCGTATATAATTACCCATTCCAACTTGTTTAGACCTGCCCAGTTTGGAACAAATGTTTCATTTACACTTTTAGTGACTATTGCTGATAATATGTGTGGTGACGGTTTCCCATTTACAATCCAGCTGGATGAACAATGTAAGGCTTCAGTTACCTGCTTGAACTTGTTCTTTGATGACAATAATGCCGGATGACAGAATTCAGTTCTTTTAAAATTGTTTAGAATGCCCATGCGGTTCTTATATACTCTCGGAAGTGGGGATGTAAACAGAAAAGTATATGTATCATTGATTATAGAGTGTTTGTCTTTTGTTGACCGGCTATATCATATATCTTCAATATATATTGAAAGTTCTTAGGACTAAAGGAGTGATGTTTACATTCAATTTGCCATGTCGTTTTCGCTCTTTGTTCTTCACCGATTGGTTGTATAGACAAATATTCAGTCAAGAACACTTATCTTTACTACTCATGATAGACTGCTTATTCGTTCTGACTAAGCTGAATATGACGTTGCACTTATTTCATAATCAGGTTGAAATGTGAAAGTGTGGTTTAAACTTTTAAAGCATTATTTTCTTATTATCAGCATGTTGCTAGTGGCTCGATAGTTGTCGAGTAGTGCAATCTTCAATGCAGCAAAATATAAATACAATACTAATTTTTTGTGGACGATGATTTTTTCACATTTTTACTTGACCCATAACTTCTTGATTGGTGGACAACTCACGTATCACAACAAATCAAGGTTCAGACCTCAGTAAAAATCTTATAATGGTCAAAGAAAAGTATGAAAAGTGTTGCAAATAATACCGATTTATACATAAGAGAAGAAAAGCTCAACTTTTCCCGATTTAAGTCTCAACTGTCACATGGTTACGGGTTCAAGTTCACACAATTATTATGTTAAATAATACATAGAGCTAATTCCCTACTTGACCCCATAGACAATCGTACTTACCCCAGGTGACCCATTTTTTTAAATTTTTTTTTAAATGTATCAAAATGACCCGAGGTGACTCTCGCCCCGGATGAGTTTAGGCGACTCCTCTAAAATATTGACATGTGTCCCTACATTTGTAAGAAACAAGTACATGTTAAGTACATGTGTGTAAGACACTAGTCTATCTAATTTCTTGGGCGATTGATGCATAATGTACCGCTGTGACTTCTTTTTGTTTCTTTGCAAAAAAAAGTCAAACTTCATAAATACCCTCTTATGTTTAAAATTAAGCTCCCTATGGTTTGTGAGATATAACGAATTTAGTCCCTAATTTTTTTACATTTTCGTCCCTAATTTTGTAGTATCAAGAATTTAGTCCCTAATTATTTATTATTTATTTAACTATTAACATGTTAGAAGTTCCGTTTTTATACGTTTTTACCCGTTTCTATACGTCTGTATCCATTTTTATACGATTTCGTTCGTTTTTTAGAACGACAACTTTATACTCTTACACTTACACCATTTCTTTGTGAATGGAGTTAGACCACACACTTCTTATTACTATGACTTTCAAAAAGAGCTGTCATATCTCAGTAACGGGGTTTGTTCTCCATGTCGCTTATTAATATCAGCCTCAGTTTAAACACATCTTACCCACCATTGTAAATGTTATATAAATAGGTGTCTCAGGTACTATTACAAACATATGGTTTGTGAGCCTTTCAACCCATTCCACCGTTTCTATTTAGCTATTTTTATTGTATTGCAAGTTTGACCCCCGTTAAAAATTTAGCATGGCCCAAGCAACCCATTCATATGAAAACGGATTTTTAACGAACAGTCTCAGATGAATATGAGCCTTAGTACCAGAAAATTCCTAGATGAGACAAGTATGATACAAGCATATAAGTCACTTGAGAATTTAGCCCTCTAGTGACTTGTACTTTTGTAACCTCTTAGCCGCTAATTGATGTTTCGCTAGGGTTATTTGTAACTTCATTTGGAGGTTGAACTTTATGCTTATCGGAACCTATAAAAACAAACCCAAGACCCAAGGCTGCAGCCTTTGATAAGCTGGTTCAGAACCAAGCCTAAGCCTGGCATACCAAACCTCTCCCTTGATCGAATCACACAAAATCATAGTAAAAACCACAAGTGAGTGCATTTACAGTTTTTGAAGCATTAAAGTGATTAAAGCTACTTGCATAATTACTGTTGCATCTGGCCCACACATTGATGCACCAAGAACTTTATCCGTCTCAGCACTGACAATAAGCTTCATGAGTGTCTTCTCCTGCCGTTTGCATATACAGATATAAAAGATAAAGAGTTTCTAATAGTATTTGACACAAAACTAAAAGCACCATGCAATTGCAGTATTATAACTTGATGTAGGTAAGTATGAAGATAGGACCGGAAAATCACATACACGGAGATGGAATTTTTATAGGAATAAATCCTGATGTAAAGATCAAAATGTCCCCGTTGGCTTGCTCAATGGCTTGTTATTCACTTAGTCCAACAAATAAAAGAGGTGGTATACTGAAATGACGCAATATAAATGTTATACGGACATTATTAATTACGAGATGAGAAGCTCGGGAAGAAGGTGATAAACAACACGATACGGCTAGGGTGATGAGTGGAACTCACCTGTGGTGATGAGTGGTGTGTGAATGATATGTTACAAACCCGGCTAGGGCTTGTATTTATAGTTGCAAATTAGGGCATGATATCTTAAGTGTTGATGAAGATTGAATATTCCAAGCGTATTCTGTGTATCTTTTAAATACGGCGTATGGCTAGAATTTCATACGCCTTATATCATGGAACTTTTCTGAAAATGTGTTTCACGTACAGGTCATTTTGCTAATTTAGGTTACTTAAATTATAATTTAGATTACATTTTATATTTTCAAAGTTAATAAACACATATTTTTGTACAGTTAAGTAACATAAATGTTGTATTTTTACACGTTTAGTAATGCTTACATATATTTATTATAAGTTCAATGAACTCAAAATGTAAAGTCCGTTTTAATTTAAATATATTCAAAAACAGTTTTAAGCAAAATAAAAAAGTTTATAAGAATTTTCGTAATCTTAAAAAAATAGTTTTACCAAGGTTAGTTTTTGTTAAAATTTTTGAATTTATTTCATAAATTTTTAAGTGATACAAATTTAGTTAGAAACTACAAAAATTCAAAGAAAAGGCTATGAGACTATTCCAATTAACAAAAGTTAAGTTTAACGACTATGGATGTAATTTTTTGCAAAGGATTGTCAATTCAATTTGAAACCATTAAAGACAGTAGATGCAATTTGGGACAAAGCAGATTTGGGACAAAGCAGAATGACGATCCATGTGGATACTCAAATATTAAATATTCCATATAGGCTTTTTTCTCCGGTTTTTACAAATTTAACTAGTAGCCTGTAAACGTTTGTGCAAATTAGAACAAAGCATGAAAGTATATAACATTAAGTGGAACGAAAAATAATACATGTACCAAATTATTACATTTGAAAAAGTACTTTGTTACTACACGAACAAAATAAATTAAAGTTTTTTTATCTTATGCAATTTTTTTTGAAAAGTTTAGTAACATATTTAAACTTATGCAATATTCATTTTATGCGTGTAACGTCCGATAACATTTACTCTGAGGGAAAATAATAAATATTCGTATTTCATATTCCTACAAATCTTCTTACCTCTATGATTATAACAAGTGTAACAATCAACAAAGGAGATTAAAAGAGATAAATAGTACATGTCAAACTTTATGTGGTGTAAGGAAATAAGTAGAAAGAAATTGTAGGAATGTATAGCATTGCTTTGGCTGCGAGCAGTAAAAAAAAAGTAACTGTTTTGACCTTAACCCGTTATATGACATGCCTAAATTAAGTGCCTAACTGAATTATTTTGTCGAATCTAATGCATATACGCTAAAAACGACATGATATGAACTTTGAAACATTTTATCTGTTCTTTTATTTCTAGACATTCCTAAACCTATATCACCTTTGAAAAATGCCTATAGAGTATATATAGACTATGGTTTCACCAAAGCAAAAAAGACATCTAGACCTTTTATTGTGTCATATTGAACGTATATCAAGATAAACAAACGAATGTGCATAACATAATAGCGAGCATTCAAGAACGTAAATGAACGAATGAGACGTCGATCAGTTCATGTTCGTTCAATTATTAAACCATTGAGGAAGGGAATACCTGGTCGTTGTGCCCTGCTACAAGTTCCTATTAGAATATGCTTTGCTGTATAAGACAGTTTAGTGCCATCCAACTGTATCACCTCCACTTCATTTGGGCCAACAATCCTCCCCTCCCCTTCAAACAGTTTGACTCTCGCATTGAAAATAAGCTTGTATACCCCATTTAGCCTCACTAACTCCTCAGTCTGCATTAACAAATATATGATGATGAGTTACACTTCAATACTTCATAATATCCAAATTCAGAAAAAAGATTATTTAGCCAACTGAAATTTGCATATGTGCTAATACTACCTGCTCTAGAATCATTAGACAAAGAATTTACTCTTGACACTATGATTTAATGAGCGAATCCTACTAGAAGTTAGTTTGGTAAACTAAGAAAGTCTTGGGGCTCGTTTAATTTGGGATAGAAGGAATGCCATATAACTAAGAAACTCTTACACAAAAAGAGCCTAAAATATGAAGCCTCAATAAAGTAACTGGATTCTCCATTTTCAACCCTTAAAAAATGAATAAAATGATTATTTGACCATATCTTCAATTATATTTTCAAAAACTAAGACATGTCTGGTTTGTCATTTTCAAATACTGCTATTTTACCTAATACACGATGATAGTAGAAGAGCCTAACTTACTAGATGTTTTAAGTAACCCATGTAACTTAATGGCACAGATAAGCGAGGCATAGAAATGGTTAAATATAAAACGTTAAACAACAAAACCTTTTATAATCGGTTTTAAGCTTAAACAAATTGCCTCTTCTGTAGTAGCTTTTTCCAGTCAAAACCAACGTTCTCACTCACTTGCCATCCATACTCCCTTGCGTCCTACACATGTTGAAACAAGGATCGATAAGCACCAAGAGAACTTGAAAAGCACAAAAAAAGGGGGTCTATTAATCACATGGTGACTGTTTGGCACATCAATCACATTACACGTACCGATCTTTCAAAACACAGTGCTGCACATCGGCCGTGGCCGCCGATGCCACAACCTTTCCTGAACTTACTGTTGTCGCCACGAGGGACACCACCACTTAGCCAAGCACCTGTGCCACCGCTACGAGATGCACGAGGGCCTACCAATATCACCATGAAGGCTGCCGCCGCCACTAGGCCCACCACCACCACCGTAATTAGGCTCGCCGGTATGATCAGGATCTGAATAATCCTGTACAAATTTTGAAAACTAAATATAAACACAAAGTTTTATTCTAAAGCAACTAGAAGAAAAAGTAAGCAACTATACCCAAGTATGGAAGATCAGTGCCTTGATGGCATAGCATTTGACTTGTAGAAGTTGTTCAGCGTCGTAAAATGCCTTGATATACCGTTGTAAACCCCTTGTACCATTATCCCACCCTCTAGCCACACGCGATATATCTTTCCACTTTAACAGTAACCACGCCATCCAATATAAACTGCCATCCATAGTTAGATTTCTCTTCCCATGAAGTTTAGATGTAATCAGCCAATACATTGATGAGAAGAGAAATTTGAGTATGGATGGCGTTTTATTTTGGATGGCATGGTTACCGTTAAACTGGAGAAAGATACCGCATGTGGCTAGAGGGTTGGATGATGGTGTAAGAGGTTTACAAAGGCATATCAATACATTGTATGGCGCTCAACAACTTTTAAAAGTCAAATGCTATGCCATCGATGCATTGATATTCCACACCTGGGTATAGTTTCTTATTTTTTCTTCTATTTGCTTTAGAATAAAACTTTGTGTTTATATTTAGTTTTCAAAATTTGTACAGGATTATTCAGACCCTGATCATACCGGCGAGCGGTGGTGGTGGTGGGCCCGGTGGCGGCGGCGGCCCTCGTGGTGAGGTTGGTAGATTATGAAAGGCTTGTAAACAGATCCTTCATAAGATATGAATCTGCGGGTATGAGATCGGGGCAGCGTAACGACGGGCTTCACTTGGCTTCTTGGGTGTAAACATCTCTTCCTCATATTGATCAAACATTTCTAATTGGGGAAAATTGAAGGATGGGGTTTTGTGAAGTAAATTATACCTTAGTGTCATAAATTCCGAGAACTTCTATTAAAACAATAGTGACAACAAGCTCATTTGCCTTTATCTTTTCTTGCTCTCTAACCTGTAAACAAATGTGTTTTGTGTTTATGTGTGTTGTGTTTGTATTTGTGTTTGCGTAGGAGGGTTTAGTGGTGGATCTACCTTTTTGTCAATCACTGAACGTATTTGTGAGTATACCCATCAATTTTAAGTTGTAAAGATGGGAAAAATAAAAAGAATAGCAAAGTGTTTGTGTACTTGAAGAAGAATAATAGAAGTAAAAATGGAGGGGAGAAAAAATCAAGGAGGAAACCGGTTTAATGGTTGGTTTGTTTGTACAAGAGATGAGATTCAAGACTTTGTGTGTGCAAGAGGTGAATGTTGTGAGTTTGAATATGAAGAAGTATGGGTTGGCGTTGAATTAGATGGAAGTAAATTGGGTTGGTTGTGGTGAATTAAATGTTTGAGATTTAATTTTTGGGTAAAAACTTTTGGGCGGGAATGAGTACACAAGAATTATTTGATGGAAAAATCTTCAACAAAATGAACATCTACATATGCTAGACTTTGATTTGCATTAATGGCAAGAAATTTAATTGCTCCCATTCAAAGGGGATACTCATATACTGTTTATTCGGATATGCATGAGTAATTTAATGTTTTGAAAAGTTTTTAGTGTAATTTTATATTTTAAAATGATATTTGATGCACTATTAGAGAATGTGTATTTAGTTATTGAGGTGCAAAAAAGTGAAAAACTAAAAACTGTCTGATGCATTATTGGCACATGTAAGTCCTAAGAGTATCTTTAATGCAAAAACTAACAATAACTTTTTACTATTTTAAAAAGCTTTTTTTAGAGAGGTTTTTAGCATTTCATTCAAAGTTCTATGAAAAACTTTTTACAAAAGCTTGATAAACTTCACGTTATTATTTCAAATTTTTCCAAGTCTTAGTTATTGATTGTAGTATGCATTTAATGCATTAAATGCATCAAGTCTTTAAAGACTTTATGCATTGTGGATGCTCTAACACATCACAAAAAATATCTCAGTCTCTCAAAGAAAATGATATAAAATCTATTAAAGTTTATTAGGTTACTCAAATCGAAAAAATCAAATAACCTTACTCAAATTAACGTAAACTAGATAGTATATGTATGCAATTGAAACTTTCAAAATGATAATGCTAGTTTTGTTGTAACGGTGACCGATATCATCAATCAACTCAGCGTCATGCCACTTTTTTACTCAATCACCGATCATTGATGTAATAAAACCACCAATTTCAAACTCAAACTTACCTCAATTATATACAAATATACGCACCACAAAAACCAACATTACACAAGCCCACAAAACGACCGACTTGTGCTCAAACTCGACCCAAGACGCGTCGCCGAAGAGAATATTTTAAGGAGGATGCATCGTTTAGGGGTAAAGACGTGTTTTGACTTCTAATTACACTGCCTTACTTGCTATCATACTGAAATTAATTTTCCCTTCTTTATACATTATCAGAAAAAGAAGATAAGTTTAATGCAACTTATATTTTCAAATCAAATCAAAATGTTTAGTCATTATCACGTGCAGAGATCACGTTGCTTTGGTTCCAAGTAGTTAATGCATTTACTGATAAGTTAACATCATGTGTAAGAAACTATGAATGGAGTAGTTGAACACTTTATTTATATCACTAGTAATAGTAGATGAATTTGTTCGACCGTATATGAAGATGGTTAGGTGATCAACTCAATGTCCCGAATAGATACTATATTATTCATGTATTAGTTGTGTCGTTAATTAACTTTGCACTAGTAATTAAGTCAGATTAGTAGCTACCAAAACTGAAGTTGTAGATCAACGGGATAAAATGTTGCACTTGTTTCCCCGCAAGAGAGTGAAATCATGTGTGTTAAGAATCAAATAGGTTTGAACAAAAATTGTCGAATGGAGTGTTAGCATATTATCGTCACTTGTACTTAACTTTTCATTGTGTAATTGTAATGAGTATGTATGGTTTATGGTTATTATAACCTCTTCTCACCTTGAACTAAGAAGCCGCAAGGGCAAACTATTTCCTTAATCACTTGGCTCATCATAAGACTACTTCCAACTTTCACACCATTTTATTTTTCACCTCAGCGTCACATCAGCTTTCTCTCTCTTTCACCAACATCTGACTTTTCACTCCAGACCATCTCACACCAATCCACCTTGCAACACATTTTTTATTCATTAAAATACCCAACTAAATATTCCAACACACTCACAATTAAAAGACGTATAAAAACGGTTGTAAAAGGATAAAAACGGACAAAAAGTATTAAAATAGATGAAAACGGATACAAACATAAGAAAAATAGGAAAAACAGACGAAAGCTAATAAAAACGGATAAAAATGGATGAAAACGTATAAAACGTATGAAGACCTAAGAAAAACGGACGAAAGCGTATAAAAACGGGCGAAAACTTATAAAAACGAACGAAAACATATAAAAACATGAAAACGTATAGAAACGGACGAAAGCGTATAAAAACGGACGGAAACGTATAAAAACGAACGAAAGCGTATGAAAAACGAATGAAAACGTATAATAACGGATTAAAACGTAAAAAAAGGCAAAAACGTATAAAAACGAATGAAAACTATAAAAATGGATGAAAAGATATAAAAAGTTAAAAAGGATAAAAACCGACGAAAATCGGATGTAAACGGATAAAAACGGAAAAAACGGACGAAAACGTAAGTAAAAGGGATGAAAGCGTATAAAATTGGATTGAAAAGGGACGAAAAGTTATAAAAACGAATGAAAACGTATAAATACGGACGAAAGCGTATAAAAACGAATGAAAACGGATAATGACGTATTAAAACAGACGAAAACATATAAGATCGAAACTTACTAACGTACATAGTTAAATAAATAATAAAATAAAATTAAGGACTATATTTGTCATATTGTAACGACTTTACTAAGGGGAGAACTAGCTATAGTGTGCTCTCGGTGGCGATTTTGCACGCAACTTTAGCTCTCGGTGGCTAATTTGCAATTTTTTTTCTCTCGGTGTGTTATCTGCAATTTTGATGAATATTAGGGACGAAATTTGCAATTTACCCTATTTTTTTTTCTTATAAAAATGTTGTGTTGGAAAGGGTTTGAATATGGGTTAAGAGGTTCGTTGTGTGGTTTGTAAATATGGGATGTGTTTTGATTTGCTTGTTGGTAAGGGGTTGATTTATACAGTATGTATTGAGTTATGCAAATCTTTTTTATGGTCAATAATAATAAACATGATAGTTTCAATATCTACATAGTTCATTAATTAACATAGTACATCCATTGTATACGAACCTATAGTTAAGAAAACAATTTCAGACATCAAACATAGAGAATGGAAGAGACATATTCACTCACTCTAGCTATACTAATTGTTTTATATCCATGCAGTTCCATAATAAAACTGCTTTGTTTGTTATCATCCACATACTTTTATTAAACTCGAATACAATGCTAAGCCGCGCCTACTTTGTTATTGTAAGTTGGGACATATCTGACGGATTAAACAACATTAAAGTAATCATAAAAGTTATCTTAAATGAAAGTCGCAAATACTAACTGGAGTTGGTTTTCAATTAAGCACATCCTCTCTACAAAAAAGTCACAAAACACCATCAAATTTCTCTTCAAATCTTCTCACTTCTTCTCTTACTCCAAAAGAAAGTTCGCGAATAAAGCGTTAAAAAGCAAAAAATATCTATGGATCATACCTAACCTATTAATTACTGCAGTTAGAATTTAAGCTCCAGGTTTAGTAAGCAACCAAGTGACTGCTTTTATGGTCATTTGAAACATAGCGCACTTAATCTAAAACCAAACTTCCTCTGTTGGCCTTAGCGTTGGATCTATGGTTTATAACATGGTCAAGATATACCAAAGTAAATAAGATCAATTGAAGCGAAATGCTTTAATATTGAATCATCATCATGCTTGTTTGTTTACATGCTTTCCTATTTATATAAAACAAAAGGTACAAAATGAAGGGTTGTGATGGTTCAAATGAACCAAGGATGTGTCCTTCGTGCATAATCGCTAATAAACTTTTTGAGGGTGTAGAATTACTACATATCTTTACAACCCTTTAAAGACTTTTTTAAACAACAAGTTGTCAGAACCCCTTTGAATGGCAAAACCAATTCTACTAAAATGAAATTTTGTGACTTAGGGGTCGTAAAATTACTTTGCACAACCCGTTGAACCCTAGTCAAAACTCCACAACCGGCTAGGAAACCAAATGTATCAAAAGCAAAGTGGTAAATACGTGTTGATTCTCTAAACAAGCTTTCTCGTGTTTAGCAGATTCCGCAATTTCGACCCATTTACTTATAAATGGACCCGTTCGGGTTATTTTCATCTCTAATACATCAAACGGGTAAACTCAGAAAGTTTTCTAGATAAGAAATGGATCAAATGGGTCTAACGGGTCAAATGAGGCAATAGTCGCCTATAGTGTATCCTGACCCACTATCATTTAGACCCGTATCAAAATGACCCATTCTGATATGTTTAGACCCACCCAGTTTGCAACCTCGGGACAAATGTTCCATTTACACTTTGAGTGAGTATCACTGATAATCTGTGGTGACGGTTTCTGATTTGCTCAAGCGGTCTATCTTTTATTAGTCAACCACTTGTGAATGGTCAACCATAAAAGTCAAACATTTCGAGCAGAATGCAATAAAGTCCGAGAGGAGTTTAGTGTTTCCCAGTCGTTAAGTCCCAACGAGGTGTATAAACCATGAATACAACGAATCGTGATCGGGTGATATTGAGCAGGAAAGGGTTATGATTGATTAAGTGATTAAACTAAGGAAATTAAATATATAAAAGACTTTGAAGTCATTTTAATTCTATATTTAAAATCGTTTAACGATTAAAACCTAAAATGTACGTTTAAATAAAATTACGTTGAACGCATTTAAATAAAACGTGAAAATAAAGAAGTAAAATACCTACGGATATGGAAAATACATTTTACAATCCTAATGATGCAAGAAAATTATTGAAATTTAAAACTAATTTTTTGGATTTTCATGATTTAATTTGAATTAAAAACTAATTTTAAATATTTAAAATAGACTTAAAATACTAAAATCGGAAAATAAACTAGAAAATTACAAAACTATTTAAAAAATCTTAAATGACTAAAAAGAATTTTAGAAACCGGAATCACATTTTTGACTTTTTCTATTTATTATGAATTTAAACTATTTAAAACTAATTAAAATGCTAGAAAATCTATTTTAACTAAGAAAATTCAGGAAAAATACTTTTATGACTTTTGAATATTCTAAAACGAATAAAATTGAAATTGTATTTTCGAACATTTTCTAATTTATTTGAATAAAATGCTATTTAAAATGCTAGAAAATGACATAAAATGCGAAAAATAGCAAATGAACAGTGAAAATATGAAAACTTCCAATGACTATAAAATAATCACGAGAACCCAGAAAAATAATGAAACTATTTTGGAGCACAAGAACAATGATTTGGGCGCACAACTAAAGAAATAAGCACATGAAATAAGCTAAAATCTAACCATAAAATACTATAAGCTACCTTAGCCTTAATCTAACTAAAACTAAGCTAAATCAACTGGTATGAACCTAATAAGCACAGGCTAGAGGCATTAAAGCTCAAAAACAAGTTTTAACTCTACTATGCCAAACGGCCCTAATGCCCTACTTTAAGCCTACATTAAGCTAGCTTATAAAATTCCTAAAAAAAAACTAAAATGATCATGAAATCCACCACCAACCAAATACCTAGAATCCAAAGTTTCAGCTTAAATGGACTAACTATGAAGAAATTAAAAATCAAAAATAAAAAGCTAAAACAATCATACTTTAAATTCTACACTACAACTAGGATCTAAAATCAACATTCAAGAGTTAAGATTCATCTCATGAAACTACTGATATGGAAATGCAACAATCAAAGAACTTTGAGGGGAGATATTCAGTTCAAAATAAGCTAAATACAAGCCGAGCAAGTGAATCTAAATAAGCTAAATCCTAGAAGTGCAATCTAATTAATCCTGAGAACAATCAAATGAAGCAATTGAGCTGAAAATCAAGTCAAACAAGCACTCACAAATCTAGCAAGGACTGCTGCAGTTCAGCAGTCAAGGGATTAGAACAGGTACTTGCAGTCCCGGTTAAGCACATCAATTAAGCATCTAAGGCCTTAAAACTATAAAACATCTAAAATCCATCCTACAAGCTGCTATATGAACTAAAGATCAAGCACTAAAGGGCAACTAACTAAGCAAATAACAACCTTAGAATATTCTGAGTTGGGACATAACGACATCAAATACAGGGCAAATAGAGTCATATGGCTACATTAAGCATAAGAATAAGCTGTCATAAAGCATCTACTGAGCAAATAACATGAAAACAAATTATCTACACTATATTGAGAACAAGAAACTCCAATTACCACTAACTTTGAGAATGATTTTTACCTTGAAATTGGTGATAAATGGACCTCTTGGGGACGAGAATGGAACTTAAGATGATTCGAAATGAGAAGCTAAAATTCAATTTAGACTAGACAAACCAAACACCCTATTATGACAACCAAATGCAAATTTACTAAAAATCGATGAACTCTTAATTAGACTAGATGTAAATACTCAAAATAACTCAGAAACTCGACATTATAACAAGTTGGAAACATAAATTCATATGAAACTGATTTGACTACGAAGGTTGACTTATGTTGACTTTTTCTCAAAAACCTTGAATTAGAGCTAATTAACCAGAGATAATCTCACATAAGCTTATAAAAACTTATGTGAGATTATAGAAACAAGAATTTCAGACAATTAAACTCAGAACTATAACTCAAAGTTAAACTTGACAAGTTGAGAATTGATTGAAAAGTAAATTGTGTTAATGAAACAGAATTACAACACTGAAAATACAACTTAATTAACTACTGAAAAGCATTAAAATTGACAAGAAATTAATGGCCAAAATTTCTAAAGCATAAGAAATTGGACCGGACTAAAACTAGAAAAAAAACTAAAACTGAACTAAAAAAACTACTTAATAACTTGGTTACAAGACTACTTATACTAAGGCTTTGGTCTTCAATCTCTCGTGCTCGTGCTTCTCTTCTGTGAGTGGGAAACGTGAAAAGTCCAACTTTGCAGCCATGGGAAATAGGGAAAGAGTGGGTGAGCAGGTTTGGTATGGACAGGGTAATGGGGTTGAGTGTTGGAGGTTGTTTTGCAGAGTTGGTGGGAGAAAGGAGAAAGGGAGGAGGGAAAACGGTTGGCGGGTTCTGTGGTTTTGGGATTGGATTGGGTTTGTTTTTGTTTTGGGTTTATCAAAAACAAAAGGCATGTTTGGTTGGTATTAATCACAAGGACCAAATGTGTAATTTTCCAATTCTTCAAGGTGTGATCTTGCCAACTTCCAAAATTATCATAAGGGACTTTCTTGCCAATCTTTAATAGTACAAGGACTGAATTAAGTATTTTCCATTTTTTTTCATTTCCAAGGACTATTTTTGCCAATATCTGAAACTCCGGAGACTAAACTTGTAATTTCTCAAAACTTTTGAAATTTTTCACCAAAGGACTAATTATGACAACTTATGATTTCAAAAGGACCTTTGGTGACTTTTCTTTAAAATAAGTGCTCGGGACTATTTCGCCAATTTTGAAAGTCGGGACCTGAAACCCAATTATGCAAACTTTGTTCGTTTTTCATTTGTTTTCAATAATTTTGCATCCGAAACATATAAAACGCAATTTTGGGATATTTTTAGTATTTTGATGCATTTCGAGTGTTTTAAATGTTTTGCGTTCAGATTGACAAAAATGATGAGTATTTACACACTCATCAATCCCCACACTAAAACATTGCTAGTCCCTAGCAATGTTTTGAAAAACAATGGTTTGAATCTCTTTACCAAAAGCCATCACTGGAGTAGCCAAATGTTTGATTCAAGTAAGAACTATGGTACACTCGATAACCATATGATTTTGAGCAAATCACCGCCTTCCAACGGATTTGATTTGTCTTTACCGAAAGCCATTTGCTTCGGACTAGCCAACTCTTAGATAAAATATCTTTGGTGAGTGATTACCAATTATGATTTTCCAATCGCCTTTACCACAAGCCATAAACTTGCGGGCTAGCCAACTCTTCACTAATTAAAGATATGGTGAATGAACACCATACAATTTGGGCAAATTGCAAGCCGTCAACGGATTTGAGATATCTTTACCAAGAGCCGTTTGCTCTGGATTAGCCAATCCTTTTGTTTATTAGACATGGCGGATCGATAATCGTGAAGTCGAGTAAGTGCAAAACACTTACTCCAAAAAAATTTTTGGCCAAAATTGGGGAATTGGGTGGTATAATACATGATTAAATTTGTGAGAATTCCCCCACACTAGAAATGAATATTTCCTCAATATTCAAAGTACCCGGTTATGCGAAACATAGAACGTAAAAGGAAATATTACGACCATTATTTTTGTGATTTTTTTTTTTTTTTTTTTTTTTTTTTTTTTTGAAAACTTATATACAACAATGGGCAACTCCCCACACTAGGGTGGTACACACGGGTGAAAACCCATGTTTAACTCTGTTTTTGACTACCGAGTCGCTAGCTTGACTCGACCCAATTAATTTGTTCATGGGGAAGTAAGTGGAAGAGACAATCTCCATAGGACTTTCATTCAAGATGTTTGTATAAACATTGAAGTACGTGAAAGTTCCACACCGATGAGGTATACATAGATCCGACTCACAAATAATAAATGAAAATGCCGGGTCAAAAATTTTTCCCCGTTGGGAAAAAAGGCCCCCAAAAAGAAATTTTTTTTTAACAAATTTAAACAAATTTTTTTCATAACAAAATTTTAAACAACAAAATTTTAAAAAAAACAAAATTAAATTTGGAAATCTTGATAAATTTTAAAATTTAAAACAAATTTTTAAAAATTCCCAAATTATAACAATTTTTTATGTAAAATGGAACCTTTAAAAAAAAATTTTTTTTTAAAAAAATTTAAATTAAAAAACTTTTAAAAACGGTAAAATTTTTAAATTTCAAAAAATTTTTAAAAAGTTTTTATTTTAAAGAATTCTTAAAAAAGGCAAAATTTAAATGTAAACTTACCTGGTTAATTTTTTTAAATATTAAATAAAAAATATTTTTAAATTTTAAAATTTTTTAAAATTTAAAAAAAATTTCCCTTGTTAAAGTTTGGGAAAAAATTTCAAAATTTTAATTTTGAAAGGTTTAACTAAAAAAATGTTTAAAAATTCCCGGTTTTTTTGTTTCAATTTTATAAAAATATTTAAAAGAACCAATTTTCTTAATTTCCCCATTGAAACAAAAATTTTTCAATTATTTTCTTTTTGGGATTAATTTTTAAATTTTTTTTTTTTTTAAAATTTCTGTTGTCTTTTTAAATTTTTTAAAAAATTTTAAAAAATTTTTTATATAAATTTTTCTTTATGAAAAAAATTTTTTCAAAAGGGAAAAAAATTTGGTTTAAACTAGAAAATCTTAAAAAGGTAGGGGTTTTATGGTTTTTAATAAAAAAAAATAAATTTTTAAATTTTTCCAATTCCTTTTTGGGTTTTAAAAAATCCCAAAAAACACCTTACCCTTTAAAAATTTTAAAATTTTTTTAAATTTAAAAATGGAAAAACCCTTTTCCCTTTTAAAATTTACGGTTTCCCCGGAAAAATACCAATAATTTAAAAAACAACCAGCCCAAATTACAACTACTTTTTTAAGGGCATTTAAAATTTTTTGTTTAAAATTAGCCATTTAAATAAATTTGCCCAAATTTACATTTGTCCCATTTTTTAAACAAAATTTATTTTTAAAAAATTTTAAATTTCATTTGAATTTTTTCCACCCTTTTTGTTTTTTTAAAAATTTTTTTTTAAAAAATTTTTTTCCCAATTTTTTTTTTACTTTTTCCCTTTTTGGGTTAATTTTCAATTTTTTTTTTTAAATAAAAAAAATTTTCCCCTTTAAAGGGTAATTTAAATGTTCGTTTTAAAAAATTTTTTTTCAAATTTTTTTAAAATTTAAACTTTTTTTTTCAATTTCCCGATTTTGGGCCCCCCAAATTAATACCCTTTTAACCTTTAACCCCCTTGGAAAAATTTATAAAATTGTCAGTATAAATTGGTTTTGGTTTACTTTTTTTCTTTGCTTTTAAATGTTTGAAGGGTTAAAATTTTTTTTTTCCTTTAAAAAACCCGAAAGCCAGTTTAAAATTTTAAACCAAAGGGCAAATTTTGATTAAAAAAAAAAATTTAGTTTAAAGTTTTTGCTTTTTAAACCGCTTTTTTTTAATTTAAAGAAATTCTTAGCTAAAATTAAAAACCCCCCGGGCACTTTTTTGTTTTCCCAAAATTTTAAAAAATTTAAAAAAAAAAAATTTTTTTAACAAATTATAAAGGTAGTTACGTGAATTAAAAATTTGAAAATTTAAATCCCGTTGGGAAATGGGTTTTTTTTTCAAAAAAGATTTTTAAAATAGATTTGTATGGCCAAATTTTCAGATGAAAAAGGAAATAAAAAAAAAAAAATTTTTAAGGGTTTAATTTTAAATTTAAAACCGGGGGAAAAATTCCCTTGGGGCCCTAACTTAATGTAAAAAAAGGGTTTATAAAAGGTTAAATTTTAAATAATTTTAATTTAAGAAAACTAATTTTGAAAAATTTTTAAAATTTTGGGTAAATTTTTAAAATTTAAAAATTTTAAATTTTTTTTGCCCAAACAATTTTTTGGGTTTAAATTTTAATTTTTTTTATTTACACACTCATCAATCCCCACACTAAAACATTGCTAGTCCTAGCAATGTTTTGAAAAACAATGGTTGAATCTCTTTACCAAAAGCCATCAACGGAGTAGCCAAATGTTTGATTCAAGTAAGAACTATGGTACAATGATAACCATATGATTTTGAGCAAATCACCGACTTCAAGCGGTTTGATTTGTCTTTACGAAGCCATTTGCTTGGACTAATAACTCTTAGATAAAATATCTTTGGTGAGTGATTACCAATTATGATTTTCCAACGCCTTTACCACAAGCCATAAACTTGCGGGCTGCCAACTCTTCACTAATTAAAGATATGGTGGTGAACACCATACAATTTTGGGCAAATTGCAAGCCCGTCAACGGTTTGAGATATCTTTACCAAGAGCCGTTTGCTCTGGATTAGCCAATCCTTTTGTTTATTAGACATGGCGGATGATAACAGTGGTGAGTAAGTGCAAAACACTTACTCCAAAAAAAAATTTTAGCCAAAATTGGGGAATTGGGTGGTATAATACATGATTAAATTTGTGAGAATTCCCCACACTAGAAATGAATATTTCCTCAATATTCAAAGTACCGTGGTTATGCGAAACATAGAACGTAAAGGAAATATTACGACCATTATTTTGTGATTTTTTTTTTTTTTTTTTTTTTTTTTTTGAAACTTATATACAACAGTGAGGCAACTCCCCACACTAGGGTGGTACACACGGGTGAAAACCCATGTTTAACTCTTGTTTTGACTACCGAGTCGCTAGCTTGACTCGACCCCAATTAATTTGTTCATGGGAAGTAAGTGGAAGAGACAATCTCCATGGGACTTTCATTCAAGATGTTTGTATAAACATTGAAGTACGTGAAAGTTCCACACCGATGAGGTATACATAGATCCGACTCACAAATAATAAATGAAAATGCGGGGTCAAAGATAGTGTCTTCATTTCGAAGGAGTGAAGAACAGGAGAAGCCGGGATAGGTGAAGAAGAAAAGAAAGTCATGATAAAATCTTGACTAACTCATCATCACCCAGGAGAATTCATAATAGCATGAATCTCATCATTTAAGCTCAATTGGTCTAGACATATCCCGGGTGTGTCTAGATCAAAGTAGAATTATCATACTACGGTGGAGATATGATATGAGTGAGTTCACTGGGAACTCCTCAAAGTGAATGATTCATAATCGGGAGAAGTATGAGAATGAGAAGTGAATGCGCCACTAATCTTCTCTCCCATATTATCAAAAGAAGGCTTTCATTTCGGAATAGAATCATCGGAAAGAATGTCACTATCCTTAATGGGGATAGGAGATGAAATAGGCTTTTCATTAAAAGCCTCGATTCTAGAAATGAGAAGATTAACATTCAATAATGTAAGACGAAGAGCTTCGTCTTGGATTATTCTTCATCATTCTCTTCTCCTGGTGACAAGCTCGAAGGTAATTCCCCATAACTTATGTCTCCACAAGATAAAGAATAGTCCTCATCGAATCGAGAACATCTCAATATGATCATTTTGGAAGACAAGAGGAGGAGGATATCACACATGATCAAGAATTCCACGTGACTCTCTTGGAATTGGGACAAGGTTCTCAACACTAGACTTTATGAATTCATCCGATTCCTTTTCGAGAGCAGTGTCAAGATGCTCGTCCCCATGCTCGAGAGTGAGTGTGAACCTCGGGTGTGATAACAGCGGATCGGGGAGTTGAGAAGGACTAGCAGTTATGGATTCTACAAGTTCCATTATTTCAACTGCTAGTGATTCACCATATTCTTTTCTCCACTGTATTTCCACAGACGGAATCTCAAGCGATGAACTTGATGAATCTTTATAAAGTTGTAGAATATCAAGGGTATCTTCATCATCACTTGTCATCGGAATGAAAGCGGAATCGAGAGCTAGATTTGGTCGCTTTTGTATTTCAATTAATTCCTAATAGAGTTTTCACCGGCAATGGGAATCTAATGTAGCGACTGCTCTTGACAAACAATTCTTCCATGGATTTTTGATTTGGATTATCTTGGGAATGTTTACATTCCTTCAAATCTTCACTAAATCCAAAAGATCAAGGAGAAGATTTTGAGGAAGTGGCTTAGGTTGAGGTGGTGCCTGATTCATTTAGTCTTGTAGAGGTTGGTCATGATCTGAAGAGTCGTAATTGTTACAAGGAAATGGATTCCTTGTTTGACAATCGAGCTAAAGTGTGGACCTCCACAGTACTCACAACAAAATGATTGTTGTGGTGGTCATGTGAATAATATGGAATTTGGTCATTTCAAAGTCACAGTGTTACTGACTGTTCATAGACAAGCGTGTTTCGGTTGACACTCAAATCCTTGGTGAGGACTTCCAAAAACTCACACATATGTCAATATCTCATGATGTGGTGGTGGTGGAATAAATCGATCGTGTCATGGTAAGAATAGGAATCTTGGTTATAAACAGCACCCATTTCCGACTCTACCATGCTAAAGCGAGACAATTATCATCATTATGAGGGCCACCACACCATTGACAACCAAGAAGGTGAGGATAAGACATAGAAAGAATCAAAGGGTTCGGAGGGTAAGAAATGAAGAATCAAAAGGGTAAGAGGGTAAAGAGGAATATTTTGGTATTTTTAAAAACATGTTGTAAAAACAAAGAATGAAAATATTTTTGGTAATCGATTAGTCAAGCGAATTAACTTCACGATAATTTTGGCTTTATATGAAAATAAGGAAATACGGACAAAGATGGTAAATATACAATGGGTGTATATTCAACAATCATCGATGCTTCAAATCGTAAGTACGCATCACACCTCCCGTGGCGCTAAAATTTTGATTTGCTCCAAACGGTCTATCTTTTATTAGTCAACCACTTGTGAATGGTCAACCATAAAAGTCAAACATTTCGAGCAATGTAATGCAATAAAGTCCAGAGGGTTTAGTGTTTCCCCGGGTCGTTAAGTCCCAACGAGGTGTGTAAACTGTAATACAACGAATCTGTGATCGGGTGATATTGAACAGGAAAGGGGTTATGATTGATTAAGTGATTAAACTAAGGAAATTAAATCTATAAAAGACTTTGAAGTCATTTTAATTCTATATTTAAAATCGTTTAACGATTAAAACCTAAAACGTACGTTTAAATAAAATTACGTGAACGTACGAAATAAAACGTGAAAATAAAGAAGTAAAATACCTACGGATATGGAAAATACATTTTACAATCCTAATGATGCAAGAAAATTATTGGAAATTTAAAACTAATTTTTGGATTTTTCTTGATTTAATTTGAATTAAAACTAATTTTAAATATTTAAAATAGACTTAAAATACTAAAAATCGGAAAATAAACTAGAAAATAACAAAACTATTTTTAAAAATCTTAAATGACTAAAAAGAATTTGAAACGGAATCACATTTTTGACTTTTCTCTATTTATTATGAATTTAAACTATTTAAAACTAATTAAAATGCTAGAAAATCTATTTTAACTAAGAAAATTCGGAAAACTACTTTTTATGACTTTTGAATATTCTAAAACTATTAAAATTGAAATTGTATTTTTGAACATTTTCTAATTTATTTGAATAAAATGCTATTTAAAATGCTAGAAAATGACATAAAATCTGAAAAATAGCAAATGAATAGTGAAAATATGAAAACTTCCGGTCGACTATAAAATAATCACGAGAACCCAGGAAAATATAATGAAACTATTTTGGAGCACAAGAACAATGATTTGGGCGCACAACTAAAGAAATAAACACGTGTAAATTAGCTAAAATCTAACCATAAGCTACTATAAGCTACCTTAGCCTTAATCTAACTAAAACTAAGCTAAATAAACTGGTATGAACTTAATAAGCACAGGCTAGAGGCATTAAAGCTCAAAAACAAGTTCTAACTCTACTATGCCAAACGGCCCTAATGCCCTACTTTAAGCCTACATTAAGCTAGCTTATAAAATTCCTAAAAATAAACTAAAATGATCATGAAATCCACCACCAACCAAATACCTAGAATCCAAAGTTTCAGCTTAAATGGACTAACTATGAAGAAATTAAAAATCAAAAATAAAAAGCTAAAACAATCATACTTTAAATTCTACACTACAACTAGGATCTAAAATCAACATTCAAGAGTTAAGATTCATCTCATAAAACTCGATATGGAAATGCAACAATCGACAACGGGAGGGGAGATATTCGGGTTCAAAATAAGCTAAATACAAGTCGAGCAAGTGAATCTAAATAAGCTAAATCCTAGAAGTGCAATCTAATTAATCCTGAGAACAATCAAATGAAGCAATTAAGTGAAAATCAAGTCAAACAAGCACTATAAAATCTAGCAAGGGCTGCTGCAGTTCGTGATCAAGGATTAAACAGTACTTGCGGTCCGGTTAAGCACATCAATTAAGCATCTAAGGCCTTAAAACTATAAAACATCTAAAATCCATCCTCTGTTTGCTATATGAACTAAAGATCAAGCACTAAAGGGCAACTAACTAAGCAAATAACAACCTTAGAATATTACGAGTTGGGACGAGCGACATCAAATCTGGGGCAAATAGAGTCATATGGCTACATTAAGCATAAGAATAAGCATCATAAAGCATCTCTTGAGCAAATAACATGAAAACAAATTATCTACACTATATTGAGAACAAGAACTCAATTACCACTAACTTTGAGAATGATTTTACCTTGAAATTGAGTGATAAATGGACCTCTTGGGGTCGAATGGAACTTAAGATAGATTCGAAATGAGAAGCTAAAAATTCAATTTAGACTAGACAAACCAAACACCCTATTATGACAACCAAATGCAAATTTACTAAGAAATCTGATGAACTCTTAATTAGACTAGATGTAAATACTCAAAATAACTCAGAAACTCGACATTATAACAAGTTGGAAACATAAATTCATATGAAACTGATTTGACTACGAAGGTTGACTTATGTTGACTTTTTCTCAAAAACCTTGAATTAGAGCTAATTAACCAGAGATAATCTCACATAAGCTTATAAAAACTTATGTGAGATTATAAAACAAAATTCGAGACAATTAAACTCAGAACTATAACTCAAAGTTAAACTTGACAAGTTGAGAATTGATTGAAAAGTAAATTGTGTTAATGAAACAGAATTACAACACTGAAAATAAAACTTAATTAACTACTGAAAAGTATTAAAATTGATAGGAAATTAATGGCCAAAATTTCTCTAAAGCATAAGAAATTGGACCAGACTAAAAACTAGAAAAAAAAACTAAAACTGGAACTAAAAAAAAAAAACTACTTAATAACTTGGTTACAAGACTACTTATACTAAGGCTTCTTGGTCTTCAATCTCTCATGCTCGTGCTTCTCTTACGTGGTGGGAAGCGTGAAAAGTCCAACTTTGACCATGGGAAATAGGGAAAGAGTGGGTGGCGAGTTTGGTATGGACAGGGGTAATGGGGTTGAGTGTTGGAGGTTGTTTTGCGAGTTGGTGGGAGAAAGGAGAAAGGGAGGAGGAAAAAGGTTGGCGGGTTACGTGGTTTTGGGATTGGATTGGGTTTGTTTTTGTTTTGGGTTTATTAAAAACAAAAGCGAGTTTGGTTGGTATTAATCACAAGGACCAAATGTGTAATTTTCCAATTCTTCAGGTGTGATCTTGCCAACTTCAAAATTATCATAAGGGACTTTCTTGCCAATCTTTAATAGTACAAGGAATGAATTAAGTATTTTCCATTTTTTTCATTTCCAGGACTATTTTGCCAATATCACGAAACTCAGGAGACTAAACTTGTAATTTCTCAAAACTTTTGAAATTTTTCACCAAAGGACTAATTATGACAACTTATGATTTCAAAAGGACCTTTGGTGACTTTTCTTTAAAATAAGTGCTCGGGGACTATTTCGCCAATTTTGAAAGTCGGGAGGCTGAAGCGCCAATTATGCAAACTTTGTTCGTTTTCATTTGTTTTCAATAATTTTGCATCCGAAACATATAAAGCATAATTTTGGGATATTTTCGAGATTTTGATGCATTTAAGTGTTTTTAAATGTTTTCGATTCGGTTGACCAAAATGATGAGTATTTACACACTCATCAGTTTCCATTTACAATGCGATTGGAAGAACAATGTAAGGCTTGATTACACTTGAACTTGTTCTTTGATGACAATAATGCCGGATGAGAGTTGTAAGAATCGTTACCGATTCTCATAGGGTTTGTATTCAAATTTAGTTCTTTTAAAATTGTTTGGAATGCCGTGCGGTTCTTATATACTCTGGAGTGGGGATGTAAACACAAAAGTAAATGTATCATTGATTATAGAGTGTTAAGTCTTTTGTTGACCGGCTATATCATATCTTCAATATATATTCAAAGTTCTTAGGACTAAAGAGTGATGTTTACAATCAATTTGTCATGTCGTTTTGCTCTTTGTTCTTCACCGATTGGTTGTATAGACACATATTCAGTCAAGAACACTTATCTTTACTACTCATGATAGACCGCTTATTAGTTACGACTAAAATTTGAATATGACGTTGCACTTATTTCATATTCGGGTTGAAATGTGACAAAGTGTGGTATAAACTTTTAAAGCATTATTTTCTTATTATCGACATGTTGCTAACGGCCCGATGGTTGTCGAGTAGTGCAATCTTCAATATAGCAAAATATAAATACAAGTCTACTAATTTATTTTGAACGATGATTTTTCACGTTTTACTTGACCCATAACTTCTTGATTGGTGGACAACTCACGTAGCACAACAAATTAAGGTTCAAACCTCGCTCAAAGAAAAGTCGAAAAGTGTTACAAATAATACGGTTTATACATAAGAAGAAAAGCTCAACTTTTCCCGATTTAAGTCTCGATTGCCACATGGTTACGGGTTCAAGTTCACGCAATTATTATGTTAAATAATACATAGAGGTAATTCCTACTTGACCCCATAGTACAATCGTGCTTACCCCAGTGAACTTTTTTCCTCTCTCAAAATGACCCGAGGCGACTCGCCCGATGAGTTTAGGTGACTCCTCTAAAATGTTGACATGTCCTACATTTGTAAGAAACAAGTACATGTTAAGTACATGTGTGTAAGACACTAGTCTATCTAATTTCTTGGGCGTGATGTCTCTTGTACATTGTGACTTCAATTTGTTTCTTTGCAAAAAAGTCAAACTTCATAAATACCCTCTTATGTTTAAAGTAAGCTCCCTATGTTTTGTGAGATATAATGAATTTAGTCCTAATTTTTTAGTCCCTAAATTCTTATACATTTTCGTCCCTAATTTTTATAGTATCACGAATTTAGTCCATAATTTTTTATTATTTATTCAACTATTAATACGTTAGAAGTTCGCTTTACCCGTTTTTATACGTCTTTATCCATTTTTATACGCTTTCGTTCGTTTTTTAGAACGACAACTTTATACCCTTCCACTTACACCATTTCTTTGTAAATGAAGTTAGACCACACAGTTCTTATTACTATGACTTTCAAAAAGAGATGTCATATCTCAGTAACGGGGTATGTTCTCCATGTCGCTTATTCATATCAGCCTCAGTTTAAACACATCTTACCCACCATTGTAAATGTTATATAAATAGGTGTGTCAGGTACTATTACAAACATAAGGTTTTTGCGCCTTTCAACCCATTCCGCGTTTCTATTTAGCTATTTTTATTGTATTGCAAGTTTGACCCCGTTAAAACTTTAGCATGGCCCAAACAAACCATTCATATGAAAGCGGTTTTTAATGAGCAGGTCTCGGATGAATATGAGCCTTAGTACCGAAAATTCCTAGATGAGACAAGTATGATACAATCATATAAGTCACTTGAGAATTTAACCCTCTAGTGACTTGTACTTTTGTAACCTCTTAGCCGCTAATTGATGTTTCGATAAGGGGTTATTTGTAACTTCATTTGGAGGTCGAACTTTATGTTTACCGGAACCTATAAAAACAAACCCAAGACCCACAGCTGAAGCCTTTGATAAGCTAGTTCAGAACCAAGTTTTCTCATCTTGCCAAGCTACGAACCAAGCCCAAGCCTGACATACCAAACCTTTCCCTTGATCGAATCACACAAAATCATAGTAAAAACCACAAGTGAGTGCATTTACAGTTTTTTAAGCATTAAAAGTGATTAAAGCTACATGCATAATTTCTGCTGCATCTGGCCCACACGTGGATGCACCAAGAACTTTATATGTCTCAGCGCTGACAATAACCTTCATGAGTGTCTTCTCCTGCCGTCTGCATATACAAAAATAAAAGATAAAGAGTTTGTAATAGTATTTGACACAAAACTAAAAGCACGAAACTAAAAGCACCATGCAATTGCACTATTATAACTTGATGTAGGTAAATATGAAGATAGGACCGGAAAATCACATACCCGGAGATGGAATTCTTCATAGGATTAAATCCTGATGTAAAGATCAAAATGTCCCCATTGGCTTGCTCAATGGCTTGTTCTTCACTTAGTCCGACAACTGAAAGAGGTGGTATACTGAAATGACGCAATATAAATGTTATACGGACATTATAAATTACGAGATGAGATGTATCATTAAAGTCAAGACTCCTAGTTACTCAGAAAATGAAATTCATGAATTTTTTATGCGACCTGCAAAATGATAGAAAAGCTTGGGAAGAAGGTGATATCTTACCAGAGAAAACAACATGATATGGCTAGGGTGATGAGTGGAACTCAGCTGTGGTGATGAGTAGTGTGTGAATGATTTGTTACAAAACCGGCTAGGGCTTGTATTTATAGTTGCAAATTAGGGCATGATACGGCGTATGCAGATGCTTGATACGCCGTATTCTAGATATCTTGAGTGTTAATGAAGAAAGAATATTCCAAGCGTATTCTATGTATCTTTTAAATACGGTGTATGGCTAGAATTTCATACGCCGTATATCATGGAACTTTTCTGAAAATGTGTTTCACCTACGGGTCATTTTGCTAATTTAGGTTACTTATCTTATAATTAAAATTACATTGTATATTTTCAAAGTTAATGAACACATATTTTTGGATAGTTAAGTAACATAAATGTTGTATTTTTACAAGTTCAGTAATGCTTACATATATTTATTATAAGTTCAATGAACTCAAAATGTAAAGTTCGTTTTAATTTAAATATATTTAAAAAGCAGTTTTAAGCAAAATAAAAAGTTTATAAAATTTTCGTAATCTTAAAAATAGTTTTACCAAGGTTAGTTTTGTTAAAATTTTGAATTTATTTCATAAATTTTAAAGTGCTACAAATTTAGTTAGAAACTACAAAATTCAAAGAGAGGGCTATGAGACTATTCCAATTAATGAAGTTAAGTTTAACGACGATGGATGTAATTTTTGCAAAGTTAAGGATTGTCAATTCAATTTGAAACCATTAATGACGATGATGCAATTGGGACAAACCATAATGACGATCCATGCGTATACTCAAATATTAAATATTCCATATAGGTTTTTCCCGTTTTTATACAAATTTAACTAGTAGCTTGTAGCGTTGGTGTTAGAACAAAACATGAAAGTATATAACATTAAGTGGAACGAAAAATAATACATGTACCGAATTATTACATTTGAAAAGTACTTTGTTATTACACGACCAAAATAAATTAAAGTTTGTTATCTTATGCAAATTTTTTTGAAAAGTTTAATAACATATTTAAGCTTATGCAATATTCATTTTATGTGTGTAATGTTCGATAACATTTACTCCGAGAGAGGGAAAATAATAAATATTCATATTTCATATTCCTACAAATCTTATCTTCCTACCTCTATGATTAACAATCAATAAAGGAGATTAAAAGAGATAAATAGTACATGTCAAACTTTATGTGGTGTAAGGAAATAAGTAGAAAGAAATTGTAGGAATGTATAGCATTGCTCTGGCTCTGAGCATTAAAAAAAAAAAAAAAAAAAAAAAAAAAAAAAAAAAAAAAAAAAACTTGTTTTGACCTTAACCCGTTATATGACATGCCTAAATTAAGTGCCTATCGGAATTATTTTGCCAAATCTAATGCATATATATATACACAAAAAAAAAACATCTGAACTTTGAAAACATTTAATCTGTTCTTTTATTTCTAGACATTCGTAAACCTATATCACCTTTGAAAAATGCCTATAGAGTATAGACTATGGTTTCACCAAAGCAAAAAGACATCTAGACCCTTTATTGTGTCAAATTGAACGTATATCAAGATAAACAAACGAATGTACATAACATAATAGCGAGCATTCAAGAACATATATAAATGAACAAATGAGTCGTCGATCAGTTCATGTTCGTTCAATTATTAACAAGGGAATATCTGGTCGTTGTGCCCTGCTACCAGTTGCTATTAGTATATGCTTTGCTGTATAGGACAGTTTAGTGTCATCCAACTGTATCAACTCCACTTCATTAAGGCCGACAATCCTCCCCTCCCCTTCAAACAGTTTGACTCCCGCATTTGAAAGTAAGCGCTTGTATACCCCATTTAGCCTCACTAATTCCTCAGTCTGCATTAACAAATATATGATGATGAGCAGTACTACCCTGATAGTTACACTTCATAATATCCAAATTCAGAAAAAAAATTATTTAGCCAACTGAAATTTGCATATGTGCTAATACTACCTACTCTATAATCATTAGACAAAGAATTTACTCTTGACACTATGATTTAATGAGCGAATCCTACTAGAAGTTAGTTTGGTAAACTAAGAAAGTCTTGGGGCTCGTTTAATTTGGGATAGAAGGAATGCCATATAACTTAGAAACTCTTACACAAATAGAGCCTAAAATATGAAGCCTCAATAAAGTAACTGAATTCTCCATTTTCAACCCTTAAAAAATGAATAAAATGATTATTTGACCATATCTTCAATTATATTTTCAAAAACTAAGACATGTCTGGTTTGTCATTTTCAAATACTGCTATTTTACCTAATACACGATGATAGTAGAAGAGGCTAACTTACTAGATGTTTTAAGTAACCCATGTAACCAGTGGCGGAGCCAGAAAAAGTGATTAGAGGGGGCATCGATTATCAAGTGAATAAAATATGTTAATGTAATTTAAGTCGGGTCGGATTTTATTGAAAGGAAAAAACAGTTTTACTTCATTGCAATTAACACTAAATAGTAAGTTTAGATGTCAAATATAATTCGATTGGGACTTTTCTTTTTCGTACATCATATCCGGATGCCAAATACAAATACTTAACGCAAAACTAAACATATCAAGTATTGCAAAATTGATATTAAAGCATTTATAGTTTTTTATGTAATGTAAAGAAATGTGATCCTTATAAATAAGGTTAATTACTCAAAGAATGTGGCTCAATTGCCACATTTTACTGTTTGTATAACTATCTAGATCTATTTAGCATACTTATGATTTTTTTTTTTTTTTTGGTATATTGTGTGACTAGTTGTGTGTGTTATTCGACTGATTTACACAACTGGTCATACGATACACCAACAAACCGAATTCAAAATGTATGCTATGTAGTTAAAAAGAAAATTTAATAGACATACAAACTATAATAAGTGGCAAGTTGATATATATATATATTTTTCAATTAAGCCGTATAAATAACATACTTGGACATACAAATTATAATTAAAAAAGGGTAAGTATTTCTAAAAGATATCATACTTATTACTATTTTCTTTTGTGGGTGGCGAACAAATTTTTTTGCTTTTGTGGGTACTTTTCTTTTAAATTCATTCTTTTTAAGATACTTTGTGACATTTTTGCCCTGCGAAAAAAAAATTTATAAGTTAAGAGGGGCAAAAATATCCAAAAATTTCACAAAATACCCAAAAAAAAATAAAAATATATAAGTTTGAAATAATAGTACCTACAAAAAAAAAAAAAAAAAAAAAAATGTTTGTTATCCACAAAAATAAATGGTGACAAGTATGATACATTTTAAAAACATTTGCCTTTAAAAAAAATACGTTAACAAAAGTTTATACCAAAATCTTAAAATCCTAATAATACTAAGTAATAAAACCGTAACTTCAATAGTTATGTTAAAGTCATACAATGGTACACTAAAAAAATATGTTGCGTAGACTAAGGGCCCGCTTGGTTCAAAGTGGGGAAAGGGAAAGGGAAAGGGAATGCAAATGAATGAGTGAGGTGGGTAATCAATACCTTACCCCTCAATTTATTCTATAATGGTTCATTACCCATTACGGGGTAATCAATCTTTTACCCCTCCCTAACCAAGCACTTTATTATGAGTAAGGTGAGCCCTCTTGAATACCTTACCCATTCCCCACCCCCCTTAACCCCTAACCAAGCACACCCTAAAAGTGGAAGTATTTAAATATTGTTAAAATCAAATGGGACTCTTGACCTTTTTTACCCACTCCCCAATTCCCAATGACCAGTCCACTTTCGCTCTTGACTCTTCTTCTTCACCAAATTTTCTTTCGGTTTCCGACCAAACAAGACCACTAAAAAACCTGGTTTAAAATTTAGTTGACACTTTATTTATTAATTCTCATTAAATGACGAGGGCACTCTGATTATGAAGTTGAGGCACCGGACTTTTTTTCTACCAATTTGATATTTTTACTACATGATTTTGTGTATCTACAAGAGGTTTGTTGGGGGCAACTCCCCCCGGTACCCTTAAGGTGGCTCCGCCCCTGCATGTAACTTAATGGCACAGATAAGCGAGGCATAGAAATGGTTAAATATAAAACGTTAAACAACAAAACCTTTTATAATCGGTTTTAAGCTTAAACAAATTGCCTCTTCTGTAGCAGCTTTTTCCAGTCAAAACCAACGTTCTCACTCACTTGCCATCCATACTCCTTTGCGTCCTACACATGTTGAAACAAGGATCGATAAGCACCAAGAGAACTTGAAAAGCACAAAAAAAGGGGGTCTATTAATCACATGGTGACTGTTTGGCACATCAATCACATTACACGTACCGATCTTTCAAAACACAGTGCTGCACATCGGCCGTGGCCGCCGATGCCACAACCTTTCCTGAACTTACTGTTGTCGCCACGAGGACACCACCACTTAGCCAAGCACCTGTGCCACCGCCACGAGATGCACGAGGCCTACCAATATCACCATGAAGGCTGCCGCCACCATAGGCCTACCACCACCACCGTAATTAGGCTCGCCGGTATGATCAGGATCGAATAATCCTGCACAAATTTTGAAAACTAAATATAAACACAAAGTTTTATTCTAAAGCAACTAGAAGAAAAAGTAAGCAACTATACCCAAGTATGGAAGATGAGTGCCTTGATGGCATAGCATTTGACTTGTAGAAGTTGTTCAGCGTCGTAAAATGTCTTGATATACCGTTGTAAACCCCTTGTACCATTATCCCACCCTCTAGCCACACGCGATATATCTTTCCACTTTAACAGTAACCACGCCATCCAATATAAACTGCCATCCATAGTTAGATTTCTCTTCCCATGAAGTTTAGATGTAATCAGCCAATACATTGATGAGAAGAGAATTTGAGTATGGATGGCGTTCTTTTGGATGGCATGGTTACCGTTAAACGGAGAAAGATACCGCGTGTGGCTGGAGGGTGGATGATGGTGTAAGAGGTTTACAAAGGCATATCAATACATTGTATGGCGCCGACAACTTTTAAAAGTCAAATGCTATGCCATCGATCGATGATATTCCACACGGGTATGGTTTCTTATTTTTCTTCTATTGCTTTAGAATAAAACTTTGTGTTTATATTTAGTTTTCAAAATTTGTCGTGATTATTCGAACGATCATACCGCGGCGGCGGTGGTGGTGGACCCGGTGGCGGCGGCTCGTGGTGAGGTTGATAGATTATGAAAGGCTTGTAAACAGATCCTTCATAAGATATGAATCTGCGGGTATGAGATCGGGCGGCGAACGACGGGCTTCACTTGGCTTCTTGGGTGTAAACATCTCTTCCTCATATTGATCAAACATTTCTAATTGGGGAAAATTGAAGGATGGGGTTTTGTGAAGTAAATTATACCTTAGTGTCATAAATTCCGAGAACTTCTATTAAAACAATAGTGACAACAAGCTCATTTGCCTTTATCTTTTCTTGCTCTCTAACCTGTAAACAAATGTGTTTTGTGTTTATGTGTGTTGTGTTTGTATTTGTGTTTGCGTAGGAGGGTTTAGTGGTGGATCTACCTTTTGTCAATCATTTGAGCGTGTTTGTGAGTATACCCATCAATTTTAAGTTGTAAAGATGGGAAAAATAAAAAGAATAGCAAAGTGTTTGTGTACTTGAAGAAGAATAATAGAAGTAAAAATGGAGGGGAGAAAAAATCAAGGAGGAAACCGGTTTAATGGTTGGTTTGTTTGTACAAGAGATGAGATTCAAGACTTTGTGTGTGCAAGAGATGAATGTTGTGAGTTTGAATATGAAGAAGTAAGGGTTGGTGTTGAATTAGATGGAAGTAAATTGGGTTGGTTGTGGTGAATTAAATGTTTGAGATTTAATTTTTGGGTAAAAACTTTTGGGTGGGAATGAGTACACAAGAATTATTTGATGGAAAAATCTTCAACAAAATGAACATCTATATATGCTAGACTTTGATTTGCATTAATGGCAAGAAATTTAATTGCTCCCATTCAAAGGGGATACTCATATACTGTTTATTCGGATATGCATGAGTAATTTAATGTTTTGAAAAGTTTTTAGTGTAATTTTATATTTTAAAATGATATTTGATGCAATATTAGAGAATGTGTATTTAGTTATTGAGGTGCAAAAGTGAAAAACTAAAAGCATCGATGCATTATTGGCACATGTAAGTCCTAAGAGTATCTTTAATGCAAAAACTAACAATAACTTTTTACTATTTTAAAAATCTTTTTTTAGAGAGGTTTTTAGCATTTCATTCAAAGTTCTATGAAAAACTTTTTACAAAAGCTTGATAAACTTCACGTTATTATTTCAAATTTTTCCAAGTCTTAGTTATTGATTGTAGTATGCATTTAATGCATTAAATGCATCAAGTCTTTAAAGACTTTATGCATTGTGGATGCTCTAACACATCACAAAAAATATCTCAGTCTCTCAAAGAAAATGATATAAAATCTATTAAAGTTTATTAGGTTACTGAAATCGAAAAAATCAAATAACCTTACTCAAATTAACGTAAACTAGATAGTATATGTATGCAATTGAAACTTTCAAAATGATAATGCTAGTTTTGTTGTAACGGTGACCGATATCATCAATCAACTCAGTGACATGCCACTTTTTACTCAATCACCGATCATTGATGTAATAAAACCACCAATTTCAAACTCAAACTTACCTCAATTATATACAAATATCGCACTACAAAACCAACATTACACAAGCCCACAAACGACCGACTTGTGCTCAAACTCGACCCAAGACGCGTCGTCAAGAGACTATTTTAAGGAGGATGCATCGTTTAGGGGTAAAGGCGATGTTTTGACTTCTAATTACACTGCCTTACTTGCTATCATACTCAAATTAATTTTCCTTCTTTATACATTATCGGAAAAAGAAGATAAGTTTAATGCAACTTATATTTTCAAATCAAATCAAAATGTTTAGTCATTATCATATCACGAGTTCACGTTGCTTTGGTTCCAAGTATTTAATGCATTCTTGATAAGTTAACATCATGTGTAAGAAACTATGAATGGAGTAGTTGAACACTTTATTTATATCACTAGTAATAGTTGATGAATTTATCCGACCGTATATGAAGATGGTTAGGTGATCAATTCAACGTCCCGAATAGATACTATATTATTCATGTATTAGTTGTCGTTAATTGACTTTGCACTAGTAATTAAGTCAGATTAGTAGCTACCAAAACTGAAGTTGTAGATCAACGGGATAAAATGTTGGACTTGTTTCCCGCAAGAGAGTGAAATCATGTGTTCTAAGAATCAAATGGGTTTGAACAAAAATTCTCGAATGGAGTGTTAGCATATTATCGTCACTTGTACTTAACTTTTCATTGTGTAATTGTAATGAGTATGTATGGTTTATGGTTATTAGAACCTCTTCTCACCTTGAACTAAGAAGCCTCATGGGCAAACTATTTCCTTAACCACTTGGCTCATTATAAGACTACTTCCAACTTTCACACCATTTGATCTTTCACCTCAGCGTCACATCACTTTCTCTCTCCTTCACTACTATCTGACTTTTCACTCCCAACCATCTCACACCAATCCACCTTGCAACACATTTAAATACCCAACTAAATATTCCAACACACTCACAATTAAAAAACGTATAAAAACGGATGTAAACGGATAAAAACGAATAAAAATTGACAAAAAAACGTATTAAAATGGATGAAAACGGATACAAACACAAGAAAAACAGGAAAAAACTTACGGAAGCTAATAAAAACGGATAAAAATGAATGAAAACGTATAAAACATATGAAGACCTAAGAAATACGGACGAAAGCGTATAAAAACGGGCGAAAACGTATAAAAACGAACGAAAACATATAAAAACTTGAAAACGTATAGAAATGGACGAAAGCGTATAAAAACGAATGAAAACGTGTGAAAAAGTATGAAAAACGGATGAAAACGTATAATAACGGATTAAAACGTATCAAAACGTAAAAAAAAGGGCAAAAACGTATAAAAACGGATGAAAACTATAAAAACGGACGAATGGGTATAAAAAGTTAAAAAGGATAAATACCGACAAAAATTGGATATAAACGGATAAAAACGAAAGGAAAAAAACGGACTAACAGATAAAAACGTATAAAAACAGGCGGAAACATATAAAAACGGATGAAAAGTTATAAAAACGAATGAAAACGTATAAATACGGACGAAAGCATATAAAAACGGATGAAAACGGATAATGAAGTATTAAAACAGACCAAAACGTATAAGACTACTTCCAACTTTCACACCATTTCATCTTCCATCTCACTATCACATCAGCTTTCTCTCTCCTTCACGACTATCTGACTTTTCACTCCCTACCATCTCACACCAATCCACCTTGCAACACATTTTTAATCATTAAAATACCCAACTAAATATTCCAACACGCTCACAAAAAAATAAAACGGATGTAAATGGATAAAACGAATAAAATGGACAAAAAACGTATTAAAATGGATGAAAATGGATACAAACATAAGAAAAACAGGGAAAAACTGACGGAAGCTAATAAAAATTAATGAAAATGTATAAAACATATGAAGACCTAAAAAAATGGACGAAAGCGTAAAAGCAGGCGGCGTTTAAAATGAGCGAAAACATATAAAAACTTGAAAGCGATAGAAATGACGAAAGCGTATAAAAGCGAATGAAACATATAAAAGTATGAAAAGCGTATGAAAAGTATGAAAACGGATGAAAGCGTATAATAACAAACGTTAAAAAAGGACAAAAGCGTATAAAACGGATGAAAACTATAAAACGGATGAAAATGTATAAAAAGTTAAAAGGATAAAACCGACAAAATCGGATATAAGCGGATAAAATGGAAAAAAGCGAAAGGAAGCAAAAGGGACGTATAAAATGGATGAAAGCAGATAAAACATATAAAAACAGTGAAACATATAAAACGGATGAAAAGTTATAAAAGCGAATGAAAACGTATAAATACGGACAAAAGCGTATAAAAACGAATGAAAACGGATAATGACGTATTAAAACAGACGAAAACGCATAAGAACGAAACTTGCTAACGTACATAGTTAAATAAATAATAAAAAAAATTAGGGACTATATTTGTCATATACTAACGACCTTACTAAGGGGAGAACTAATGATCGTGAGCTCTCTATGGCGATCTTGCATGCAACTTTAGCTCTCGGTGGCTAATTTGTAATTTTATTCTCTCGGTGTGTTATCTGCAATTTTGATGAACATTAGGGACGAAATTTGCAATTTACCATTTTTTTTTAATTTATATTTTTATTTATAAAAATGTTGTGCTGGAAAGGGTTTGAATATGGGTTAAGAGGTTCGTTGTGTGGTTTGTAAATATGGGATGTGTTTTGATTTGTTTGTTGGTAAGGGGTTGATTTATACAGTATGTATTGAGTTATGCAAATCTTTTTTATGGTCAATAATAATAAACATGATAGTTTCAATATCTACATAGTTCATTAATTAACATAGTACATCCATTGTATACGAACCTATAGTTAAGAAAACAATTTCAGACATCAAACGTAGAGAATGGAAGAGACATATTCACTCACTCTAGCCATACTAATTGTTTTATATCCATGCAGTTCCAGAATAAAACTGCTTTGTTTGTTATCATCCACATACTTTTATTAAACTCGAATACAATGCTAAGCCGCACGCCCTACTTTGTTATTGTAAGTTGGGACATATACGAAGGCGGATTAAACAACATCAAAGTAATCATAAAAGTTATCTTAAATGAAAGTCGCAAATACTAACTGGAGTTGGTTTTCAATTTAGCACATCCTCTCTACATAAAAGTCACAAAACACCATCAAATTTCTCTTCAAATCTTCTCACTTCTTCTCTTACTCCAAAAGAAAGTTCGCGAATAGGCAAAAAATATCTATGGATCATACCTAACCTATTAATTACTGGAGTTTAGAATTTAAGCTCCAGGTTTAGTAAGCAACCAAGTGACTGTTTTATGGTCATTTGAAACTTAGCTGCACTTAATCTAAAACCAAACTTCCTACTGTTGGCCTGAAGCGTTGGATTTATGGTTTATAACGTGGTCAAGATATACCAAAGTAAATAAGATCAATTGAAACTGAAATGCTTTAATATTGAATCTGTCATCATGCTTGTTTGTTTACATGCTTTCCTATTTATATAAAACGAAAAGGTACAAAATGAAGGGTCGTGATGGTTCAAATGAACCAAGGGATGTGTCCCTTCAGGCATAACTGCCAATAACTGTTTTCCTAACTGCCTAAAACTAACTTTATAACTGTCGTTGACTTTTGCTCTAGTTTGACTTTCGGGTTTGACTTAGATATTGGGATTAACCCAATGTTACTGTTACTTCACTGAACCCCATTATGTCCATTGGATCAGTATGTCTCACTTTCTCGCTTTAATTCACACTAAAGAAGTTGTTTAGGCGTTAATATAAGAAGCCAGTGTTTTCATTCGTATCGAATTCACGAGCCTTATGGACTATATTAATACTTTGTCTGGTATTGCAGCTTGGATAGCAGGGTTAGTCCAGACGTTGCTCTATGCTGATTTCTTCTATTACTACTTCGAAAGGTAAATGCAACATGGCGTAAACTAAATGATTAAATTTTATCACTAGATTCCGCAATTTCGACCCATTTACTTATAAATGGACCGGTTCGGGTTATTTTCATCTCTAATACATCAAACGGGTAAACTTAGAAAGTTTTATAAATAAGAAATGGATCAAATGGGTCTAACGGGTCAAATGAGGCAATAGTCGCCTATAGTGTATCCTGACCCACTATCATTTAGACCCGTATCAAAATGACCCATTCTGATTTGTTTAGACCGCCCAGTTTGCAACCTCGGGACAAATGTTCCATTTACACTTTTAGTGAGTATCGAATCTGTGGTGACGGTTTCCCATTTACAATGCAGCTGGAAGAACAATGTAAGGCTTCAGTTACCTGCTTGAACTTGTTCTTTGATGACAATAATGCCGGATGAGAGAGTTGTACGAATCGTTACCGATTCTCATAGGGTTTGTATTACAGAATTTAGTTCTTTTAAAATTGTTTGGAATGCCCATGCGGTTCTTATATACTCTCGGAAGTGGGGATGTAAACAGAAAAGTATATGTATCATTGATTATAAAGTGTTCGTCTTTTGTTGACCGGCTATATCATATCTTCAATATATATTCAAAGTTCTTAGGACTAAAGGAGTGATGTTTACAATCAATTTGTCATGTCGTTTTCGCTCTTTGTTCTTCACCGATTGGTTGTATAGACACATATTCAGTCAAGAACACTTATCTTTACTACTCATGATAGACTGCTTATTCGTTCTGACTTAGCTGAATATGACGTTGCACTTATTTCATATTCAGGTTGAAATGTGACAAAGTGTGGTATAAACTTTTAAAGCATTATTTTCTTATTATCAGCATGTTGCTGACGGCTCGATAGTGTTGGAAATGTATATATTTACAAACACGTAAATTTCCGGATTCGAACTCGTGACTACGGGATTGCACACATTAGCGAATGAGAATTAAAGTTAAATAATTAATGTTTATGTTTACGATTAATTATTGCACATTAAGTCCGGTTAACGATCGTTAAGTATTTAACGGAAAAATGACTAACGACCGTTAAATGAAAAGAGAAAGGACTAGTAATGAAAAGACTTGAAAAAGTTATGGGTTTTCTCTTGGGCTTGTCCTATGGCCGGCCAAGGGAATGGGTTTTCAACCCAAGCCCTAACTTGTTCCCAAAGTCTTCCATCTACTATATAAACAAGGCTAGGTTCTAGGGTTTTTCATAACTTTGTGCATTGAATTAACCCTAGATCTCTCCTCTCCTCTCTCTTGTCCCTATTCGGCCGAACACCCCATTGTCAGGGAGTTTGGTTTCGTTTTTCTTAAAACGAGGACTTGTGTTAGATCTAGCAATCGCTTGATTCGTTGGTTAATTCGTGTGTACAAGAACGTGGTAGTAAGACACTATTCTTACACCATATTGGTTTGAGTTGTAAAAGCGGTGAGGACAACTCTTCAAACCACTTCTTTGGTTTTGCTCAAGAGATCATCATTCGCAAGAGGTGCGTTACGCATACTTTCAGTTAATTATTTATTTGTTATGATCTTTAGTCTTCCGCTCTGTACTCTTGATGTCTACATGTTTTATTTTATTCAATATATATCTTAAACTCAACAGTGGCATCACGAGCCTTGTATAACAAGTAATTAATTACTGAAACACATAAATAAAATAAACAAGTTGTGTTATTATTTGTATGCGTAGATCTAGGGTTTGCAAAACCTAAACCCTAATTTTTTAGGGGGGGCGTTTATTTTGGTGCCCTAATTAGGGTTTTGTAAACTAAAGTTTTAATTGGATTAGAAACCCTAAGATGCATGCAACTTTATGTGTATTGCGTAACTCTGTTTAATTGCATTAATTGTTAAGTGTAATTTTATGTCCATGATAATTATCTGCATGTTTTATCATGGATCTGCTTTTATTGTATGTCTCTCTTGTTTAAGTGATATACACTAAATTATGATAGATCTAAAATTGGGGAATACCTCAATCATTATTAATTTAATCAATTATGTGCTATGTGGTATATATTTAATTTTGACTTACGCAATCGATGAATCGATGCATGTGGCTCACCTTGTACATAGATGAAAACGGGTGAAAGTCTTAATTAAATATATGCATATTTACAGATCTAGAATTGGTTATTAATAAGATTTATCAAAAACGTTTGCATGTGGCTAATTGATATGCATGACTTTTATTTGTTATGCATTCATTGTTTATTTGTTTATTTTTATAAATACTTGCTTGTTTGTTATGTGTAACAAGGGTATTTTTACAAGAAAAATAAATTGACCTAAACAATGGTGAAACATGTATTTTATAAGAAGAGTAATCATAATCATTTAATTGATTGATGACTTTGGTACAAATGGTCTGAACGGCTCACCCATGAGAATGAACTATAAAGGGGTTAATAAAGAAGTGCGCACAGTCATACTGAAAGGATGTCTAAGGTTATGCTTCAGCGCTTACCTGGTCCTCTGCCCCCTGTAAGTTCAAATGGAGCTACTTAGTAAGCCATTAAATGTGCAAGCTCATCTTAAGGGCGAATTAGTTTGAATTCCATGCGCCATTACGATGGTAATTATCCGAAACACTAAGTGTTTACACTTATGCAAAAGTACGGTATAATGGATGATAATTAACACTAAATTCCTTGATTGGAGAATCCAATACCTCAATTAAAGTTTGATGATGAAAAGCTTATACATTAAAACAGGATATAAATGTTCTAATTAAACCTATGCTACAAAGATGAATGCATGACATCTTTGTTCATATTTGATTTGACATCAAAATTATGACCCTTAATTTAAGTTGTATGCCATCCAACGAAACGGAAACACCTGAGATTACCTTTTATTTGCGTGAGAACGTGATTTAGATCGTAATTAAAGGGTAAAATATCCACGTGACGTGAGAACGGGCATGGATGATTTTACAGTTTCTTAAGTTGGACAACTTAATTGAGTTTTGTAGTGAGAACTAACAACTCAAGGCATAAGATGGAGATAAAACATGTTTACATGGCAATTGAAATTGGCTAAATGTAAATCCCATAAATCTAGGAATTGCAATTTGAAAATTGGCAATTGAGGTTCGACTCGTACCATCTTGAATAATTTCATTACTAGCAGATCAACTAATGTGATGAAACTATGTCAATTTGGATCCTAGTGTTTCAGTGAAAATTAAATGGTTATATGATTATGAACCATGGGTATTTAATTTTCTTGAAGAGGTTAATTATCGAAAATACTAAAATTGAATTTTGTAATTCTTTTGAATGTATAAATTCCACATTTAACCGTAAACGAGGTTTAGTCTTTGATCAGTAAATTGATCCATTCTGCTTTCAAACAAATGTTTGATTGAGAATAATTTACCGAAAAGACAAACGAAGTCTCTTTTCCATGGGAGAAGCATGAGACTCAATCATATTCCTTTTCATGAATGAGAAAGGTATAATAGGAACGTTTGAATTGTCTAAATTCTAATGTAACTCATAGCAATGAATTGCACATCATATTTTCCATAAAGATTTCATTACCCTCATTGGGTGAATGAATCTTTTTGTAACAAACATGAATGTTGGTTAACTGGAAAACATGTATATGAGTTACAAAATTAGAAGCTAGACAAATTACCGTGAAAATTGGTAAAAGGCAAACTAGTATATTTTATCTAGTTGTTTTGCTTTAGCCTTTAAAGGTGCTACATACCAGTATGGGCATGGTAGGCCTGTTAAGGAAGAAATTGCATACCCAATTTTTCAAGTTAATAACATTGATGGATAACCCATCATTCACAGAGTAGAATACACCTTTTAGTACCTTGATAATGATTTCGTATGGTTCTTTAAAGGTGTAGGAAAGTAAAAAGCAAGCAAGTTGTTTTCACTGGTCATGTTGCCAGATTCAGTGGGAGCATTTGTGTTGCATTACTGAATAAGAAGTTGTTTTATTGATTTCTAATCCAGTGGGAGCTACAAGCCTTATTTCCTGTGTAGTAACCTAGATTATCTTCAAAGATAATTACTTTCCAATTGTAGGCACTTATGTTTTTAAGGAGAGTCATGTGTGTTTCCTTACTAATCAATATAGTCCTACATCTACTTGTTATATCTATGACACAAATCATATTAATCAAATAAACGAATGTGTATCGTGTTGTTTATCTGCTACATGATGTTGTTGCATGCACAAGTGGGAGAAATCTTTATTGTGTGCAAGGTACAACACATATAAATATGATTTAAATGGATTCTCTTGACCGCAAGTTAAGAGAGTAACGTTCTAATAGGAATTATACATTTAAATATGTATGATTGCCCTATTAAGAATATGTGTCAAGATGATAACAAAGACTACTTTATTTTAAATATTTATGTCATTCAATATTTAAGAAACACTTGTTGTTGCAATTTATGTTACGTGAGAACGTGAACTAGATTATAGACCAAGGTAAAATATCCACGTGTCGTGAGAACGAGCATGGATGATTTTGCAGTTTCTTACATTGAACTTTTCATGGAATGACATAATTAAATGAAGTAATCTAATACTACTTTGAATTTAAGTATTCATTGAATGACCTAAATATATGTAGTAAATATTAACTTGAAATTGAAACCTGAGGTGGTGTTCATAATTACTTTAATTATAAATGTTTATGATTTTGTGAAGTCACAAACATGAAGTCTTTTAATACAAGACTTACAATATAAAGTAAGACGTTAACTAGCTGTGTTTTAAGACATATGCATGAAGTCAATGAGTTGATCAATGACCTATAACGTATAGTGGGATTATAACTGATATTTCTTTTGACTTGGTCAAGGATACTTGTGTTATAATGCATGCAATTGACTTGGTAATTCTATTGTACCATTAAGTTTTACTTTGTTGGTAAATAAGTAAGCCAAAGAGTAGATGGTTATCTTAAAATATTGTTAGATTATCTTACAATATCAATTCTAATGAAATACCATAGTTTTATGGTATGTTCAATTAGAAGAATCAAAATCTATTGGCATGTTTGATTCAAGATAACTGTAGTTTCTTTCACATGTTATCAAGGTTAGAAGATTGAGTATAGATTGAATATACTCAATAAGACTCCAACCTAGAAGATTGATAAGACACCATTTGTTTATGGAATGTGATGAATCACATTAAGTCTTATAATGAAGTTCTGAATTTGTTAAATTACTTGTAAAGTGGGTTGTAACAAACTAAAGTCATGAACTATCAATGTTTTTTGTAATATCCCAAAAAGAGAACAATGTATTGTTGCTCTACTTGCTAAACTATTTAAAGGTAATCGTTAAATTTTTTTAAAGGCAAGTGGGAGTTTTGTTTAGATCTTGAAAGATTGAATTACAAAATACATAATCTTCTAAAAAGCACTATCAAATATCATGATGAGGCTAAACATGAAAATGATAGACCTTAATATGATGGAATTGTCATTCATATATCCGTAAGGATATCTCAGATATTTAATATGATGAGGAATATGAGTTACAGGATCATGGTAAGCTCATTAATCATAATGATAAATTTACCAAATGTTGAATTGTGGTAAATCAATCATACTATGAATGTTGAGATCTCAGTCCATAAAGATAATCAACTTTAGATACTTGGTTTATCTTAATAATGAAAATGAGTTTCTTCAAAGGATGGAAACCCTAGTGGTTTAAATCTTTGTGTAGAAATCATATGGACAATATTGTACACATATTTAATGCATGTCTAGTGATAATAATATTAATCATACTTAAGCAATTAACTATGATTGAATATTCTTTTCTAGATACATTAAATAAAAGTATTAAGATTACAATTGTCATACTTAGTTTCATTGATATGAAATTTTGACAATGAATATCAAAACTCTTTGTTGTGGAATTACTTTTGCGAGGACGATAAGTAATACAAAGTAGTTTTATGAATTCAAATAATCTGTGAATATGTACAAACTGCAAGAATCCATGAATGGATATATGCATCCATCTAGGAGATGATTCTTATGTTTAATATTAAATCCATGTTTGATTTAATAATTAAAATAAGATTGCACATAAGTATTCCTGAAAGCTAGTGGGAGTATTATTTTTATTTTCTTAAATCTTATATGTTGTATGGGCAACTACATTCCACCTAAGTTAAGTTTTAGTTGGGAATGAAACTGCGTTTGTAAGATTTGGAAATAAGACATACAACCTTGGAATATATGTTTATTACTATAAACATATGCGGTAAAATAAATGAGTCTAATAGAACATGATGGATATATAATGAGATCTTAAAGTCTAACTTGAAGATTCATCATGTACATCATGTTGTAAGATTGTTGTGTCATGCTTGATTACAAGATGATTTGACAACATTTAAAGTTTTTAGTGTAATAAATATTTTAAAAGGAATATGTTTGGATTTAGAATCACATTCCATAGTCTGGAGATGCTCCTAGATTCTATGGATGAAAATATGGCAATTGTTTCATAATTGTCATTGCCGACGAACTTGAGTTTTGGTAGGCACCAACATTACACTATAACTGTTCAAAGTTTACGGATGTATAAAGAGCATATTGTTGTACACAATGATGCTGGAATAATTGAGATGACACTCAATTCTAGTCATGGTATCCTTGATGATGATCATGTTGACTAGTTATGCTCAACTAAGAGCATAGTTGCATTATACATTAAAGAATAAAGAATACTTTAAAACTTTAAAGTTTTGAAAGATGATTGTCATAAAAGGGTGGTTCAGGTTATCACGCACCTTATGGAATGATATGACAATATCAAGATATGTGTAAACATATACAAGAAATTCACTTGTTGAATTTATGAAATAAGTATTCTCAAAATTCCTATAGATCAAAGTTAGTTGAAATTATGACCTGTCAACAAGTATGATTATCATGACTTGAGGAAAAATTCATTAACTAAGAATTATCATGCATTGATCTATTTAGTATTTGGATAAAGGATATTGTAAACATTATTATTCAAATGAAATAAAGTATTTTGTTACGTTTATTATTCATTTATTATGATGTTATCCTATATTTGCTTGTTTAAATCCTTGAATAACTTAAGTTATTCTAAATAGTCCGTTGTCGATCAATAACATGGGAATGATATTGAATTAAGAAAAATCTGAGTATTAGTTAGAATATACTTGAAAGTATATTGATGCGTAGCATGACTAATTCCAGGTGATATTCAATGAATTGAATATAGGACTTATCCCACCTGCATGATAATACTTTATGGAACTTTGTCATTAAGTATATCATGGATATTTATCCTCTGACTTGAGATACCAGAGATATGTCATGGATGTAGTGCATTTTTGTGAAGCAATCTAACGCTATACGTAACTTGTAGTTATAAAGGTTGTTTTCAGAAGTGTTGCGAAATCTATGAATCCTGCTTGTAGTCAAAATGGGATTTGTTTCCTTTAAATTTATTTTGAAGTATACTATTGTTGGGCCCTCGTAGGGTTGTTAAGATGTTTGCATGGCCATGCCCAAGGTCTTCGGAATATGTTCGGAAGAATTGGTAATCTTGATCAATCACATAAAGCGAGAAATGAATAGTTAATTAAGAAATGAGTGAGATCCATATTCTTATTAACATGGTATTAGAAACAAAAGGATGAATATGATGATGAATCATCAAAACTTGGTTTTTCTCCAGAGAACCATACACGAGTTGTACCCGGGGCATTGGCGTGTTGCTAGACGCTAGCCAATGTCATTTCACGTTTTGTAAACATATCTAAGTGGGAGCTGTTGGAAATGTATATATTTACAAACACGTAAATGTCCGGATTCGAACTCGTGACCACGGGATTGCACACATTAGCGAATGAGAATTAAAGTTAAATAATTAATGTTTATGTTTACTATTAATTATTGCACATTAAGTCCGGTTAACGATCGTTAAGTATTTAACGGAAAAATGACTAATGACCGTTAAATGAAAAGAGAAAGGACTAGTAATGAAAAGACTTGAAAAAGTTATGGGTTTTCTCTTGGGCTTATCCTATGGCCGGCCAAGGGAATGGGTTTTCAACCCAAGCCCTAACTTGTTCCCAAAGTCTTCCATCTACTATATAAACAAGGCTAGGTTCTAGGGTTTTTCATAACTTTGTGCATTGAATTAACCCTAGATCTCTCCTCTCCTCTCTCTTGTCCCCATTCGGCTGAACACCCCATTGTTAGGGTGTTTGGTTTCGTTTTTCTTAAAATGAGGACTTGTGTTAGATCTAGCAATCGCTTGATTCGTTGGTTAATTCGTGTGTACAAGAACGTGGTAGTAAGACACTATTCTTACACCATATTGGTTTGAGTTGTAAAACGGTGAGGGACAACTCTTCAAACCACTTCTTTGGTTTTGCTCAAGAGATCTGTCATTCGCAAGAGGTACGTTACGCATACTTTCAGTTAATTATTTATTTGTTATGATCTTTAGTCTTCCGCTGTGTACTCTTGATGTCTACATGTTTTATTTTATGTCATATATATCTTAAACTCAACAGATAGTTGTCGAGTAGTGCAATCTTCAATATAGCAAAATATAAATACAAGTCTACTAATTTATTTTGGACGATGATTTTTTCACGATTTTTTCACGTTTTTACTCACGTAGCACAACAATTTAAGGTTCAAACCTCGCTCAAAGAAAAGTCTGAAAAGTGTTGCAAATAATACCGGTTTATACATAAGAGAAGAAAAGCTCAACTTTTCTCGATTTAAGTCTCGATTGCCACATGGTTACGGGTTCAAGTTCACGAAATTATTATGTTAAATAATACATTGAGGTAATTCCCTACTTGACCCCATAGTACAATCGTACTTACCCCAAGTGAACTTTTTTTTTCCTCTCTCAAAATGACCCGAGGCGACTCTCGTCCTGGATGAGTTTAGGCGACTCCTCTAAAATATTGACATGTGTCCCTACATTTGTAAGAAACAAGTACATGTTAAGTACATGTGTGTAAGACATTAGTCTATCTAATTTCTTGGGCGACTGATGTCTACTGTACCGCTGTGACTTCAATTTGTTTCTTTGCAAAAAAAAGTCAAACTTCATAAATACCCTCTTATGTTTAAAAGTAAGCTCCCTATGGTTTGTGAGATATAATGAATTTAGTCCCTAATTTTTTTAGTCCCCAAATTTTTATACATTTTCGTCCATAATTTTTATAGTATCACGAATTTAGTCCCTAATTTTTTTATTATTTATTCAACTATTAATACGTTAGAAGTCCGTTTTTATACGTTTTTACCCGTTTTTATACGTCTTTATCCATTTTTATACGCTTTCGTTCGTTTTTTAGATCGACAACTTTATACCCTTCCACTTACACCATTTCTTTGTAAATGAAGTTAGACCACACAGTTATTATTACTATGACTTTCAAAAAGAGATGTCATATCTCAGTAACGGGGTATGTTCTTCATGTCGCTTATTCATATCAACCTCAGTATAAACACATCTTACCCACCATTGTAAATGTTATATAAATAGGTGTGTTAGGTACTATTACAAACATAAGGTTTGTGCGCCTTTCAACCCATTCCGCCATTTCTATTTAGCTATGTTTATTGTATTGCAAGTTTGACCCCCGTTAAAAATTTAGCATGGCCCAAGCAACCCATTCATATGAAAACGGATTTTTAATGAACAGTCTCAGATGAATATGAGCCTTAGTACCGGAAAATTACTAGATGAGATAAGTATGATACAATCATATAAGTCACTTGAGAATTTAACCCTCTAGTGACTTGTACTTTTGTAACCTCTTAGCTGCTAATTGATGTTTCGATAAGGGGGTTATTTGTAACTTCATTTGGAGGTCGAGCTTTATGCTTACGGAACCTATAAAACAAACCCAAGACCCACTACTGCAGCCTTTGATAAGCTAGTTCGAACCAAGTTTTCTCATCTTGCCAAGCTACGAACCAATCCCAAGCCCCGACATACCAAACCTTTTCCTTGATCGAATCACACAAAATCATAGTAAAACCACAAGTGAGTGCATTTACGCTTTTTAAGCATTAAAAGTGATTAAAGCTACATGCATAATTTCTGCATCGGCCCACACGTTGATGCACCAAGAACTTTATCTCTCGTCACGACAATAACCTTCATGAGTGTCTTCTCCTGCCGTCTGCATATACAAAAATAAAAGATCAAGAGTTTGTAATAGTATTTGACACAAAACTAAAAGCACCATGCAATTGCATTATTATAACTTGATGTAGGTAAATATGAAGATAGGACCGGAAAATCACATACCCGGAGATGGAATTCTTCATAGGATTAAACTCGATGTAAAGATCAAAATGTCCCCATTGGCTTGCTCAATGGCTTGTTCTTCACTTAGTCCGACAACCGAAAGAGGTGGTATACTGAAATGATTCAATATAAATGTTATACGGACATTATAAATTACGAGATGAGATGTATCATTAAAGTCAAGACTCCTAGTTACCCAGAAAATGAAATTCATGAACTTTTTATGCGCCTGCAAAATGATAGAAAAGCCTTGGAAGAAGGTGATATCTTACCAGAGAAAACAACACGATATGGCTAGGGTGATGAGTGGAACTCAGCTGTGGTGATGAGTAGTGTGTGAATGATTTGTTACAAACCCGGGTAGGGCTTGTATTTATAGTTGCAAATTAGGGCATGATACGGCGTATGCAGATGCTTGATGCCGTATTCCAGATATCTTGAGTGTTAATGAAGAAAGAATATTCCAAGCGTATTCTACGTATCTTTTAAATACGGTGTATGGCTAGAATTTCATACGCCGTATATCATGGAACTTTTCTAAAAATGTGTTTCACGTACGGGTCATTTTGCTAATTTAGGTTACTTAACTTATAATTTAAATTACATTGTATATTTTCAAAGTTAATGAACACATATTTTTGGATAGTTAAGTAACATAAATGTTGTATTTTTACAAGTTCAGTAATGCTTACATATATTTACTATAAGTTCAATGAACTCAAAATGTAAAGTTCGTTTTAATTTAAATATATTTAAAAACAGTTTTAAGCAATATAAAAAATTTAATAAGAATTTTCGTAATCTTAAAAAAATAGTTTTACCAAGGTTAGTTTGTGTTAAAAATTTTGAATTTATTTCATAAATTTTAAAGCGCTATAAATTTAGTTAGAAACTACAAAAATTCAAAGAGAAGGCTATGAGACTATTCCAATTAACAGAAGTTAAGTTTAACGACGATGGATGTAATTTTTTGCAAAGTTAAGGATTGTCAATTCAATTTGAAACCATTAATGACAGTAGATGCAATTTGGGACAAACCATAATGATGATCCATGCGTATGCTCAAATATTAAATATTCCATATAGGCTTTTTTCCCCGTTTTTATACAAATTTAACTAGTAGCTTGTAAACGTTGGTGCAAATTAGAACAAAACATGAAAGTATATAACATTAAGTGGAACGAAAAATAATACATGTACCGAATTATTACATTTGAAAAAGTACTTTGTTATTACACGACCAAAATAAATTAAAGTTTGTTATCTTATGCAAATTTTTTTGAAAAGTTTAATAACATATTTAAGCTTATGCAATATTCATTTTATGTGTGTAATGTTCGATAACATTTACTCTGAGAGAGGGAAAATAATAAATATTCATATTTCATATTCCTACAAATCTTCCTACCTCCATGATTAACAATCAATAAAGGAGATTAAAAGAGATAAATAGTACATGTCAAACTTTATTTGGTGTAAGGAGATAAGTAGAAAGAAATTGTAGGAATGTATAGCATTGCTCTGGCTCCGAGCATTAAAAAAAAAAAACTGTTTTGACCTTAACCCGTTATGTGACATGCCTAAATTAAGTGCCTATCGGAATGATTTTGCCAAATCAAATGCATATATATATATATGGGCTAATAACCTATTAAAGCACTATACTTGTCACAATTATCAGTTCGACGTAGCGAACTAAAAAAATAGCTCTTTTAGACATTAAACTTGACATTTTATCTTCCTTTAAGTATTATGACCAAATTATGACCATTTTACCCTTCGAAAAATATTTCAAAAAAAAAAGAAATTAAAAGATTTGAAATTTGAAATTTCAAAAAAAAAAGTATTTCAAAAAATAATTAAAAAAAATTTGGAAAAAAATTTGACAAAAAAGTATTTCGAAAAAAATTTAAAAAGGGTAAAATGGTCATAATTTGGTCATAATACTTAAAGGAGACAAAAATGTCAAGTTTAATGTCTAAAAGAGCTATTTTTTTACTTCGCTACGTCGAACTGATATTTGTGACAAGTATAGTGCTTTAAAAGGTTATTAACCCTATATATATATATACAAAAAAGAAAAAAAAAATCTGAACTTTGAAAACATTTAATCTGTTCTTTTATTTCTAGACATTCCTAAACCTATATCACCTTTGAAAAATGCCTATAGAGTATAGATTATGGTTTCACCAAAGCAAAAGGACATCTATACCTTTATTGTGTCAAAATGAACGTATATCAAGATAAACAAACGAATGTACATAACATAATAGCGAGCATTCTGTAATGTTCTTCTTGAATTTATACAAATTGGAAGAAGAACTAAAACTAGACTAAAGATTCAAGAACAAGAAATAGAATCTCAAGTGTTAGTTTTATTAATGAAATGATGAAAGGATTACAGATGAGAGACTTAGTTACAATTTCTGAATGAATTCTATTCTAACTACACTTGAGTATTTAAAAGAAGTTTAGGCGCCAAAGTTAGTTAGAGGTTGTTGGAGAGAACACATGCACCTCACGTGTCCAGCTTAAATCTGTGCACATGCATCTCATGTGCCAAACATTCCTCTCATAACAATGGTTCCCCCTTCAAAGACCCTTGACCTCAAGGGTCAATGTCAAAGTCAGGAAATCTCTTTTCCAAATCAATCAAGAGTTCCCAAGTGGCATCTTCTGCACTTCCATTGGACCACTGCACCATACCATATACCACAGCTCTATTTCCTTGTTTAGCTAATTTCCTATCCAACAACTTGTATGGAGTAGCAGCAAGTAAGCCTTGAGCATCACACAAGGGAAGAGTACCCATAGCAACATCTGTAGAGTGGCATTTTTTGAGTTGGGATACATGGAAAACTGGATGAACTTGAGCAGTAGGTGGAAGTTTCAGCTTGTAAGCCACACTTCCAATTCTTTGGATGATCTTAAATGGTCCATAAAATTTTGCAGACAACTTATGTTGATTGTTGACTCTTATAGTCAACTGTCTGTAAGGTTGCAACTTCAGATACAAAAATCTCCAACTGCAAACTCCCTATCACTCCTTTTCCTGTCTGCATACACCTTCATTCTATCTTGAGCCACTTTCAAATTGAACTTAAGCATAGCAATGGTTTGTTTTCTTGCTTGTAGAGTCCTATCCACCAAGTCCACTGAGCTATCTTTTGGGGTGTAAGGAATATGGATAGGAGCTGGTTGACCATACAAAACTTCATAGGGTGTGGTGTTAATTGAATTATGAAAGTTGGTGTTATACCAATACTCAGCCAAGGGTAGCCATTTCATCCATTCCTTGGGTTTTTCACAAGTCATGCACCTCAGATAGTTCTCTACACATTTGTTGACAACTTCAGATTGACCATCAGACTAAGGATGATATGCTGTTGACATGCAAAGCTTGACCTGAAGCACCTTAAACAATGACTGCTAAAACATACTGATGAAGATTTTGTCCCTATCACTGACAATAGTAGAGGGTAACCCATGTAGTTTGTAAATGTTATCCAAAAAGCTTGAGCAACTTGTGAAGCAGTAAAAGGATGGCTCAATGGTATAAAATGAGCATACTTGCTTAATCTGTCTACCACCACCAAGATGAATGATTTGCCTTGAGACAAGGGTAAAGATTCTATAAAATCCATGGATATGTCTTGCCACACTCTTTCTGTTGGATCGATGTACTCTAACCAAACTAACTTAACTAGCTTGTTTAAGGCTTAATAACCTCGTATAAATCCTAAGTTATTAACAATGAAACACCGAGTAATATTTATTAAGTACGCGGAATTTACTCAATAAATCTAAGAAGAATAACTTTATTAATAACTCTAAAATCTGCTTATTATGCAGATACTTCAACAACTCTAAGAATATCGAACTCTCTAAACTCTAAACAACTTTGTAATCGTAAATTCTAAGACTTGTGAACTCGTACTTCTCTAATGCCAATCTAGGGGTCCTTTTATAGGCTAAAGGATAACTCTAGTCGGTTTACAATAATGTATCCTTGTACGACAAGTAATCTAATATAGACTATTCTAGAATTACAAGACTTTCCATAAATGAATAAACAGTTCTTTAACTCTTGCAAGACTTTGACCTTCATATGCGATGACTTTGACTTTATCTTTAGCGATGATTTGACTCTTTGACTTTCTCCAGTTCTTTGCCATTCTACGAAGATTTTGTAAATCTTGATGACTTTAACTGCTCAGCACTTTCATATCCCAACAATCCTCCCCTAACTTGAATTATACTTGATTGACTTCAAGTTCCTTTGTAAATTAATCTTTTTCCGGCTTCAAGGAATGATTATCTTTGTCTTTGGATTGTAGTTTCTGCACTTTATCAAAGTATCTTTAGTCTTTTACAGCATCATCCAGCAAGCTCCATCTTTACAGCAACACAGCAACATATGACCATTTGTACATTAATTCAGTTTAAGTTGCATACTATTCTCATGACTTCCAGGTGAATCATTGAAAATTAATGGATTTTAATCTCTTTACCAAAGCCATTAACTCTAGAGTAGCCAAATGTTTTGGTGTGTAAGACCATGGTACATTGATAACCATATGATTTTTAGCAAATCACCAGCTATCAACATATTTGTTTTGTCTTTACCAAAAGTTGTACCCTTCTGGACTAGTTAGTTCTTTTATCTAAAGGTGAACTAATTACCAATAATGGTTTTTCCACAGCCTTTACCACAAGCCATTTTCTTGTGGGCTAGCCAGCTCTTCACATTAACAGATATGGTGAGTTGATTACCATACAACTTATTAGCAAGTTGTCAACTGAAAACGGATTTGAGATATCTTTACCAGAGCCATTTGCTCATGGATTAGCAAATCCTTTTGTAACCATGGTGGATTGATAACCTATTGATGTTACCATCTCAAAACCATTTATTCAACCTTTGTTTCAAAATATTTATTACTTAGCAAAGGTTTCTTCTAAAAATCATTTAACTGGTTTATTTCGCAAACATTACTTTGATGAAAGTCTTGTCGATCGACAATACTTTGAATAAAAGTACCGATATATCAAAAAGTATTTATTCAAATAAAATTCATACCAGATATTGATCATCCTCAACAATAGTAGTCCAGTTGATAAAAAAATTGATGACCATGAGAGCAGTTTCATTATCCTCTTATACTTCCATTCCATGCTCTAGCATCCTTCTCATAAGATCAACAGTGAGAGGATATCTTCTATCTGCAAACATGTGAATCATTGTCCCATTTTCCAGCTCTAGAACATGTACTCCAGATTCTTCAAAGAATCTCCAGCAAACAATTTCCCAGCTCTCTTGATTCTTCCAAATTTCATCACTGCTCTGCTCTTCAGTTTCCCATGCAGTTGTAAGATCTCCAAGCAATACTAATCCAATTCCTCCTAATGGATTAAGTTCAAAGTAGTTTTGCACCAAATGGTATAGATGAAATAAATCCACTCTGTCAATTGCATGCAGTTTATCCCATAGCCTATTGAACACCTTGAAGCTTTCATCATCTCTATGAAACATCATATAGCTTCCTTCTTTAGATTCCACAACTTCAAAAGCAGTAATCTGAGATCTGTTCATCTTCATATCAGCATCTTCTTTGGAATATTCAAAGTCTACTACTCTGAGATAATTTCTTAATTCATCCCTAGTTTCAGTTCTTAGCTCAAGTTTCTCTTTCTTTGAAGACTGTATATCAACATCTGTTTTCCTTTTTCTTTTCAAACCTTTCTTTCTTTCAACTTCAGTCCAAGTAGCTTCATCTATATAATCTTTAATGCTTGCAACATTCTTCTTATAAGCTTCTGTCTCAGCATCATACAATCTTTTCATATCAATGTAATTCAGCTTCTACAATCCTTTATATCCTCGACTTTTCAAATAAGCCATCATAGCATTCCTTTCTTTAGCAAGATTTGGTCTTCTAGGCATAAAAGACACAGGTGTAGGTGACTGTAATGGTTCAGCATCTTCAGCATTAAATTTTTCTTGTAACTTCCTAGCTACCTCTTCATTCATTGCTTCTTCATTAGTAACCTCAGCCACTACTTCAGCATTGAGCTCTTCTTGAACTTTCTTAGCAGCTTCTTCATTCCTAGCAACTTAAATTGCTTTAAGCTCTGCCAAGGTTAGCTTCTTCTTCTTAGTTTCTACCAGAATACCCTTTCCTTTATCCTTAGGATCTATTGCAGGTTGAGAAATTCTTGGTTGTTCCTCTGCAACTTCTGAAATAACAACACTTTTTGGTCTTGATAGATCATGCAATATTTCAAAGAATAAGTTGATCATCACTTGCGCTCTTTCGGTTTGGGTGTATCGACTTCTTACGGTATGGCAGTTATTGAAGGACCAGCTTCTTCTTCATGTCTAACAGTTGAAGTACCAGCTTCCTCTTCAAAATCTAATACTCTAGGAGTAATTAACTCCTGTCTAAAGGTTTCATGAAGAGCAGTACTTTGGTGCTCAGTACCTTGATCAAAAGCAGTACTTTGTTGTTCAGTACCTTGATCGTCAATTCTTTCTTCTTCAGTACTTTTAATGATAACATGCTCTTCAGTACCTTGAGGTTCTTGTTCTTTAACAGCATCTTCTTTTAAATTCTGTTCTTCTAAATTCCTCCCCAATTGAATAGAAGATGGTGTAAGAACCTTTTTTCCCTTGGTTTTCCTCTTAAACTCCCTAACAGGTCGTCCTTGCCTCCTTTGAGATTTGACCCATAATCTATGATGTTTAACCAATGGCCAGACAAAATTTTTGAGTCTTCTAAATTTAATTTTCAACTTCTTAATCTCTGTAGCCTGATCTTCAAATGATTTCTTTAACCTTGTCAATTCCATTGTTAATGCATAGTTAGTAAGAACTTGACCCTCAGGCTCCATAGAAACTTCATCTCCTTCAGATTGTGAGTGAACTTCTTGTTGAGATGCTTGTAAAGATGGTGGAGGTGTAACTGCAATGTGTTCTTGAACATCAGTACTTTGCTGAGAAGCAGTACCTTGTGATGCAGTATGTTGTGTTCCAGTACTTTGTGATGCAGAACTCTGAGATGCAGCACTTTGAGATGCAGCACTTTGTGAAGCAGTACCTTGTGCTGAAGCAGTACCTTCACTCTCTTCATTCTCTCCAGCTTCATCACGAACAGCCTGAACAACCTCCATCATTGAAGCAGTTAATGGAGTATCTCCACCTCTAAATAAATCACTCCTCCTTGCCATAAATGTAAAGATTTTGGCTTGTTGCGCAATGACAGGTAACAAATCAGCAGGTTTTGGTACATCAGCCAATTGCTTGTTTAAGAAAACATGTACAAACCTAGGGTACATTAACCATTTTGACCCAGATGATAAATGTGAAACCATCCCATCCAGAATTAGCCTTGAAAAAACACTCTATTTGTAGCTAATCCAACTACAGCAGATGCAATATTTGACCCAAACTGCTCCCAAGAGGTACTTTTAGCACTTATGCAATGGAGCAATACATGAATCAAAAACTTCCATTGAGGACAGAATAAAGCTTTCTTGAATGTTTGTTCTGTCAAAGACCCTTCATAACCAAGATCCCTAAACGTATCCCAAATCAGTTGCTTGTCAAAACGAATAGCCCCTTCGTCATCACCAAATAAAAAATCTTCTCTAATAGAGGCTTCTGTAATCTTCACAGTTCTTCCAGAACTGTTGATCGAATATAGTATTCATCCTCCTCCATATTATCCCTAGCATTAGCCCAAAATTCTTGGATCCAGGGTTCATGATATCTGGCTCAACTAAAAGAGCGTAACTGATTGGCGACCCAATAAGATAATCAATAATGTCATGAAAAGCCACATTCGCCTCAGTCTTGTCCAAATTAGCCACCATATTGTGCTTTGAAACAGTAAGTCGAATCGCCATTGATGAATAGATGAGCACAATTAAAAGATATGATCGAATAATAAAGAGATGGTGAATGGTGAGATAAATAAGGAAAAGATTGTAATGTATCAATATTAGAGGGAAACTCGGAAAGTAGTTATATATAGGTAAGATTTGAAAAATCACAGCCCATAATAATAAATTTACCATTAGTTGCAATTACCCCTCAATATGACCGTTGGAACAGTACTTTAATACGACAAACAGTACTTCCACATAAGCTGTACTTTCCAAGCAATACTTTCCAAGCAGTATTTTCATGAAAACAAAAGCAGTACTTTCCCAAACATCTCAGTACAAACTAAGTATACATAATAGCCTCCCCTCAAACAATGCATAGGACTATACTAACACCTTATAGTCCTCCCCTCAAATGTAGCTCATTAGTTAATCATGCCAATGCTCACGACCAAGTGATTGAATCGTGAAACATCAAAACCTTTGGTGAGTAAATCAGCTACATTGTCATCTGTGTGAACCTTGACCACATTAATGAGCCTGTGCTCATAACAATCTCTGATGAAGTGATGCCTAATCTGAATGTGCTTGGTCTTGGAATGATAAACTGGATTCTTCACAATATAAATAGTACTCTCATTATCAATATTGATAGGAGTATTCTTAAAATTGAACCCATAGTCCAAGAGCGATTACGCATCCACAAAACTTGTCCACAACACTTGCAGCAGACCACATATTCGAGTTCGATAGATGATGTTCTTTGCAATTGTCTGCTTCTTGCATTGCCAGGATACTAATCTTCTTCCAAGATATTGGCATCCTCCAGTGGTTGATCTTCTATCATAGTTATCACCTGCATAATCACTATCTGAAAAAGCTTCCAAGTGAAAAGGTGAATCCTTAGGATACCACAACCCGAACTTAGGTTGTTGTTTCAAATAACTAAAAATCCTCTTTACTGCATTCATATGAGAGACCTTTGGTGAGACTTGATATCTTGCACATAAACATACTGCAAACATGATATCAGGCCTTGATGCAGTGAGATACATTAGACAGCCAATCATTGATCTGTATAACTTGACTTCAACAGGTTGTCCATCTTCATCTTTGCCCAACATGTTGTCCATCTTCATCTTTGCCCAATGAGTTGATTGATTTAATAGGTGTAGCTACTGGCTTTATAGCATCAAAACTGAACTTCTTAAGTATGTCAGATACATACTTGTCTAGACTTATAAAAATACCTTCCTTTGACCGCTTAACTTGAAGTCCCAAAAAGAAAGTTAATTCACCCATTGAACTCATCTGAAATTCTTTCTGCATCAGCTGCTCAAACTCCTTAACCATGGACTGTTTAGTAGCCCCAAAGATAATATCATCAACATACACTTGAACTAACATGATATCCTTCTTGTCTCTCTTGATAAACAAAGTCTTGTCAATAGCCCCCCTTCTGTAACCATGTTGTAGTAAGAATGTGGAGAGCCTTTCATACCAAGCTCTAGGTGCCTGATGAAGGCCATAAAGAGCCTTAACCACCTTGTAGACTTTGTTAGGATGTGTAGGATCTTCAAAACCTGGAGGTTGTTTAACATACACCTCTTCTATAATAGTGCCATAAAGAAAGGCACTCTTGACATCCATCTGGTAAACCTGAAAACCCATATATGAGGCAAAAGCAAGAAACATTCTAATAGCTTCAATCCTTGCTACAGGAGCAAATACTTCATCATAATCTGCTCCTTCTTCCTGTCTGTAGCCTTGAGCTACTAACCTTGCCTTGTTTTTGATAACATTGCCTCTTTCATCTCTTTTAACTCTGAAAACCCATCTGGTTCCAATAACTCTCTTCCCATCTGGAAGATCACATAAAACCCAAACTTCTTGAAGTTTAAATTGAAGAAGTTCTTCCTGCATAGCTTCAACCCAGCTTTCTTTAGTCAATGCTTGAGCAATATTCTTGGGTTCCTCTTGAGAGATGAAACAAGTAAATAGGCAGGTTTGATGGTCCTTATGATTCAGCCTGTTTTGCTTATATACAAAGTTAAGTAAAGCATTGTGAGGTGTAGTGAAACTCTTAGCTTTGTGTCTTGTCATAACTCCAGAAGTTGAAGGACCAATGATTTGATTAGTTGGATGATTCTTATGAATTCTTAAGATTGGAGACTGTGGAACTTCATAAGTATCATTCAAGTTAGTGAAATCAGCATCTTCATTAGAATCTGAGAAAATACCTTCATTATCCAGCTCATCATCAGTATCTTCTAATCCAGGTATTGTAGGATCATCCAAATCATCTAAAGGCCTGTCAACTGGTGCATCAGTACTTTACTGTGAGAACATTCTGCATTCTTGTTCTTTTTCTTTGCTTCTTCATAAGCTCTTCTTTGTTCATCAGTATAAGAATGTGCCATAACATCTTAAGAAAGCAATTGATTAAGTGTCTCTTGAATAGCTTGATCCTCAGCAAATAATGAGGATTTTGGGTCGAATGCTTCTTGACACAAAATTGCGTTTTTCTTCGTTGGTGTATTCGAGACATTTTGCTTTTGAGCATCGATTGATTCGACCTCTTTTGTCTTTGATTCTACATCGTCGGCAAATGAGGATCGGGTCGTGATCTAATATGAACTCCATGAGCAACATATTGTGAATCTTCTCCATGATCGGTCAATATGTTGGTTTTCTCTCTCCATGATACAGTTGGTTTTCTTCTCGGCGGTACATAGTTCATGGAAGGAGTCAAAACTTCAAGATCAAACATCCAATCAGGACCTTTACCCTTCTGATTCTCTTGATCTTCTATAAACTCAACATGAAGACAGTCTTGAACCTTCTTAGTGACTCTGTTGTAGACTCTAAAGCCCTTGCTGTTGGTACAATAGCCCAATAAATAACCTTCTTCTGACTTGCCATCAAACTTTCCCAGATTGTCAATTGTGTTTAAAATAGTAAGAGGGCATCCAAAAGGCTTCAAAAATCAAATGTTGGGTTTGTTGCCCATCAGCAACTCATAGGGTGTCTTCATCTATGGTTTCGTGACTGATACTCTGTTAAGTACATACCAAGCAGTACTTATAGCTTCAGCCCAAAATTTAATAGGTAGTTGTGAATCTGCAAGCATAGTTCTGGCTGCTTTAATCAAAGTCCTATTCTTCCTCTCTGCAACACCATTTTGTTGTGGGGTTCTTGCAATACTGAACTCCCTATTGATTCCTTTGTTAGCACAAAATTCATCCATAAGCTTGATCTTGAATTCAGTCCCATTATCACATCTAATACCTCTAACCTTGAGTCTCAATTGGTTTTCCAGGGCTATGATTAGCGTTTGAATAGCATCAAAAGTGTCATCTTTATACGGAATCTACTGCAATCATCCGTAATAACCAAGCAGTACTTCTTCTTGTTTAAACTTGCCACAGAGACAGGTCCAAACAGATCCATATGTAACAACTCCAATGGTTCTCTAATATTTCTATCCTCAAGCTTCTTGCATGAGGCTTTGTGTTGTTTACTCTTCTTACAAGCCAAACAGGAGTGATCATTCTTGTAAGTCTTTGAAGGTAAACCTCTAACTGAATTGCCTGTGACCAGTTTGTTGATATTCTTGAAATTAACATGGCCCAATCTTCTATGCCATTTATGTGCTTCTTTAGTTGTTGCTTTTGCCACTAAACAGGTGCTCTTCCATAAGAGTGAAGACTCTTCATGTCCAGACTATACACATCATTTGTCCTTGGTACTCTGAGTACTAACAAGTCATCATCAACAGGCTTGAATTCAGATGAAAGGATGAGACATTCGTGTCGATGAATAACACGGATGCTTTTATCACAGATTTGAGAGGCCGACGAGAGGTTGAACTTGAGCTCCTTCACATATCTAACATTCTCAAAATCGATTCTTCCAGCTTTGATTGTTCCTTTCCGTAATCCTTCCTCTATTGGGATCATTCCCAAATGCAACTCTTCCTCTACTAATAGATCTAAAATCGATGAATCTCCTTGTCTCTGTCATACTTCGAGCAACCACTATCTACAATCGATGATCTTTAAGCTCCTCTTCTAGGTTGCCACGCACAAAAATATAGAGTTAGTTTCTTTTAGGAACCCAAGCCATTCTTGACTTGTGTTCCCTTGTGGAGTTACAAACTCAAATTCTTTGAGTATGTAATTCCCACTATCTTTTAAAACATGATCCAGAATTATTTTTTGGTTCTTCACATGTGGATTTTCAAAACTTTCTGGATTTTTATCAAAACTCTCTTTTGCAAAATCATTCACTTTATCTTGAATAACAAAAACATCAGATTCACTTTTATTTGAAATCTTGATTGTCCTCAAAGATACTTTCTCTTTTAACCCATTCAGTTTTAACACTTGGTTCCTGTGATCTAGATCCCTATGTGAATTGTAATACCTTCTAGGTTGATAATAGTGAGATCTCCTAGGGTTCCTTTTCCAAGTAGTGTGAGCAGATTTTGTGTTGGTGAGCGATGACTTTGAGAAGGTCTTGCTTGTGAAGGTCTTGGTTGCCTAGAAAAGGTCTTCTCGGTGAGGGTACCTATGGTCTGGTGAGAAATTACTATGATTTACCCTATTTGAATTATTCCAGATTGGTTTGTGCTCTCTAGGTTTCTGGTTGGTAGACTTATTCTTTGGAAACTTGCTAAGGTATTCTGAGTGTCGGTCACAATCTTTGATTAAGTGATGAGGACTATAACACACAAAGCATAGTTTTCACCCATACTTCCAAAGTGTCTACTCCTATGTCTATGTCCAAAACTATTTTGCCTTCTAGGTGAATGATTAAATCTGTTTTGACCAAAGTTATCCTAAAAAGGTTTAGCAGTACTGTTTTGAAAAGGTTTTCCTGAAGGTATCGCTTGTGGAGTAGTACTTTGAGTTGAAGGTACTCCTTGACTTTGAACATTGGTTTCAACAGTTTCTTTTGGGGTTTCAGACCTAGATTGACCAATAAGCTTCTTCCTAAACTCAAGGCTATCTACACCAAATCTAGAAACATCAGGCCTAGGGGGTTGATGAAGTCTAGTGGGATAGGGAACTGCATGATAACCATTGTCTTTCTTAAACTCAGGAGGTGAATCACTAACTGAATCCTCATTGCTAGATGTGTCTACATAATTAATGAGTTCATCATCACTAGTGGTTATGTCCTCTAAGTCTAAGTCATCCTTATCACTAGATGTGTTATCTTTCATGTTGGTAAAGTCCATACCTAATCCTAGACCAGTTCTAATGTAAGCTCTTCTCTATTTTTCAACATAAGCAACATGGGACAGACCAGATTCATTCCAGGCATCAAATTTAGCTAACAGTTCATCTCTTTCCTTAGTTAGTTTCTCAATTTCAAAGAATTTTACGTTTAGCTTCCATTCACTAAGTTTTAACGGTAATCCTGTTGTTCATAATTTTCACCCAAGCCATTTCATTATTTTCATGAGTTAATATTTTGGCTTCCATGGACTCTAAAGTGATTTGATAACTTTGCTACCTCGGACCTAGCCCTAATGCAATTATCTCTTTCAATCACATAACTATTTAACATTTTTGATAGAAATCATGACAATTTGAGCATACCTCGGAGATAGGAGATGAACTTGGTGATGTAGCTACCATAGCAAGTAGTACAGGATCATCTTCGACTCAAGCTCCAACAAATCCTCCTAGATGCCTCTCGGTTCCAAAGCGGCATGTTCGGGTTCCTCATCAAAAGCTCAGCTCCAGTTCTTCCACGACTCTTCAACCTCTTCCTCCATAGCAACCATACAAGAGGTTCTTGGTTCATCATCAAACTCGGCCTCCACCAACCTCGATAAACTTTCTTGAGCAACCAAAGCTTTGGTTTCAGTAATAGGGATTTCTTTGAGTTCCAGCTTTGGTTTTTCAGTCATCCTATTTGCTTGATACTTAGCAAATCTGCACTCCCTTGCAAAGTGTCCAGTCTTTTGACAATTGAAGCATTCAATCTTTGATTTGTCAAAAGTGATTCCCTGTTTTGGCTTGAAATCAATGTTCTTTCATGTTTTCTTCATGTACTTCTTAATCCTTGCAGTAATCATTGCTACTTGCCACCTGATATCAATTTCTTCCAAAGCATCCTCTTCAATCTGTGAGAGATCTTCTTCATAGGTGACAGGTAAATAAGCCTGTTGAGCAAAGAAGGAACACACAACTTCATCTGAGTGCATAGTAGTAAGTGGTAGTGCTTGCTGAGCATGGGTGGGAGCAGCATACGAGACAGTACTTTGAGTCACAATACTTTGAGTAGGAGAAACAGTACTTTTGGTTGAAGTACTGCCTCTCTTTTCAGATGATAGAAAAGCAATAATGTGAGACTTAGAACTTGTTTGACCATTCTTCTCATGCTCATAAACCTTCAGATGGTTGTAGAGATCATCAAAGTCCATGACATCTAAACCAGGTTGTCCTCTGATCATTGTAGCAATAACATGCCATGTAGATGGCAAACTCCTTAGAAACTTTAGATTAGCATCTTCAACTGATACTTCTGCCTTGTATAGCTCCAACATGTTGAGAAGATTCTGAAATCTATCATATGCAGCATCAAGACTCTCTCTTTCACCAACTGTGAAAGTTTCAAACTGTTGCTTAAGTAGATTTATGTGCATCTTCTTAGAAGCTTCATTCCCTCCAAATCTAGTCTTGAGAGCGACCCAGTCGCTTTGCATCCTTATCATCATGGAATTTCGGTAGATGTCCATCGGTATAGCGAGACAAGAGAATGTTAAGAGCCTTCTCTTGATTCCTTATGGTAGGCTTTGGTAAGACGACTTTGGGTGGTTTAGGTTGTCCTTGAATCGCTCTCGGTTTTGGAACAACTTCATTACCATTGACAATTACATTCCATAAATCATGGTCTGTAATGGCAATGTAATGCCTCATCTTCATACACCATAAGTCATATTCTCCCTTTTTGATGATTGGAATTCTGAGTGAGGTGATTGATGGTGGTGGAACAGCTTCAGTCGACATCTTTAGGTTTTTGTTGTATTAGGGTTTTTAGGGTTTCTTCTTAGTCAGAGTTTCCACACAAGCTCTGATACCACTTGTTGGATCGATGTACTCTAACCAAACTAACTTAACTAGCTTGTTTAAGGCTTAATAACCTCGGATAAATCCTAAGTTATTAACAATGAAACACTAAGTAATATTTATTAAGTACGCGGAATTTACTCAATAAATCTAAGAAGAATAACTTTATTAATAACTCTAAATCTGCTTATTATGCAGATACTTCAACAACTCTAAGAATATCGAACTCTCTAAACTCTAAACAACTTTGTAATCGTAAATTCTAAGACTTGTGAACTCGTACTTCTCTAATGCCAATCTAGGGGTCCTTTTATAGGCTCAAGGATAACCCTAGTCGGTTTACAATAATGTATCCTTGTACGACAAGTAATCTAATATAGACTATTCTAGAATTACAAGACTTTCCATAAACGAATAAACAGTTCTTTAACTCTTGTAGTACTTTGACCTTCATGTGCAGTACTTTGACTTTATCTTTAGTAGTACTTTGACTCTTTGACTTTCTCCAGTTCTTTGCCATTCTGCGAAAGACTTTGTAAATCTTCACTACTTTAACTGCTCAAAGACTTTCATATCCCAACACTTTCGGAATAGGTAAAGGTTGCAAAAACCCGGAGAAGCGACTAAGTCGATTTATTTCTTTGACATACATCACACAAAAGAATTTCTTTGTTTGACCATTTTCTTAGCCCTTTCCAATAGAAATAAGCACAAATCCTCTTCGAGTAGCTTTGAACATCCGAGTGACCACCCACGCAGAGAGCATGAAAATGATTAACCAATCTCAATCTGACATTCTCATCATTGCCCACCACCAATTTACCTTTCCTTCTTAGTTCATTTGCAACCCATGTATACTTAGAATCATGAACACTTCCATGTTGCAGATCTCTTATTTTGGTTTGTAACACAGGATCCTTAGACCAAGTAGCTTTCACAGCATACACCAGTTCATTGCTCTCAGTGGAAAGCAACATTTGACATAATTGACTCTGTTGTTGGACCCTGGATAAAGCATCAGCTACCACATTTTCTTTGCCCTTCTTATATTCAATTTCATAGTCAAAGCCTAACAATTTTGGCAACCATTTTGACTGAAAAGGTTTTGTGATTCTTTGGTCCAAGACATATTTAAGACTAAAATGATCTGTCTTAATCTTAAAATGCCTGTCCAATAAGTATCCCCTCCACTTTTGTAATGCTAAAACCACAGCTAACAATTCTTTTTCATAAACTGATAAGGATTGGTGCTTAGGTGCCAAAGTCTTGCTCAAGTAAGCAATTGGATGGCCTTTCTGCTGAAGTACTGCTCCCAATCCAAATCCTGATGCATCTGTTTCAATAATGAATTCTTCTTCAAAATTTGGTAAAGCCAAAACTAGGGATTGTACCATAGCCTGTTGCAACTCTTTGAAAGCTATGGTAGCTTGTTCAGACCATTTAAAAGCATTATTTTTCATTAAATTGGTCAAAGGATGAGCAATTGTAGCATACCCTTTCACAAATTTCCTATAATAACCAGTGAGGCCTTAGAAACCCCTTAACTGCTTAAGATTGGTTGGAATTGGCCAACCTATCATAGCCTTAATCTTACTAGGATCTGTGGCCACTCCTGCACTAGAAATAATGTGTCCCAAATAATCAACCTGAGTTGTGCCAAACACACATTTACTCATTTTTGCATACAAAGTGTGCTCCCTCATTACTTCCAACACTTGTTTCAAATGATTCACATGTTCCTCAATTGATGAGCTGTAAACTAAGATATCATCAAAGAAAACTAGAGTGAACTTCCTCATAAAGGGTCTGAATATGTTGTTCATCAGGGCTTGAAAAGTTTATGGGGCATTAGTAAGTCCAAATGGCATTACTAAAAATTCATAGTGACCATCATGTGTTTTAAAAGCTGTTTTATAGATATCTTCCTCACACATCCTAATCTGATGATAACCAGATCTAAGATCCAACTTGTAAAACACCTTTGAACATGTAACTCATCAATTAATTCATCTATCACAGGAATTGGAAACTTATCTTTAATAGTCTGTTGATTGAGTTGCCTGTAGTCAATGCACATTCTCCAAGAGCCATCTTTTTTCTTCACCATGACTATAGGAGAAGAGAAGGGACTGTTGCTTTGTCTAATAACACCAGTATCCAAAAGTTCCTTAACCATTGCTTCAATAGTATCTTTCTGTGCAGGTGGATATCTATAAGGTCTGATGTTCACTGAGGTAACCCCTTCTTTCAATGGAATTTTATGATCCAAACTCCTATTTGGAGGTAAACAACTTGGAACACCAAAAACATCTTTATACTCCTCCAATAACCCTTTGATTTCAATGTGCATATGCTCTTGATTTTCATTGGCCTGCATCAAATTCAAGGACACTGAAGACCACACAGAGTATTTTTGAACCTCTTGATTTCCCATCTCTTTGGACACTTGTTTCCCTTGTATCCAATGCAACTCTGATTGTCTTGTTCCCCTTAAAACCTCCTTCTTCCCCTTATACTTGAACTCCATCCTTAATTCTTTTAAATTACACAACATATTTCCCATTGTTGACAAAAACTGTATGCCCAACACCATTTCACAGCCCCCCAATCGTAAGATCATAAAATCTGCCTCAAATGTCTCCCCTTGCATTTTCCACTGAAAGGACTTACACTCATATTGACTGAACAGTTGAGAACCACCAGCTACATTTACTTGCAAAGGACAAGTGGTCTTCAATTGACACCCCATTTGTTTGGCTTTGTTAAGGTCCAAAAAATTATGTGTGCTTCCACAGTCTAACAAAATATGGATGAGTTGTTTTCCCCCTTGACCCCTGACTCTCATAGTTTGATAGGTTGGTATTCCCGATAAGGCATTCAATGAAATTTCTGGTGTTTGTTCTTGCACACAAAAATCCCCTTCTTATGCCAAACACTCCTCTTCACTGTCCTCAGGCTCTCCTTCCTCCTCAGTCAAAACCTCCAAAACAAACATCTGCCCACTACATTTATGGCCTGGAACATACCTTTGATCACAGTAAAAACACTGATTCTTTGCCCTTTTCTCCTCATATTCTTTTTTACTCAACTGTTTTCTTCCTAAACCAACCCCATTGCTCACATTTCTTGCAACATTATTTTGAGATGGTGATGGTAAGGCTAACAATGGTTTGGTAGTACTTGTGCCAACAATTCCTCCACCACTATTTCCACTACTACTACCAACACTGTTTCTATAGTTAGAATACAATGATTTAGTTTTAACCCTAGCCTCATTTGTGGCTTCTTGCAAAGTAGCCAAACAATAGGTGTCAGCTAAGGTCCTAGGCTTAAACATCCTCACCATCATTGCAATATCAGCATTCATGCCAGCCAAAAACATACTAATGGATTGAGATTCAGTAATGTCTACCTTACTCAAAAGAGCATCAAACTGATCTTGATATGCCTTCATTGAACCATTTTGCCTAAGATTCTTGAGATCAGTCATGGGATCTTCCACCACTACCCCAAATCTCTTCAAAATCTCCTCTTCATATCTGTCCCATGTCACTTCCAACCCATTCCTTCGCTCAAAATGTCTATGCCAATCCAAAGCCTTATCATAGAGATGAATTGAAGCAATCTTGACTTTCTGATTATATGCTACATTGTCTAAAGAAAAGAACTGATTACATCTGTATAACCATCCTTTAACATCCTCCCCATTGAATCTTGGAAGATCCAGTTTAGTGAGTCTTCCATAGCCATTAACTCTGTTTGGCTGGTTACCACCTCCTTCATTGTTAGCTGCCAGTAATTCTTGTCTCAAACAAACCCAATCTAATCTTTGTTGCATTGCTGCCATAGCTGCTGCAACCGCTTCTTGAACTGCAGTTGTAACAGATTCTGTGATAACTTCCCTTGTAGCATCATCTATGTTGGAAGAACCAGTTGTGATTCTTGTTGATGGTGCCATAGTCACTATACTATTTTGATTTGTTATTATCAGTCACCACTCCTTCGTCTTCAATTGAGCAGTTACCAACAATTTTTACCCGTTCTTGGCCAACTTCAAGTCAAACAAAACTAACCATTGATCCGAAAACAGGGAATTTAATCATTGATGTGCTGTTCTCGTGGTTGCGATGAATACTTGGCAGATTGGTCGTATTTCTGACGGATAGTATAAGACTATTAAACAGTGTACCAGCGTAGTACTCTGTTTCTTGAAACTGATCGCCGGAAAATTAACCGTCTCACCGGAAACTTAACAAACTCACCGGAATTGTAACAAACTTGTTTTAAATATGGTCGGAGCTCCAGGAAAGGGGCTCTGATACCAATTGTAATGTTCTTATTGAATTTATACAAATTGGAAGAAGAACTAAAACTAGACTAAAGATTCAAGAACAAGAAATAGAATCTCAAGTGTTAGTTTTATTAATGAAATGATGAAAGGATTACAGATGAGAGACTTAGTTACAATTTCTGAATGAATTCTATTCTAACTACACTTGAGTATTTAAAAGAAGTTTAGGCGCCAAAGTTAGTTAGAGGCTGTTGGAGAGAACACATGCACCTCACGTGACCAGCTTAAAGTTGTGCACATGCACCTCATGTGCCAAACATTCCTCTCATAACACATTCAAGAACGTAAATGAGCAAATGAGTCTTCGATCAGTTCATGTTCGTTCAATTATTAACAAGGGAATATCTGGTCGTTGTGCCCTGCTACCAGTTGCTATTAGTATATGCTTTGCTGTATAGGACAGTTTAGTGCCATCCAACTTTATCACATCCACTTCATTTAGGCCGACAATCCTCCCCTCCCCTTCAAACAGTTTAACTCCCGCATTTGAAAGTAAGCGCTTGTATACCCCATTTAGCGTCACTAATTCCTCGGTCTGCATTAACAAATATATGATGATGAGCAGTACTACCCTTATAGTTACACTTCATAATATCCAAATTCAGAAAAAAAAGATTATTTAGCCAACTGAAATTTGCATATGTGCTAATACTACCTGCTCTAGAATCATTAGACAAAGAATTTACTCTTGACGCTATTATTTAATGAGCCAATCCTACTAGAAGTTAGTTTGGTAAACTAAGAAAGTCTTGGGGCTCGGTTAATTTGGGATAGAAGGAATGCCATATAACTAAGAAACTCTTACACAAATAGAGCCTAAAATATGAAGCCTCAATAAAGTAACTGAATTCTCCATTTTCAACCCTTAAAAAATAAATAAAATGATTATTTGACCATATCTTCAACCATATTTTCAAAAACTAAGACATTATCTGGTTTGTCATTTTCAAATACTGCTATTATACCTAATACACGATGATAGTAGAAGAGCCTAACTTACGAGATGTTTTAAGTAGCCCATGTAACAACGTTAAATATAAAACGTTAAACAACAAAACCTTTTATAATCGGTTTTAAGCTTAAACAAATTGCCTGCTAAACATCATAACATACCTTCTTGTGTAGTAGCTTTTTCTAGTCAAAACCAACATTCTCACTCACTTGCCATCCATACTCCCTTGCATCCTACACATGTTGAAACAAGGATTAGTAAGCACCAGGAGAACTTGAAAAGCACCAAAAAAAAGGGGTCTATTAATCACATTACACGTACCGATCTTTCAAAACACAGTGTTGCACATCGGTCGTGGCCGCCGATGCCACAACCTTTCCAGGACCTATTGTTGCAGCCGCGAGGGACATCGCCACTTAGCCAAGCACCTATGTGATATTGTAGCACTCTGAAACCCAACTCAATACCCCTCAACCGCTGTCCCGTACGTCCTCCACTACTACCTGGAAACAAATGACGGTACTTTTCCCCAAAATTTGTAAAGTGAGCTTCTCCAAAATATAGAGCACCATCTCCTTCATAACCCACTTCATACAGCTTATCGCCGTCCGAGATTGCCACAACGTATAGGTCTCGCTTACGTACAAATATTGCTATTAAATTTCGCTTCGACCTTAGGTATAGCCTAACATAACCAACAAATATACAACTAGCAATCTCGGGAATAAACTCCTGCCACATGAACTTATTAAAGTTCATGTGTATAAACTCCTCACACATGACCTGAGGTAAGATGTTTAGTCTCATATGGATGAAAGAGATTTTGCTAATATAATAAACTTCTACCCACAAAAGAAATACAAATTCACAATAGATAATATATATTGTCAAAAGTAACTCGTTGTTAGCTAAAGTTTTTATTCTTGGTTTTGGTTATGGTTGTTGAAAGAAACTAGACTTATCACTTATATGTGTATTTATGAAGTAAACGACCTTTTAAAACTTTTTATTTAAGATCGTGTACAGGTTTATTATTAGACGAGTTTATGTAAACAATTTAAATGTGCCATAGAAAGGAAAAGAATAAAGTATCAGATGTACCTACTTGTTGCATTTCCGAGACCACTTATTTCAACAATGAAAGAAAGGTTTTTTGCTTGTGTATAGTACAATAAAGCATAAACAAAGATGTGTTTGAGAATGTGCATCGGTTTGAGTTACGTAGGGGTTTTCTTTTGAATATATTTCTTGAACTAGTTGTAGTGATTGTGTGACCAAGACTTGGTGATAACATACTAATGACAATGGTTCTACATCGGAAGATGGTGAGTGTAATGTATGGGTGGATGATAAATGGTGTTGGTTGTATGTGTGTTGAAAATAGGTGTTGAGGAGTGCTTATTAATAAGAATCAAGTGATTAGGTGACTAGCATTTAATTTTGTCAAATGATATATGATGTATGTATGTTACTTATAGGTGATACTACACACGAAAATACACCATTGCTTATTGTCAAAGGCCGGGTAACATTGATTTCAAACCCAAATTATAAATCATCAATTATATCACTTTTTGTGTTGCATAAATCAACAACTCACTTTTAAGTTTGATAAAAATATATACCTTTAAATGTGAGACTTGCAGCCTTGCAGGTATGGTTATTAAAGTTGTTGAGGTTTAAAGAAGTGTCATAGAGGTGGTTGGTTCATTTATTTTACACAAAGCTTGGTTAACTTATTACTCTTTTGTTGCTTGGTTAAGTTATTGATACTAGAATTTATTTGAAAAAGTTAAGAGAACAATGGTGAAGATCCAAAGTTGTTGTTCAAGTTTTACTATGGTAAAAAAGAGACAAGTACGTAGATGATAATTTGGTCAGAATATCTTAAACATTGCCTCGCCAATACGTTTATTGAGTTCTTACATGATTTTGTAAAGGTAACATGTCCCAACAACATTTCGGCTTGAGCTCATTTATTAAACGAGCCTCGAACAAGGGTAGGAATCAAAATCAAACTAAATAGCACTAATAATTGGCCTAAGTTGGAGAGAAGTGGTAGATGACTTGTTTGGCTCCATTGGCTTTGGTGCAGCCAATGTAAGTTCTAAAACGAGAGTACCACTTTTAGAGACAATAATACCACTTCGAGAATCATGAACTTGTGAACATTTTGATGATGTTTGATAGGATTTGACTATTGATATGTAGTAAACATTCTCTTGCTTTCGGGTTTCCGCTACTTTTTCTAGCTATTGCTTTTTGTTGTCATTGATTTTACCGAACATACTTCTAAGATGAAATTCTGTGTATACAACTACACATATAGCGTAGCTCATTTATTACTCTTACAAAATAAAGGTATTTTTCTAATGAAGTGACGTTTTTATAAAAATAAAAAATAAAAGATAAAAAAAAATTTAAAAAAAAATAAAAATAAAGTGTCAAGTATGAGGCTAAATGCGCAGATATCGGATACGAGTTCCTCCCCTTTTCTTTTTCTTCTTTTGGAGAACTTGATAAAGAGGCAGTAACCTTACTAAAGCGTATTAGACTTCTCTTTGACTCAAGATATTGGGGCTCGTGCGGCGGTTCATATTTTTAATCGTATTAGTTTCGCTATAGGAGTGGGAGCCCAGTTGGTTTCGCGGCTTCCCACTAATTTTTGTAAATCCTTTGAGTTTTTAATAAAGTGATGTTATAATAAAAAAAATAAATAAATAAATAATAATAATAATAATAATAATAATAATAATAATAATAATAATAATACAAGTGTTTCATAATAATAATTAAAAAAAGAATAATAATATAAGTGATTTATACTAGTAATAATAAAAGTTAAAATGAATTTATGTGTCTAATCTTTTATAATTATATATTAATACATATTTTATATTTGTAAGATTCATATTACTCTACATTACAGTTTTTTTTAAAGTAATTTAGATGCAATATTTTACAATTTCGTAAATACTTTGTGATGTGAACCATGTGCAATATCAGTAAATGAAACCCAACTTCACTACCTAACATCTTTATTGAATTAGCTTTGAAAGTCTTGCTAGTCACAATCAAAATCAATGAAGATAGCTGTTAAACGTTTCAGTATGTAAAGAACACGAAATTTTTCATCATGACAAATGTATCCACCACATTAAATATAGCCTAGTTGAAGAAAAGGTTATTTGAAACATGCTACTTTTAACATTCTCCAATTTATTATTATTATTATTATTTTTCATCTTTAGCCAAAAAATAACTTTTTCATTCAATACATGTAATATCGGTAAGACCATTTCGGGTACATATTCATTTTAGTATGTGGTTTGAAGAAGTCGTCAAAACGGAATGTAACAGAAAATTTGTGTTTCACAAAAAGCAATTTGGTGATAGAGGTGCATTGTGAAGTAATTATTATGTAAAAATGGTATCAAAACTACAATCAACAATACTAGCCAAAACTACAATGACAAACAGATGAAACCTTGAGAGAACCAAGACTGTATTTGAAACTTGTGAGAGAGATACTGCAACCCTAAAGCAGAATGAGAACTTATATACTGCAATGTTACACTTTTGAGCATAAAAGGCTCCATCAAACAGTGTTCTTGTTTTTGTGTTTTGAGGGGTTGAATTTTTTTGTGATTTTTTATGGACTTAAGAAAAAGAAAAACAAATACAAGACTCAAATTCCAGATTCAATATCTTTAACTTTCGGAAATCAACACAAAGAGATCATGTTTGTGTGGATTGGTGTAGGAGAATAGGAGGGAGTTTACAAGGGATGACATGCTTGACTAATAAACTGTATATATATGTTGTATGCAATATGTACTTATGATCAAAATCTAAAAGGGGAGTTACACCAGATAGCTAGTAGTGGCCATACTTAAAGATATGATATAGAACATTTTGGAAAGATTACAGAGGTTACGGAGTGATTATGCCTAGGAAGGTAAAAAAGATAGGAGTAACCAAGATTAGAATGGTTACGGAGTGATTTTGCTTGTTGAACCATTATACTTGGCTTGGCATACCACTCTGGCTTATAGATATGATATAGAACATTTTGGAAAGATGCAAGCAAAAAAAAGGCCATGTACAGTCGCACACCCACTGTAGCAGAAAAAGAATGACAGTCTTGGAACAAGAACGGTCAACTATATGCAGAAAAAGAATACAAGACAGGTGTGTGCAGTGATGAACTATCTTGCGCATGAAGTGGTTAAATAATGCCAACAAAATACAATAAGTCGTTCCATTTGGATCAAATCTGTTCAAAATCTGTTTTTTGTTCTTACTATGTGGTAATCGACTTTTAGCCAGTAAAGTCCACAGTTTGAATCACAACTGCATAGTAATTAGGCACGTTATTCCTAAATTATCTCATAACTCTCACATTCTATTCTCAATTTATAATTCATACGTTTCTCTCATTATCTCTGTTATAACTCATACGTTTCTTTCATTATCCTTGTATCATTTTTACATCGAAATTCTCCAAGGCATGATATTCTCAATTTATAATTTGTCAATTGCTTCTTGTTCCTTTTGTCTCGTTAACCTCTCCAAGGTACACCATGTGTTTTCCTTCATCTCAACTCTTGTTCATGCGACTTATGCAACACCTAAAACTAATCACAAAACATACTCCCTCCTTTGAGTTGCTCTAAGTTCTTGTTCGGTTTTGGGTTGGTGTTCACATCTAGATTTGGTTTCTACTCATGGGTGGTTAACGTTAGGTTATGTTCGGTTTGTCGCGTTGAACCTTGGTTGTTCGATTCGTGTTCGTTCCTGGTGCCAGGCCTGGTCTCGCTCACCACAGGCAACCACCCTCTTGTATTCCTTAACACACCTATCACACAAGTAGTATTTGGTCTGTAAAACCCTTAAAAGCCTAACTCATTCGTATGTCATTAATTCACAAACCATAATCGGTTATAAAACTTGTTTAAGGTGACACATGAAATCATAACTAAAATACCTTGTACTTGGCTCTTCGACTCTATTTAAAGTAACCTCTTTAACTGGCAAAAAAAAAAAAAAAAAAACCTTGCAAACCTAGAAACCCTAGCGAGGGGTCTGTCGAAAAGAAAAGGTTGTGGCGTTAATGTGAAGGGTGTGTGTGTCGACTTGTGGTCTGTCAAAGGATTCTAGCCGTGGCTAAAACAACTATGAATCATGTTAATAACCAGAACTAATAGAAGCTAGACGTAGGGTTTATTTGAACTCGATATGGTTGCTTTATCTCGTCATTCATGGGTGCGTATGGTGTCGAACAGGTAGGTCTGTTATGAGTGGGTTTGTGGAATAAAACTGGTGTTGTGTCTATGGATGAAGGTGTCTCTTTGCATGTCCATATAATCGAACCAAAGTGTCTTGTATATCTAGTGTGTGCATGCACGTATTGTATGGGGTAGGGTCTGTTAGAACTTTGTTTGTGAATGCGTGTGTCATGTGTATACTACATGACAAGGCTTTAGCGACGGACATTTCTGTCGGAAATCCGTCAGTAAAAGCAGTTTCCAACGGATTTGTGATGGAAATGCTCGGTCGGCGATCTATGGTCGGTAATTCTTATCTATTGGAATTCTGTAGGAAACTCCGACAAAGAAAATGCATCACAATTCTGTTGGTAGTTTTTCCGTCGGAAATCCGTCGGTAAAAATTCGGTCAGAAATCCGTCAGTAAATATTCTGTCAGAAATCTGTAGGTAAATGTAGTCAGTACATAGTCACATTTCTGTTGGAAATTGTTGTCGAAATATCATCAGAATAAGCCAAATAATTGGACTGATTAATGTAATCATGTATTCAAAATAGCTTAAATGAAACTCATAAATAAAAAGGATAACATATCTATTACCAAATGTCATCATTCACACATAAGCATTCAAAACATACTAGATGAAATCAGGCTGTAAAATCCAAATATTCATAATAGTATCACAATATCCAATTCAACTACTGAGGGGGACGTGGATCGTTAAACTTCATTAACATCGAGTTAGTGTCGTTCATCTTTCGTTGCTACTCCCTCTCTCGAGCTTCTTCACGAGCATTCGCCTCCAATTCCCGTTGATGCATGTATTCCTGCACTTTGATGTTCCACCTGTCGTTGCATCTGCACTTGCATCTCTCTTTCTTTTGATCTCATTTGTGCGTTATCCTCTTGCAATTTTCTTATCGTGTCTTCCAAAATTTGCACCTACATTGTATCAAGTCCGATTAAAAGCTTCAAACTTATAGAATGGCTGTTAAAAATACAACACTCTGTGAGAAAATTTGCACCAACTGTGCTCAATATGTGGCCATTGAGAAAATTTCTAAAACATCCACTAAACCAAACAAGACTTACATTTTTCCGTCCCCAAAATGAAGAACGCTTGGCATTACTATTGGAGCCAGAAAATTTGCTAACCGGAGTCTCCGACCATGATCGGGGACCAGCGAAAAGCTGAGACACCCCTTGATCTACTGAAGAAAGCATTGTCCCAACTGATCGATGAGACTCGCTTCTCGTGAGCATGCTAGAAGTCTCCATCTCGTTTCCAATTTCCTTGTTTCGCTGAATATGTTGCTCATTAATTTGAGCATTAGAATTCTCAAGACGCTGAGAGTCCAGTACATTAGAATTTGTTGATGGGTTAACCTTGTTCCTTGGAGATAGAACATCTGATTCATCAGCTCCATAAGGCTAAATTCACAAAATCAATGCTTCCCCATCAGTAAATGACCAAAGTGAAAGAAAATAAAGTAATGATCAGATTACACTTTTAGTAGTTTATGAAATCAACATTTAGGATAATCACAATACATGAAGGTGTGATCTCTCAAATTCTTAACTACAAAGCAATTGGCCTAATGATCAACAAGAAAGTGAAATTACATGGCTTACAACCTGCTGAATCGTTTTATTTTAGTAAGTCAGATTATAATTGTAATAACATAAACTTATATTAAATTTAATGGGTTTAGGTTGTATAAGAAGAGGACAAAGTGACAACAGTTTGTATGTGACGTAATACGAAAGCCCGGTTTGACTGGTTTTATTGGCTTCATGAACTCAAAATTTAGAAAGATATCAATAAAGAGGGAGAGCAAGTGGGAACCTTGAATAAAGATCAGTGCAAACATAACCACTACTTTCGCTCAGCTTCCACTGTGAATACGCTCAGGATCCTCATCAGTTTCATGATCAGCTTCATTTTCTGCATCATGGTAACCATTTTCTTTAATTGCCATATTTTCGTCATCCATTGAATCTTCACTTGCACTATTGCCTATCCGAGATTCTGCTGACATAGAACTTTTAAGCATAGTATCATCCTGTTACACAAACCACAATAGCAACATTTTAAGTCAGAAAAGACAAAAAGAAAAGAAAGAACATATTAGAAACAAACCAAATGATAGCATCTTACATCAAAGATGTTTTCATACTCCTCAAGTAAAGTTGCAATAATACCTTGAGCTTTATTAGCAGCATTTGCTGCAGCAAGAAGCTGCGCAACATTGTCACCATTATCATCGAAATCATCCTCCAATTCGCATTCACCGGCTAAAAAAGGTAGTAACAGTAATGGCGCCATACAGTGTGCCTCATCTTTAGGATTCTGCAGATGCATGCCACAATTTAATATACTTACCATCGCAATTATATAAAAACCTATAAAGAAAAACTAGTGACTATTACTAATTACTATTAAAGGGTCGTATTCTAGAAGAGTAGATGTGGAAATATGGGCGGAACCAGCAGCTTGGTAATTGTTTGGACTTTGGGTCCATTTGGTTGATGGTCTGGGTGATACACAGCCCTTTTGACCAAATATCCACCTTGACGCAGTCAGCAACAACATGAGCATCCTCATCAGAACCAAATTCAGTCTTGCCTGGAATAAACAGAGAGCCAACTTTAGTACTCTTGTTACTTGATTGTTAATGTAAAAAGGAATTAACGTAATAGAGGTGACTATTAGAAATCACTCAACAACTCCTGGCTTCCAATCTAGGCACAAAAGGACACGTGTTTAACCTGTTTCATAATCCTGAATTCTCCGATCAACTTCCTCGACATCTGCAGCTTGTCTCAAGATCCCTTCTATTTTGGTTCCTGTAACATCAAGTTCATAGAGTACAATTTACCACAACGGTAAAAAGTTAGGTGATTACCGATAATAGAAATTTCAGATAACCCAAGCCTGCTAAGGGGTTTTTGGATGTGCCGTGTGCGCCTTAGAAGCAATTACAAATAATCAAAATTAGATAGCCGGCTATAATAAAAAATAATGCAGAAAATAGTGTTTGAAAGTGCTTCTGTGGCTTGCTTTTTTCATAGTCATCTGTTTAAGTGTTAAAAAATTTCTATTAAATTATTACAATGAACAAAACGACATCTGTGTGGTGTGTGAAATACTTAAATGTAATCAGTCTCTCAAACTTTTGGAAGTGCTTCTGTGGCCCGAATGTCAATCATGAATCCGCTTGTACTAAACAAATCACTATACCTAAAAGCCAATTTGTTGAGAGGCGTTAACATTTACATGGGCACATCTATGACAAAGTGGATGCCTAATAACTAAAAGTTTCCTGATCAATATACAAGAGCATAAAAGATGTTCAGGGCTAAATATATAGTACATGGGATCAAGCTTATGAAGTCTACCAATAACAGAAGCATGAGTTTGGGACAAAAATAATTTTGGCGCAGGTAATCTTAAAAGTAATTTTGATCAATTTCATCAAAGTTTCATGTTTGGACATTAAATTTCTACTCCGAAGTCCGAACATTTCATCAAAGTTTCAGGTAATCTTATAAGTATACCAATAGTACATTAATTTTCTCTTGATGGTTGTTCGGAGTACTCTTCGCGTGTAAGAAGAGCTTGTTCAGAGTAGATGTTTCATGTTTGATACCCAATAACATAGAAAGTTTTACCCAGCCAATCCTTGTAGCCATTTGCATTGACACATTCCTGTTTGAACTAAGAAAATTTATGGTAGATGTGAGCAGGGTTGAATCCAATAAGTAATTCCATTATTCGCTCTTATATACTGAAGTCGATTTGACATCTCGGACGGGAGGAGGCAATAGGGGTGCGTAAGTAACAGGTTAAAGCAGGTTCGGCTCAAAATGGCTAGTATCATGCAATTCAAAATGAGTTGTGTTTTATATGATTACAAAAGCTGTATTTTAATAACTTAATTTATGTAAATTGATTGATTTTAGAGGTGGCAGTTTTGGCGGGTAAGTAACGGGTCAAAGCAGCTCCGGGTCAGAATGGGTAGTTTTGTGCAGGTCTAGACGGGTCATGTTAAAAATGATTACCAAAACTATCTTACCACAATGATTGGGTAGTTTCATCCACTGTAAAATTTGTCAAAAGTTAAAGCTCTTGCTTTGTTTAATACAAAGTGAATGCTGAACTCTCTAAAGATAAGGAGTGCTGGAACAAGCAGGATCATAAGATCTCATATAATAGATCATTAAAGCATTACTAGACCTTCAAGATGCTAACAATGAGATGTTTAGCATAACCTCTTTACAGAGTAAATCTCAAGGGACATGATCCCTCTTGGAAGCCTAAGCTAAAACAAAATGACACAAGTGAACCTATGTCCAATAACTACAACTTAATTTTCACTTGTGGAGCCTTCCGCTTTGGCTTTATATAATCTCAAAAGAAGATAAATGTTTGATACTTCTACCGATACACTAGATAGAGTACAGAGTACCCCAAAAACATTTGACAATGCACATAGTTAGGGGCATAGTATATAACAGGTGATAAGTTGACAATCCGTAATTGATCTAAAGAAGTAAAGAGACTTTTGATAACTAAGCTATCTGTCAATTCGATTATGGCAAGTCAACGATATACAAGTTGTGGTAGACCCAAAAAACTTTACAACTTGCAAGTGCACTTTAACAGCATGCAATTCAACGAGGTCTTAAAATACATGCCATCAATCTGAACCTATGCCGAACACCACTCTGTACACAAAATCCTTTTAAGGTATCCCATTTCATATATATTTGAAACGAAGTCATTACGGTTTATTTTCTAATCTTGTGATTACCTACTTCCAAAATCATAAGTTGCACGTAGCGTAAACAAAAAAAAAAAAAAAAAAGAACTTCGCCATAAGGCTAACTAACTCAGTTATCGACTTTGATATTTTTCTAAATTATCCATAATTTTACTTAACAATTCATACGCACTAGAATGGACAACTAAATAGTACATAATCCATGTCATTGAAATTCATACATGTTGAATATAAGCTTTATCAACTTAAAGGGCTAATAGTGATGTTTCTCTAAAGTTAGAGGTCCGAACCGGTGTCCGTGTTATAACTTCAAGGGTAAAGTGCATCTTAGATAATCAAGAGTATTTAAGTCGCTTTTCTTTTATCTCTCTCACAAAATCATATTATCGGTGTGAATTTTGTGTATCTCTCTCAAAGTTCGTGATTGTTAGTTGTGAGGAAACCCTTCAGTTGTATTTGTATTTCTTCAGTTTCTGTCTTGTAAACCATAACTTGCTATATTAGCAATTGTTTCATATAATAAAAGAGTGAGCCAAGGGGAGGTTGGTTGGGTTCATTCTAAATCTGTTTTTACAAGTGAATTAGCTTTGGTTTATATGTTTTTACATGGTATCAGAGCCAGGTTGCTCTATACCAAAGCTTGAAAACGTTTTTTGAAAATTAGGGTTTCCTTCATTTTTGGGGGTTCTTGATCTATTGTTTAGATCTTGTTGTTTTGGGGATTATTCTGATGGTTTTGTGTTTGGATTGATAAGATCTGGAGAGTAATTTGTATTTCTCAAAATTAGGGTTTCTAATTTTTGGGGGTTTTTTCGATTCTGTTAATTACTGGTTCAATTGATAACAGATCTTGTGATCTTGTTATTTAATTGAGTCTCGGAGTATTGTTTCTTGTTTTAATTAGGGTTTTCTGTATCAAACCCTAATTCAGGTTGTATTTTTGGTTATTATTGTGTTCTTGATTTGTGTTTATTGTTATTCTTGGTTATTGGTTGTGTTTATTTCTGTTTCTCTTATTCTTGGTTTATTTTCTTGTCTCAGGTGATTGTTTCCGCTGCATTGGTTTCTCTTTTAGATCTTCTTGATCTGGTTGGAAGCTTGCGTGGTTGTAACACCTCTCAAGCCTTCTCTTTAGATTTTTTTTCCGATAAGTTTGTTGGTTAGGTTGTTTGGAGATTGAGTAGTTTAAGGGATTGTTTGTTGGAGTTGTTGATTTTGTTTGGTGGTTATTTGTGATTGAGGAGTTACAAGGTGTTGTTGATTCTTTTGCTTATTTCTTGTTCTTGCTTGTGCTTTTATTTTCTATTGTTTGATCATCATGGTTGATGGTCCTGATGATAAGGGCAAGGGCCCAGAAGGGGGTAGTAGTGAGTTAAAACTTGATATATATGACCCTTTATACTTGCACCCACAAGACATTGGTGCTCAGTTGATTACCTTCAAACTTGAAGGGACTGAGAACTATAAGGTCCGGTCTGTCATTGTCTGATTGGCTTTACATACTAGAAATAAGCTTGGGTTTATTAATGGAAATGTTAGAGATACCATCGATGTTCTTCGTCGACTCGATGGGATAGATGTAACTCTGTTGTGTTATCTTGGATTCTTGGTTGTATTTCACAAGACCTCTATAAAGGTCAAGTGTTTTCATTAATGCTAAGTCTGTTTGGGATGAATTAAATGAGACATACAATAAGGAAGATGGTTCGTGATTTATAACTTGCATCATAAAATTCACACTCTAACTCGATCGGGTATGAGTTTATCTGAATACTATCATGAATTTAATGCTTTGTGGAGGCGCTTTGACTCTTTGTTGATCCGCCTGCATGTGTTTGTAACATCTTGCTCCCACTCAAAAAGCATTCGGATCTTTTAAGGCTAATGCAATTTCTTATGGGTTTAGATGATGGGTTCGGGCTTCGAGAAGTCTTATTCTTACTCACGATCCTTTACACGATGTTAAGTCTGCTTTTGCTACTTTGTCTAGAGATGAATCTCACGGAAATAGTAATGTGACTAATAAACTGTTAAAATGGTGTCATGACCTTTGCATTAAGCCTAATAATGTCAATTCTCAAAACAATAACTGGACCTCTAATAGAAACAATAATAATAACAATAGAAGGTTTGGCAGGGTGTCTAATCTTGTCTGTAAACATTGTAATATGACTGGTCACACTATTGATAGATGTTTTGAGTTGGTTGGATATCCTCCTGGTTTTGTTAAAAAAGGAAATGTGAATCAAAATAGTGCTAATAATGTGACTGATACTAGTAAGAGTAATACTCATACTCTTACTAGTGATCAGTATCAGAGATTAATGAATTTACTTAGTAGTACAGGTGATGCTAGCAAGTCTCATGCTAGTGTTGCAGGTACAATTATTACTTCTAATTGTGTTATTAGTTTCTTCTCTTGTAGATTTTTTAATTTCAACTCTAATATAAGTACATATAGTACTTATATTGGGTGGATTATTGATTCAGGAGCAAGTCAACACATAACTTTTTCTACTACACATCTTTTTGATATAATGGATGTTTCACACTTAAACTTAACTGTTGCACATCCAAATGGGACTGTTGCTTTAGTCAAACAAATTGGCAGTTTTAAATTTGGTAATGATTTGATTCTTAAAGATGTGTTGGTTGTTCCTGGTTATCATGTCAGTTTAATATCTGTTCATAAATTGTCTAAGGATAATAATGTGATTGTTAGTTTTAATAATTCTATATGTAAAATTCAGGATTTAACTCAAAAGTTCCTGATGGGGACTGGTAGTGAGAGAGGTGGTCTTTACTTTCTTGATGAAGGTAAGAGAGTTAGTAATAGTAACATTAAGAGTTGTGTCTTATCTAATTGTATATGGCATAACAGACTTGGACATCCTTCGACCAAGTCTTAATCGTGCTTAAAAATAGAATTAGTGATATTAAAACTACCAGTTCTAGTCCTTGTGAAATTTGTCATAAAGCTAAACAAGTTAGAGAGTCTTTCCCTCTAAGTGATCATAAGACTAAATTTCTGGGTGATGTTGTTCATCTGGATGTGTGGGGTCCTTATAGAGTGACTAGCAGGGATGGTTTTAAATATTTTTTGACTGTTGTTGATGATTACACCAGGGTTGTGTGGGTATTTCTTATAAAAAATAAAGGTGAATTTTATGATAATATTGTTAACTTTGTTAATCTCATTAAAACTCAATTTGAAAAAACTGTTAAAGTTTTTAGAAGTGATAATGGCACTGAATTTGTAAACAAAAGATTAGACAGTTTTTTTCTTAATAATGGGATACTTCATCAAACTTCTTGTCCTTACACACCCCAACAAAATGGTGTTGTTGAAAGAAAACATAGACACTTGTTAAATACTGCTAGAGCCCTCATGTTTCGGGGGTTACCTTTGAACATGTGGTCCGATCAATTCTAACTGCTACATATTTGATTAACAGTGTTACCTCATCTTTGTGTTGTGCGGGAAAAGTCCTTATGAAATGATTTATAAAGTTGTGCCTAATTTGTCAAATTTAAGGTGCTTTGGTTGCTTATGTTTTTCAACTGTGTTGAATGAATCGATAAGTTTAGTTCTAGATCCGACAAATGTCTGCTTGTTGGATATGCTTTTGATAAAAAGGATATAAATTGTTTAATCTTGAACAAAAGAAATTTATTTTTTCTAGGGATGTAAAATTTTATGAAACAGTGTTTCCTTTTAAAAATAATTCTTTTTCTAAAGATTTTGTGTTTGAAGAGCAAAACTTGAATAATCTCAATTTTTATGATCAACATAATGAGAGCAGCCAAAGTAATCTTGAATCTGATGAGCCCTATGATGAAAATATAGATAGTGCAGACAATAGTGATAAGTCTGTGTCTGATAATGATACTCCTAGTGTCAGCACTGTAGATAAAACTACTCTAGAAAACATTTCTAACTCTGATGCAGCAGAGGCTGCAGAAAATGCAGGAACTGCTGGTACAGAAAGTGAGAACCTCTTAGGTAGTTCATCTAGTAGGAAGGACACTAAGTCTAAGTATACAACTGAAACACTTGTTTCTGAAGGTATACAGAGTATTATTAATGATGATGAAAGTTATGAATCTGAGGGTGAAGATTTAAATTTGTTTGGGCAAATATTTGAGTCTCCGAACCAAAGATGGGTCAAACTGTTAGGAGAACTAGTAGGATGACCGCTTTACCATCTAAATATAAAGATTATGTGTTGGATAAAAAACATAAGTATAGCATTGATAAAGTTGTCAATTATTTTGGTCTGAATATAGAAAATTTTGTTTTTATATCATGCTTGAATAAAATTCATGAACCTACTACTTATGAGGAAGCTATTAAGGATGTTAGATGGATAGAAGCTATGAATAAAGAGATAGAAGCTTTAAATAGAAATGGAAATTGGGAAGTTGTTGAGTTACCTGTTGGCAGAAAAGCCATTGGGTATAAGTGGATTTTTAAAGTAAAGTATAAAGCTAATGGTGAGGTTGAAAGATTTAAGGCAAGACTTGTTGCTAAAGGGTATAATCAGAGAGAGGGAATAGATTATGATGAGACTTTTTCACCTGTAGTGAAAATTGTCACCATCAGATGTGTTCTTAGTATTGTAGTTAATAATAAGTGGTCTTTATTTCAACTTGACATTAACAATGCTTTTTTATATGGTGATTTAGAAGAGGATGTTTATATGTCCTTACCAGAAGGTTTTTCTGATAAGGATGATAAAAGGGTGTGCAAGTTAATCAAGTCTTTGTATGGGTTAAAACAGGCACCTAGAAAGTGGAATGAAAAACTTACTTCAGTTCTTAAAGAAAATGAGTTTGTTCAAAGTCCAAATGATTTTTCTATGTTTGTCAAACATAAGAAAGATGTGTTGTTAGTTCTTTTAGTATATGTTGATGACATAATAATCACTGGAAATAATATTGATGAGATTGAAAAGTTCAAAAAGTTTTTAAGTTCTAAATTTTTGATAAAAGATTTGGGTAAACTTAAATATTTTTTGGGAATTGAAGTTTTGGATATAGATAATGGTTTATGTTTAACTCAGAGGAAATATTGTACTGAATTGCTAAATGAGTTTGGTATGTTGGGTTGTAAACCTTGTAGCACACCTATTGAAGTTAATCCTGATAATAAGAAACTAGTTTCCAAATTTGGTGATGATGAGCCTTTATCTGGTATTACTCATTATCAAAAGTTGGTTGGGAAACTAATATATCTGACTTTAACTAGACCAGATATTTCATATGCTGTGCATTGCTTAAGTCAGGTAATGCATAAACCTATGAAGTCTCATTTAAGGCTTGCATTCAGAGTTTTGAGGTATCTTAAGAATGAGCCTGGTCTAGGAATTACTTTTGTGAATGGTTGTGATGTTGGATTGAAAATTTTTGTTGATTCAGATTGGGCTAAATGCAAAGTAACTAGAAGGTCAGTTACTGGTTATTCTGTGTTTATGGGAAACAACTTGGTTTCTTGGAAAAGCAAGAAACAAGTTGTTTTGGCTAGGTCCTCATCGAGGTGAGTTCGAGCCATGTGTAATGTGTGTTGTGAAGTTATGTGGATTGCTAAAGTTTTAGCAGATCTGCATGTTGATGTTGTTTTACCTATTGAAATGTGGTGTGATAATAGTTCTGCTATGCAAATAGCAGTTAATCCTGTGCTACATGAAAGAAGTAAACATTTCGAAATTGATCTCTATTTTCTAAGAGAAAAGTTGCTTCGGTTTCTTGAAGCCTAAGAAAATCAAGTCCGAGATAACATTGTCGATATATTTACTAAGGGACTTGGTATTTCGATCATAACATGTTTTGCAAAAGACTTGGGTTGTTAAATGTTTTGCGGTTCTATATCCATGAGAGGTGCGAAGGCTAATCTTATGGGGGAGTGCAGCTTGGCTAGTGTTGATAAAGAAGTGCAGAGTGGCTAAAGCTTATGGGGGAGTGTTGAATATAAGCTTTATCAACTTAAAGGGCTAATAGTGATGTTTCTCTAAAGTTAGAGGTCTGAAGCAGTGTCCGTGTTATAACTTCAAGGGAGTAAAGTGCATCTTAGATAATCAAGAGTATTTAAGCTGCTTTTCTCTTTATCTCTCCTCACAAAATCATATTATCAGTGTGTGAATTTTTGTGTATCTCTCTCAAAGTTCTGGTGATTGTTAGTTGTGAGGAAACCCTTCAGTTGTATTTGTATTTCTTCAGTTTCTGTCTTGTAAACCATAACTTGCTATATTAGCAATTGTTTCATATAATAAAAGAGTGAGCCAAGGGGAGGTTGGCTGGGTTCATTCTAAATCTGTTTTTACAAGTGAATTAGCTTTGGTTTATATGTTTTTACAATACAACAAAGAAGCAAACCTTGGGCAAATACGCAGACAACCGCGTATGCACCTCGGATCCAGCCACAAGCGCAAATCGAAGAAACGTCGAAACAACAGATGCCTTACATCACTTGGTTAGGCATTTCGTCGATCACTTGGTCTACACATGCAATCCACAACATTCAATCAATCAGATCTTAAAATAACCTAACAAACACAGATCAATTTCGTCATACTAATTCTATACACAAATTAAAAATAAAAGCTAAAATGATCAAATTAAACCTTACTAGTAACAATCAACAAAAAAAAATCATTATAACACTGAATAAAAAACTAGGGAAAAAATTAGGGCAAAATTGGGGGAAAATAAGCTCAACTGAAAGGAAGAATTAAACCTTATAAGTTTTAGAGGGAAGACTGAAAGTGTGTGTGTATTTTATAAGTTGTTTTAAAAAAGTGAAGTTTTAATTGTAAAACAATATTTTGAATAAAAGAAGTTTGTTAATAAAAGAGAAGTTTTAATTTTAAAAAGTCTCGGATAATTTTGTTTTTAATAAGTTAATAAGAAATGGGATTGAGAATATATATGAAAGTTCAATGTATCCATTTTAGATATTATCTTATATCATTTAACACTTGTTTTATTAACTTTTTGTGTATTTGTAATTCGAAACAAAATTATATCAACATCTAATGGTGGATCCAGAAATTTGGGTTTTTAGTTAACCCGGTCGAGTCAACGGTTCACCGGGTTACAAGTTCAATCGGTTGAACCGTCGGATCAAACCGGTATTATGACAAATGAAAAATTACCAAATTTTTGTAGAGAAAAACATATAAAACCGCTGGGTCAAACCGGTATTATATTCTTATATATTTTTTTTACAGTTCTAGCCAAATACGAGTAATGTAACAATTAGCAAATTTAGAGCAAATAAAAAATGGTTTTAACACTATTAAATTATAACTAGTACTCCTAAACCGATTGAATGAATAAATTTATATTAAAGGCGTTTACTTAATTGTTTTTAAAAGCTTGTTTCTTGAACCATGAAATGGGTTGAGGCTAACTTGAAACATGAGTTGTGGGCATACACACAATAAAAGCCCAAAAACTAAAAGAATTTACACTGAAAAGTGTAATCCCAAAAACGGTTAAGTTGAAACACGAGTCGACATAGTTTAACATATCATATATGTGTACATAATAAATTTTAACGTTTATGTCGGAAATCTGTCGGAAATATTAAAAAATAAAAAATCATTAAAAATTAAAACATTTCCAACGGATTAGCGACAATAAATATAGATGTTGGAATAGCGTCGGAAATTCGACGGTAAGTTATGTGAATTACTGACGGATTTCCGACAAAAATTGAATTTCTTGTAATTCCGTCGGAAGTTACTCGGAAAAGCACACTTGTCGCTGTTTCGTCGGAATATGGTCGGTAAATTAGCGACGGAAAAGTATCCGTCGGAAAATCTGTCGCTGAAAGTTCACCTTCTAGTGTAAGTCGACTATAAGTTTAGGAATTTGGTGTTCACTGAGTTTTAAACAAATGAAATGATGGTTTATAAATTGTGTGTGTGTCACGTGTGTTTATGAAAAAAAAATTAGAATTACATTAGTTCAAAGTACATTGTGACTTGTTAATAAAATTAATCTTTAATTCTTACAATTTATAAAAATCATGGGTCGAACAAGCTATACCATGCTGGGTTTTTGTTTTACACACGTAAAGATTGGGTTGAAAGAATTAGTTTTTGGTTCGGCTTTGCTTGGTTAAAATTATGGTTGTCTTACAATGTGACCTTTTAATAGTATATATTAGCGGTCTCGAGTTTTCCGTTATCCCCATTTCGACTCATTATAGTTTCTTAATCAATTTATCATCTTTCGAGATACACCTAAACCCATATTTCTACTTCATGCGAATAAACCTTAACACGTATTAATGTAATGTATCTCTAAATAAGAATAAGCCCCAAAAACGTTAACAAATAATAATCACTACAAATCAGTTTTAGCATTCTATAGTAAATAGACTCCTAAATAATATATGATTATAAATTGTGTAGATACTTTGAAGAAGGAGTAGCTTGAGATATCTATGATTTAGTTGCTTGCTTACCTCATTATTTCTCTTCAGTGTTAAGGTGAGTACTCGTGGCCCCATTTTCCGATATTTTATTGGGGAAAATAATACTCAACTACTATTTCATTTTCATTATTTTTTTCGCTGTGCTAAATTCATATTATTTCCTTGGACATGTTTGTGTATATAATTGTGCGCATGAGTATTGGTAGTGGTTGACAGATTTCATTTAACCAACAGTCTTCGGGACTGGTTGGATACCTATGATTACATTTAGCCAACAGTCTTTGGGACCGGTTGGCAGATTTCATTTATCCAACAGTTTAGCTCCAGTTGGTTTGCGATAATAAATGATTGGATTCCTATTGTACACAGGACCACTTGGTGGTCGGATTTCATGATGTGGATTACATTTCATTTACTACTTGCTCTGCGCTATTATTTATACACATGTCTTACTTATAGTTTCCATGCATAACAAACTGTTTTATACTTATATTTCCTTAAACATGCAAGCTCACCAACATTATGTTGACATTTTCGAGTATTATTTTCAGGTGATCGATAGTCGTATTTTTTAAGGCATGCATGTTGAAGTCATACATTGTTCTCATATCATGACCGAGTGACTTAGCCAAGCCCCTTTTCTAAAGACTTAACTTTGATAAGATTAAGACTTATGTTTTACATTATTATGTATTGTATAAAAACCTTTATGTAACATTGTAAACTCATTTCTTAATCATATATGGTGTTGTTCTACTATCTTATGCGATGTTACATTTCGTTTCACCTCGTGTTTCCGCTCTTAGCGGGGTGTGACAGTTTTGTGTCGGTTCGGTTCAGTTTGTATGGACTATGCGTGTTTTTTTTCGGTTATTGGTCGAACCGAACCGAAACCAAATCGAATACGGTCCTTACCGTTAAACACGGGAAACTAAACAACACAATCATCCCAACTCATTCTTTACACCAGTTTACGTACCATAGTAAACATAGGGCCATCCGCTGGGACATGATACTAAAATTGTCGCAAATTTTTAACTATTTTTACTCATTTTCTCCATCAAAACTTTGAAATTTTAATTCTTAATTTTCTTAGCCAAACATGTCTGGTGAACAAACTTCTCAAATTTCAGAAATAGGCAATGACCACCTCAGACAAATATCAAAAACTGAGTTTCACCAACCACCTACAAACCTCACAAGAACACCATCATGGGAAGTGCATGCAACAAACAACCATGTGAACTTGCATATAACACTCCTCCAAAAAGGACCCACACGGTGTCGCCCTTTGGATGGGACGCCGTCAGGTTCTGTTGATCAGTCTTGAGTGGCTTCGATCTTGACTTTGCTATTTTCTTCATATTTTTGCCCCTTTTCGTCCAAATGCGCTTCATTCCAGCATTTTTCTTCCAAAATACCTAAAAAGTTAAAAGGAACGAAATTAAGTAGTAACGGATATAAAATGTGTCGAAATAGGGCTTAAATGACCCCCTAAAAGTGTACGTTTTAAATCCTTATCAAATATCCATACACTTGGTATTTGCTTGTCCTCAAGCAAATGTGCTTTTAACCAATCAATTTATAAGTTAGGGGGCATGAAGCATTGGTTTAAAATAGTCTACAACAAGTAAAAGCGCCACAATAATCATAACAAGCACGGAAATTATATACTAGCACCTCACAAGTGGTGTTTGGATTCTCTCATCTCTCGGGTTTATATGAAATATAATATGAATGAAAATGGAAGATAAACACTCATTACCTGGCATAGTACATAGATTACCATAAGCTTGAGAATAGATCAAACCTCCACGGCTTTGGCGTAAGCACCTAGGAACAACTATCTAAGAGGTCTTTACAAGGGTTTTAACGTTAGGCTTAGGGTAGGGAAGTAAAGGGTTTTGTTGGATAGGGGATATTTAGTGGTGGCAAGTCAAAAATATTATGTTACAAGCATGTAAAGCGTGGCGTTGCTAAGCTAAGACTCATCTCACTAACACTAGATAACTTGAAACAAAACAAACATAAATTAAAAAAAAAAAAAAAAAAAAAAAAAACATAAAGATAGATGTAGGATGGTAGCTCGTATGTTTTCTTCATTTTTTTTAACATACTCTTTTTTCTTCATTTTTTTCGACTTTTTTTTTCATTCTTACTCTACTATCCTCTACGATAACATCAAAATATAAGGGATTTGTAGGAGCATCCCTACACTTGAGTTTTTATTTCTCTAACACTTATTGACTCGATTTGAAAAGATCAAAATACTTGGAGTATTTAATTACGTAGACAAAGAGAATTTGAATTTATCGTTCTTTCCCATTACTCCATAAAATATTACTTTTACCCATGAGTCCCAATCGTCCCAAAACTGTGCACAAAAGATATGACTCGACTTAGCAACCATGCAAGTAACTAGATATTTGAACTAAGGGTTAAATAATGATAACAATAATGCACTCAAGATGAGCGCATACAAGGTAGGCTAAGGTGATTTGGGTGTACATTTAGGGGTGGATTGTAAACAATGCTCTTCATTGATATTCCGGAAAATCGAAACATCACGAGAACCGCAAAAATGATGGGCTCTGAGGGGTTAACTAGGGGTATCGTGTACTAAATATGAGTACATCGCAATGGTGTGGGGTAATTACTCAACCGATGTGGAAGATGTAATTATAATATAGGTTTCAAACAAGGGTTATCCTAATACCTCTTATCATTTAGTTACTCCTAACTACACAAGTGTAGTCTCACTAGCGATCTCGAAATGCATCACAAAACAAGTTCTAAAATCTATTATACTACCGGTACACTCATTAAGCATTAAAGATGAATGCTTTTATTCTTAAAGATCTAGGGGCGAACCTCACATTTTTGGGTGAAATTTGAGTGGTAAACGGTTTTTTTGCTAGTCATATAATTCCTATCCATGAGACGCTTTATTAAGACTAAAGTTTAGCTCGTAAATGTCATAAAAAATTTTAAATTTGGTGCTAAAATTGTCCTAACGAATATTTCTCGTAGTTTATTACACAAATTACCAAGGACAAGACAAATAATCAAGTGAGTGAATAGTTTCTAAGTTCCCGTTTTATTCTCCCTCCATACACTTAAACTGAACATTGTTCCCAATGTTCCCCGAAAGTATCAAGGTAATGATAAATGAAGGTAAGTAAGGAAAAGAAACTAGTACTCCCCTGATTAGCTCGGTAGGATATGTATGAAGTTGCGGTTAAATTCTTTTCCAAGAAGAACGCATAAGTAATAAGCTTCATCCACTGTGTGTTTCTTCTTCTTGCCCAATATAACATGCACACTTATAAGAAAAAAATGAAACCTTCGCGTAAAATTGGCGGTAAAACTATATATGACACACAACTACACTAGAAAGCATAATATATAATGCTTGTGGAATGGATATTTGCAGTTTTTCTAGAAAACTAAGACATGGGAATTTCCAAAATTTATAAATTGCACAGAAAACGAAAACTAATTATCCTGTTTCTACATAGCCTGACGTCGTTAGGTTTTAATCCTGACGCCGTCAGGTTGTCCTGACAAAAAGTGGTCTGCTGCATTTTTCTGGAAAAATTACATCATTACAACCTGGAAAAATTCCTGCAAAATATCCATTATGATTCGATACAAGCATTTGACTCTAACAAACACATATGTATATCAATTTAATAGTTTCAGTTCTCATGTTTATGTTCTTAAAAACCTATGCGATCTTCCCTACACTTATCTTTTTGTAAAATACCTTTATATGTAATTAAGACGAGGTCAAAGACAAAATAAAGCATTTTCACAAAGTCAAACATGAGAATAAACACAAACGAAAGAGATATATATAGACATGGAAATAAAACAACCAAACAAGAAAGAAACAGTTCACATCACAAATATATACATATATAACAAATTGTCCCACGTCACCACTTCACAAACCACATTGTGTTAAGATAATCCTAAATTATTACAAACCCAAATTTAAGTTGTCTTAACAAATATCCAACCATAATTGTTCACAACCAAATCATCAACAAACACACAAATCACTGATCGGGAGGGCCATAGCGGTAGTCATAGCCTGGAGGAATGTGGCCAGTGTACCCGTAGGGCGGGTAATCCTCCTCTCGACCGGGGAATGGATCAATCTGCAGATGGGGCTCTAGATGATCACGTATAGACAAGTACTACATCTGTCGAATGGTGTGATCATACTTCCAGTTAGCCCGCTGGTCTTACTGAGCCATCTACTTATCCATCCTGCCCATCTATGCCCCCTGGTGGGCCTGCCAATCCCCACTGGACATGTGCACAGAGGCATCGGTGAGCTACTGTTCCATCCTCTCTCGTCTCTGCGGCGGAAGGCGTGCTCGTCGTCATCCTCATCATCATCATCCTGGCCTGTGGGCCGAGGGCGGTACCATGCATATGCGCCTCCTATGTCCATGATGATCTCCACAACATTGAGGTACATAGGAACCTTCCCTCTTAGATTGCCATTGGACTTAGCCAACTTGGTGACAAACATACCCCCATAAACCCTATCTGCCTACCTCATACCACTAGCACTCCTCAGATAGTCGGCCAGCCAGAATGGGATGTTGCAGTACACCCCATCAGCATAAATGCAGTAAAGATAGAACAGATCTGGTAAGGTGACACGATGAGTCGTGTCCTTGCACCCCGCTATGGTGAAAGCAATGCAGCGGTGCGCGAGCCTCGTCCGCGGGTCTCGGATCTGTGAGGCAAGGGTACTCCCAGTTGGCCAACGTATTCCAAAACTGAATCCCCCACATATCTTCCCTATTGGCCAATCCTGCACTCAAGCTAGCTCTAAAAACAGGGCTCTCGTCCTCCGAGAATATAACCCTACCTCAACCAAACTCCAAAATGATATATTCCTCCAAAATCCACCCAATATGAACTGTATCCCCTGAGCATCAATACTCCCCCGACAAGCTAAAACATTCATGGAATAAGAGGCGTGAAACTCACGCACCAACTCAATGTAAACGGGCTCACGAATGCGGAACAATCTTTCTCATTGAGAGTCAGTAAATTTGTCCCTCCTAATGATGTCCCTGAAATCCCTCGCAAGATCATGATCATGCAGAAAAGTCTAATCTAGAACTGCCCCCTAGTCAATAGTTTGGTGAAGCAATTCGTTGTATCGGTTTTGGGGTGCGTCTGAGTCAAACACTCCCCAACCCAACACGGTGTTGGCAACACTTTCTTGTGTACCAGAAGATTGACCCCTGGTTCTTCTCGACCTCTTGCCCATTTTCTAAAACAGGGAATCCAAGATTGGGAACAAATGAGTAGTGATCAAACAAAAAACAACATCAGAAGGTTCTGACGGTGTCACGCCAGCGGGCTGACACCGTCCCGACCAAAAAATTTTAAACCCAACATTTGCAAGGGAAAAATCCAGGTTTTTAACCATAACCCTTAACCCAAACACCCCTGCTGCAGCAAAAAAGGGGTAATGGCAAGGTGGTTTAGTCCCTAAGCCTTCCAAAGCTTCTCGCAAAATCAAACCCACATGACAACACTACCATTCGCCTAATCTATAGTCTAATTAACAAGATTCATAGGCGAAATTTAGCATTAATCAAACTAATTGGGAGGGTTTCGGATCAAAGAGGAAACCAAAATTGAGAGAGGAATAGAGCAATTGAGTAGGCAAAGATCAACGAAAATTACTTACCTTGTAGAGATTGATGATGCAAAGTGGTGAAATTGACTTGGAGAATTCGTATTGGTAAAGTGTGGGGTGAATAAAATGTGTAGGCTAGAGAATGAAATAGATGGGTGGTATTTTAATCTGTCTGATCTGGCTTAGCGACGACATCACCCTTTACGTGGTGACGGCGTCACAACCAAATTTTTGCAAAATAGGCTGTTTTTATGAACCTGCCCGGATCGAAAACTTTGTTGTTGTTTTTGAAAAATATTTTGGTTTGCATTTTAAAATCCATTTTGTCAGTCCACTTGCAATCTCCACAACGGTAAGCAAAAAACATGTCAACTTGTTTTTTAACGGGAATTCCAGGAATTTTTAGGATGTTGGGTATGAGCATCTTTCGGGCCTGGTTTAAAACCGAAGGAACATTTCCCTATGTTATGGAAGTTGAGAAGTGAAAGTTGCACCCTTCCAATGAACACGTCTCTAGGAAATATTTCTTTTATGCAAGGAGCGTTGAGACTCGAGTTCTTGCCAATTTGTGAGTCCTTGAGAGGGATTGTCTCGTTTGTTGTATTTGAAGGGAGTTTAGGAATTATGCTCATGAGCTCCGGTATCGCGTACACCTTTTCGATCCTTCTAGGAATATAATTCTTTGCGATTTCTTCACGCAGTCTCATCATGAAGTTTTTGGCTAGCTCCAAGAAAGTGTCGCGGGTTTTTCTTATGTGAGTTTCGTGGCGTTGTATTTCTTTCTCTTGGTTGTTGACGAACGTCAACATTATGTCCTCGAATTCATCTTGAAGCGATTTTCGTGGAAGCAAAAACTCCTTGACCGAGTCCACATGTTCACGAAATTCCTTTTTATGATCACGTGTGGCCATTTCCATCAACTCATTCACATGTGCCTCCATACTCTTAAATAGTTGTTCTTGGGCATCCGAACTATTTTATTCATGGAGTACTGGATCTTCCCACTCTTCTTCTTCGTATTGTGCTAACCCTTCGATGACTTCCCAACATATTTCAACATCGAGGTTACTTAGCCTTCCGTCGGCGGCATAGTCAATGGTTTGTCGAGTGGAGGGATTGACATGATCGTAAAAGATTTGGACTTGAAGCCAAAGATCGATGTCGTGATGAGGGACTTTATGGAGCAAGTCCTTGAATCAAGTCCACGACTCGTAGAGAGTTTCGCCTTAACGTTGTTGGAATATCAAGATGTCATTCCTTAGTTTGGTAGTTCTTCCCGATGGGAAAAATTGGGTGAGGAAACGAGTGGTGAGATCATCCCAACTTGATATGGATCCAGTGGGAAGTCACTCAAGCCAATTACTAGCTTGGTCCCGATAGAGTCAACGATTTTTAGGAAGTCCTTGAGATGCTGATTAGGATCTTCAGAATGAAGTCCATAGAATGCACATCCGTTTTGCACCAACCGGATGGTGTCGGATCGCAGGGCCGTAGTTTGAGCTTGAATGGGGAGCTCAATGGTGTTCCTATAGCCTTGATGGCTCGGTCTAGGGTATTCACCAAGAGTACGACCTCTTGGCGGGTCAAGTGGTGGTGGGTTGAGTGGAAGTGGTTGATGTGGTGGTGGATTGTCACCCATGGGGATAAGTGACAAGGTTACGAACAAAAACACAAAGAAGGGGGATAGACTACAAGAAAGCTAATGAAAATGAGAAAAAAACTTAATTGATAGGAATCAAGCAAGGGAACCTAAACGAGATAGAGATCTAACTAGCTATACTATTCCCCGGCAGCGGCGCCAAAAACTTGATGCGTAGGCGTTGGGGTCGAGAAAACCTCCTTTTCTACGAGCAAGTTTTTCAACCCTCTAGGCAGTGAACCTAATCGTTGTAGTATAGTATGGGGTAAGCCTCGAGGATTGATATCGTTCTCTAGGGGAATAGGAATGCTAGTAAGAAATATATAACGAGAAGGTGGGGTTGAGGATGATTCTTTTTTTTTTATATTTTTTAGACAGCTAAGGTAAAATCTCGAGGCAATTGGTTGGGGGTGGTACTTCTACCGATTACTCTACTTCTACTAATTATCTAATTATCTAATTACTATGGATAGCTATGTTTAATTGAGGTGTGCTCGTATGATGATTAAAAATTTGTTCACTTAGATACTATTACTCCCTAGTTATCTTTTATTGGTTGGTTGAGTTGTCACGTCCTTTATCTTAACACGTTGTATTCCTAAAAGTCGTAGGGTGTGCGAATCCCCTAGTTCTATGCGGTTATCTCTCGTATATGATTCACGGAATTGACAAACCTAAGCTATTCCATCCGTATACCATATCATCATTAAGCATACTCAAGCAATAAATAGAACGATAGCCTAGATGCACTCCTAAGCCAATTTCAATTAAGACAAGAAACAACCTAACAACAATCAATAACTAGGTTTCATAGATCTATGCAAACACACAAGTAATTTAGCTAGACATGATAGACAAGTAAACATACACACAATCAATTGAACATGGGGTAGACATAATGATAAATTGGATTAACAAACTTATCTTGATGTGTAAAATAGGGTATGAGACCGTAGAATACTGTCCAAGTTGGACTACAACTGAGTTAGGGTTTGCTATCCAAAATTCTACCTCTTAAAATACAGAAAAATCGAATTCTATATATAGATTTACAATCGCGACGGCGTCGCCTTTTGCATGCGACGCCATCAGGTCGCCGTCATTAGGGTTTCGTCTGGGCCAAGTCATCGATGGGATGGCGTCACTTAAGAGTTGTGACGCCGCCAGTATTTAGTTGAGACGTCGTCTGAATTCTAGATCTGGGCATCTGGAGTGAAAACTGTAAGTGACGCCCTTCATATTTTAGGCGTGACGTCGTCAGCCTTTGTGACCAGGAATTTCGCTGAGTCGTCGCGTGCATGTTTTGATCAAGTCTTCATATAGGGACGACGTTGCCCTTTGGATGGGACGCCGTCAGGTTTTGTTGATCAGTCTTGAGTGGCTTCGATCTTGACTTTGCCATTTTCTTCATGTTTTTGCTCCTTTTCGTCCAAATGTGCTTCATTTAGTATTTTGCTTCCAAAAAACCTAAAAAGGTGAAAAGGAACGAAATTAAGAAGTAACGGATAAAAATGTGTCGAAATAGGGCTTAAATGACCCCTAAAAGCGTACGTTTTAAATCATTATCAGTAAACACCCAGGGACCAGTCCGTCACATATACACCCGAACATTTATACCTTAATAGAATACCAAGGGTAGTCAACATCAAATAATTAACCAAAGCGCTCCTAGATCACATGATTCATCATGGCACTCAGTCAGTAAAAGAGGCAGCGTGTTCCGGCGCGAAACATTCCATGGGATACCTTCATGCCATCATCTGACCATGTGGTTATCACAACAACGATAGCCTCATATAAACTCAGCAAACTTTTCACGGAAAGGAAACCTTTACTCGCAAATTTTAACGGTCAAAATATAGATCTATACGTTTATAATATATGGTACAAACTTGAGGATGATCCAATGGTTAAAGTCGGGACCCCTATTTTCCCTGAATTGTTGCATGTTGAAAGAATTTAGAAAGAACTTTAAGATTATAGCTTCATTGGTATGATCAAAGGAACGATAATTAAATGATTAAAATTTGATAAAAGATGGATCGAGAAATAATCAAGTGAATAAATGAATAATGAATGAAGATATAATGACACATTATATGTTGACATAGTTGCATTATTTTGCTCATAATTCCTTCATACGAACTCCGCTTTAGATGATTCAAGAAGTCATGACTATGGGGGAGAGAGATCTACAACTTTGGTTTTGGAGTCGAAATATGAAATTTTGCCCCGTTCCCACCACAAGTCAAGTCATCAAAAAATTCATATTTTGATGTAAGTCAAACACTCGCGATGCATGTAGCTGCAAAATATGATTATAGCTCTATCTTAGATTAAATGAGGATCACCAAGGAACTCCGCTTTTAATGATTAAAGAGGCCACGGAACCCGGAGAGAGAGAGAGAGAGAGAGAGAGAGTTACACAACTTTAGTTTCAGAGCAAAAAGTTGAAAAATAATAATGTTATTGTCGCGAGTCAAATCACAAAATAAATCAGTTTTTGATGTGAGTTAAACACCCATGGCGCTGATAGCTGCATAAATATAATTTTAAAATTTGATAAAATATGAATAATTAACTGAATAAACAAAAAGCAACCAACACATCATATGTTGACATTTTTACATTTTTTTTATCATAACTCCTTCATACGAACTCTAATCTTGATGATTCAACTTTAGTTTCAGAGCAAAAAGTTGAAAAATAATCATGTTATTGTCGCGAGTCAAATCACAAAATAAATCAGTTTTTGATGTGATTTAAACACTCATGGCGCTGATAGCTGCATAAATATAATTTTAAATTTTGATAAAATATGAATAATTAAGTGAATAAACAAAAAGCAACCAACACATCATATGTTGACATTTTTACATTTTTTTTGTCATAACTCCTTCATACGAACTCTAATCTTGATGATTCAAAAGGTCAGAAAACCGAGAGAGAGAGATCTACAACTTTCATTTTAGAGCTGAAAGCTAAAATCTTGTTCGTTTACGTCACGAGTAAAGTCATATAAAACTTCAGCTTTTTACACGAGTCAAACACTCACGACATTGAAGTTCACGCTTTTAAGACATATAGACAATGTACGTTATTTAATTCCTGCAGATAAACCATAAATTACACATTTGTGCATGTAATGGATTGTGTGTTATATTTATATGTGTTATACATTATCATAAGTGGACTAAAATTAAACCGTCATTAGTTAATACGGTTTAGTAAAAATGTGGAAATTTATTTTCCCCGCACTTATTCATAAATGTAGTAACTAAAAAAGTTAAAGTAAAATTAGTTAACTTGTTCATTAAAATAGTTGGGAATTTTCCCTCCATTTTTTCATAAATTTTGCAATAAAAATGTTCAAAAAATTTTATCTATAATTTTTGCAACAAATATCCGTTGCTATATTTGCAATTTCGTTGCTAATAATTGATGGTTTGGTTGGCAAAAATTAAAACTTCGTTGCAAACTTTTTAGCAACGAAAATTTTGGACAAAGTCGTTGCTAAAAAGGAGATGGAATGTTCCCACCAAATTTTGAGAAGATAGCAACAAATTTAGCAACTAAAAATCATTGTTAACCGAATATTCCATTTCTGCTTAATTTGGTTGCTATATTTGTTGCTAATGTGTGAATTTAGCAATGACTTATTGGTTGTTGCAAAATTTTCGTTGCTATTGGCACTTTTTCTAGTAGCGGCCAAAAAGTGTTGAGGTGGCACTGCTTTTTCCCACAGCACCATCCTTGGCACGAGATTGTACCTAGCTCTCTTAGGGTTATAGTATTTATATAGGAAGTGAGGAGTAGAGAAAATAAAGGAGGGTTGGTATATGTTTGGTGTTAAAAGTTTATTGCCTCTGCTCAAGAAACATGGAATCGAAGGAAGAGAGAAGCAATGTTTTTGTTGTTGCTTAAACATATAACAAAAAAATTGTAAAGGATAAAATTTAAATACTATGTGACTGTATTATTTTTGTGAGTGATCATGAGTAGAGAAAATAATAAAAGTGGTCAATGTTATAAACCCATTAGTTGGCATATCATCATTTCTACTTCAAAAACAAAATCCCAAAGTTAAAAATTATGGTTTCCAGTTAAAAATAAGAAAATGAAACTAACTTGTTTACTTTACCTAAACTAATTAACATATCTTGGTGAATGAGATTTTATACTCTTGTTGAAGTAGAGAACATAAAGATGATCAAATTTATCTAACCATGTGTAAGAGGGTTGGTGAAAGAGATTTATTGCATGCGTTTGGTTGGTGTCAAAATGTATGAAAAATATCTGTTAACAAAGATATGTCACTTTAACTCTTTGAGATTATAGATGGCTAGTTACCAACCTTTTCATGAAATATATTAATGGAACATCATAACATTATATTTAACTATGTGTAAGAGGGTTGGTAAGCTTTGTGCAAAAGATTTATTGTGTCTCGTCCGTGTCATAATGAATAAAATGTTGTATCTGTGTCATTGATGGTTTTAAGTTTCAACCCACATAATGGATAGCTTCCATCTAACTACAAAAATAAAGTACAAGGTTATTATTACCCATTTTTTGTTTTTTTAATGAATATGAAAATAGTATTACATCAAATATGGTAGAATGGTCATTGTGGAAGTACCATTCATTTACTTTAAATGTTTTGCTACTACTCCGTCTGTATAAAAAAATTTGATTTATGTTTAATCTATAAAATAAGAATTTAGTGGGTAAGGATGATATGTGATTGGTGACGAGTGTGGTTAACAGAAATTACTAAAATTTTGTGGAATATAAAAATGGACATTTATTCTGAGATGAAGACTTTTATGTTTTTTCACACATTGTTATAAAGTATTGGGGAAGAAAATAGTCTAACTTTAAATATAGTAGATGGTGACTGACTGAAAAGTGATAGGTTATTAATACCCCCTATTATTTTTTGGTTTTTTTTAATAATTTTGTTCATATTATAAAACTGTGAAACAGAAAGTGCAGAAAAAAAAAATAAAGTTTAACAAGTCAAAAGTATTAAACTGACAAAAAATATAAAACGAAAACTGTAATAAACTGTATTTTACTATAAACCATTGGGGACAAAAAGGGGGTGAAGTTTGTTAAAAGTACATAAATAGGTAGGCCAGGGGTAGCATAACATAACCTGACTAAAAACTTTACACGTACTTTTGCTTAATGAAATTGGGGAAGAAGTGTTGTGATTTAAGACAATAGTTAATTGTATGTGTAATAGGTTTGGTAATGTTTGGTTAGAGAGAATTAATTGTGTTTGGTTGAAAGATGTATTGACTTTAAAATTACACGGTATTTTCATGAAGTTCAAAGATAAAGTGAAACAATGCTAGAATTCCAAATTTCTATAAAATGTAAACTTTAAATGTAATAGTCCCTCAATTTAGGATGCATGAAATTCAAAACATATTTGAAGGAAAATAGCATTTTATGTTTGTATTGAGAAAAAAAATATATATATGAAATTGACCCAACAATCAATACAACACAAATATGTGTTGCTTTATAAGCATAAAATCGAACTTTTTTACTAAATATTGTAACACTCAAAACTAAAACCATGAAATACACGCCTACAATGTTAAAAAGGGAAAAATTCCAAAACACTTAACGTTATTGGGATAATTTCGTGTTGATAACAATGACCTATAACACCGTTATGGTGTCGTAACAGAGAGTGTTATAACCATAAGAGGGTTCGTAATGTTTGGTTTTTTTATGACAAAGAAAGTAGTAGTAGGGTGTCTAAAAAACTTACTAGTGGTCAAACGACATAAACGTGTTATGCTGAATGGGTTTTAGTTGTTCTTTCGGAAGTTAGGGATTGGATTGAGTTTTTACTTGGTTATTATTCAAGGTCCCTATAGCCTCTTCTTAACGTATTGCCGTTTTCAAGTTTCTCTATCAAGTCGGTTCTCAAACAAATTTTAATTAGAAGCATGTTTTCAAACTCAAATTCAACTTTTTAGATGTTGGATTATATAGTTGGTCAAGTTTCAAATTCAACTTTTTAGCCAAGATTAGCAAGTACATGTTTATCTAAAAATATAAACTTTAGCAACTAACTCTAAGGTTTGAGATATTAGATTATGGTAAGCAACTAAGCAAGAAGTATTGCGTTTTCTAGAAACCGTTTTGATTATCACAATTGAGGCATGCACTCCAAACACTGTTTTGCCAGCAGGATATTATATGTGGCAAATATATCATGTGTATGATAAGGATTTAAAATGTACGTTTTTAGGGGGTCATTTAAGCCTTAAACTAATGTATTTATGATCAAATATTGCCTAAATTTGTTCCTTTTCACTTTTTAGGTACTTTGGAAGCAAAAAGCGAAAATCATGCATATTTGTATGAAAAGGGATGAAAATGTGAAGAAAATGACTAAGTCATGAAAAGTCTAGAAAAGAGCACCAGACGGCGTCACGACCTATAAGGTGACGCCGTCACTTTCAAATAAAGATACCAAAACAGCCCAGCTTTTACTAGAGATGAGTCATCGAAAAAGCTATGAAGTAACAAGTGACGCCGTCACTTGTTAGAAGAGCTGGAATTTTCTGGCAAAATTATAACGTGACAGTCCATAATAATCAAAGAGGGACGACGTCAAAGATTTCTGGACGGCGTCTGGAGTTACAAAGCGACCTCGTCACAAGGCTGACTAGGAAGATACGAAACCCTAATGACGGTGACTTGACGGTGTTACATCTATAAAGTGACGCCGTCCAAACTGTAAATCTATATATAGTTTTAGAATTTTCTACATTAAGTCATTGGAGAGTAACTTTGGTGTACGATTTTTATCCGCTTTTTAAAGTATTTTTAGGGTTTTAACACTCTCTATCAATAAGAGGTAAGTCTCTTAATATCTTCTATCATTATGTTTGATTCATACTTGATTATGATTACTTGTTTCTTTATCTTTAACATGTCTAGCTAAATCATCATAGTATTTGCTTAGATGTAATGAAACCTAGTTGTTAACTATTGATTGTCGTCTCTTGTTTAAATGGATGTTACACGTTTGGTTAGGAAAACTTGCTTCTTCCTTTAGTGTTGCGAGCTTGAACGTCTGAAACAACATATTTATGTCCTAGAGTGCACTAGTAGACTTTTCGTTGTGTTTATTGAATGAATTGAGATTGTTAATAATAGGAGATTTTGGGTAGATAACTTAGGTTACTTAGCGATCCCAGTTTCTTATAGGAGATCAATACATTCATAGAGTTAGGGCATTAGGCACCTCCCTACGAATAATGGAATACAATGCGCCAATTAAACAAGGATGTGACAATTTGAGTAATCAATAGGAGATAACTAGGAAGTAATGAAATATAACACGCTTTTACCTATCATAAGAATCTTATTTACTTTTATTTGCAATTTAGTTTTAATTATTAGTTTTAATTAATTTAATTAGTAGTCTTAAGTAGTTGATAATCAAACCCCCAATCCAAATTCTGAGATTTTAATTTGCTTTCATAAAATATAAAAAGAAGCATCCCTCACCTTAGACCTATTAATCATACATCTCGACTTTCCCAAAACTATTCTCCTAGAGAACGATCGATCCCCTGAGTCTTACCTTTACTACATTACAATGGTTAGGTACACTTCCAAGGAGGATTGTAAAACTTCTTCGGAGGGTTACATCCGCCGCATCAAGTTTTTGGCACCTGAGTCGAGGAATAGTTTAGGCTCGTTTTCTATTTCGTTTAGGTCTACTCACTAGATTCCTATCAAGTGAGATTTTATTTTTATTTTATTAGCTTCCTAGCAGTCTATCTCCTTCTTTGTGCCCTTTGTTCTTAAAACTTCTCATTTGCCACCATGGTGAATGAGATATCTTTTCACCAAGACCCACCACATCTTAACCAACCACCACAAGGCCTACCCATTCTCAACCAATAAGACCCACCAAGAGCCCGTACTCTTGGTGAGTACTCTAAACAGAGCCATTAAGGCTATAGAAACACCATTGAGCTTCCACATCAAGCTCAAACTACGACCCTACGATCCGACACCATCCGATTGGTGCAAAACGGATGTGCATTCCATGGATTTCATTCTGAAGATCCAGATCAACATCTCAAGGACTTCCTTTAAATTTTCAATTCAATTGACCTTGATGTTGCTACTCGGGAGACAACGCGACTGCGTCTCTTCCAATTTTCTCTACAAGATCAAGCTAGCAATTGGTTTGAGCATCTACCAGCGGGATCTATCTCTTGTTTGTTTGTCTAACTAGAAACTTAACTAGAGATTGATTTTGTGTGTTGATTTTGTTGCAAATTATTCGGATATGTCCATATCATAAATAAATATACGGCCGAAAATACGTGAGCCTACTGGGGTCACACACGTATACATTTAGAGAACACTTTATTTAATGTAATTAATATATTAGATGTGTTAATTATATTAAATAATTATACATGAAATATTTAAACGGTCGTTAATTATAATGTTGAAATTTATAATTAATTAATAAACATTTTATTAACAAGTAATGGACTTGTTAGTACAAAACCGAAACCCGTTGGAGTGTTGGTTTATGATTGATCGAAACGCAAGAGTACATGAGGTGCGTTTGTTGGTTTTGCCAAACTTAAAGGGGTATCCTATTTAGTCTTGGACTCCACGTTGGTTATGTATATATAACGAGTATAAGTGCACCCACACGTTGTTACGGAGACATGCATGTCGTTTTTTATCTGTGTTGTTGCGAAAAACTTATAACGGAATTTTTTTTGTGTTTTGGGCCTTGGTATGTTATTTGGGTTTTCCTTTATTGTAAAATTTATTTGGTATGTTAAAGGTTAATTTCGAAAGTTTTTAAAACATTATATATACGTATTAAGCTTAAATATTTTTTTAATATGTTATAAACATATCAATATTGAGCTCGTTTTGTTCGATCGGTAGATATTTGGTACATAATTCAAACTTTCTTAGTGTATGTCTTTGACCCATGCGGTTTAAATTAATTTTATGATAGTTTTTAAAGTATATCAATATTGACCTTCAACATTTTTATTAAATCGTACATGTATCAAAAGTATATCAATATTGGCTTGTTTTGTTAGTAATCGAAAGGCCTTTTCGAATGTCTTTTTGTATTGAAGAAATCGATGGATATCTGATAAATATAAGGTAAATAAAGTTTGTTATATAAAAAAAGTCGTAAATAGCAAAAGGTTTAAGGTGATTTTTGCAATTTCTTGCATAGTTTATTTTTTTAATCTTCCTCTTTTAATCACACTAAATGGGCTGGGTTGGGCCATTAATCTTCCTCTTTTAATATATATACTCAATGAATGCGATCGGCAACAAACCGACAAAGGGTTTTAATATTCGATCGGTAGAAAGAAAAACCCAAAAGAAAACTATTCAAAGAGTTTGTTTTTGTTTATCTCATTCGTTAGACGCAAGTAATTTAGAACAAAAGCCAAGATTGCCTCGTTCATGTGTTAAACACTAGCATACTAGTGTTCTTGCTTAACGTGTTTTGTATGCAACCGTAGAGAGTTCATACTTTTTGAACTTGGTGGTTTCGTGTGTTTGATTAATTACTCACGCGTGAGTAGTAAAGACTTGTTAACTTATTTGCTAAAAGGTACACACGTTCTTAAACCCTATGTTAATATATTGCTTATGTTATAATTGATCTTAATTGTTTCGGTTGCGTACTCGCCATTATGTTTAGATAATGGTGACATTTGTGTTTTGAACGGTGCTTAAAAAACTTAAGTTATGTTTAGGTTGATTGTTTATATAGATACGATAACATCATAAGGCTTTTACCACTTGTTTTAATATCTGTATGCTTTTGGTTGTTAAAATTAATCTGTTATTCATACATTTTTATCTGTCACCAGACAATGTCAACTTCTAGTTCATCAAAAAGAGCTTCGGGCTTAGATGTAGAGATAAGAGGTTATTTTGAAGAATCCTTGAGACGCTCTTACCCTAAGTTAAATGAAACCTGCGAATTTCAAGATATTAAAGGGGAAGCTCTTGCAAAATATAGGGATGATTACATGTGGTAATGTAGTAATTTATAACTTTCTTACTTTCTGATTTTTTTATTACTTCTGGATGATGACAAACTTACATTTGCTAAATATTATAGCTGTAGTGTCCTGATGATATGCAACAAATTAAGATCCAAAAATCCAGATCTTTTTTCGAAAATAGGATCCGAAGATGTTGCCCAGGTAAACTAATTGTGTAATATGCTATTTTTTTTTTAAACGCAATTGTATATTCATGTGTGTGATATTTTATTATTGCAGCGCATTGTGGATAATCTTTCAAAATCTGATATGATACCTCAAGTCTCTATCCGCAATGGTTGTTTTTTAACCTTCAAGCTATCCTGGGAATGGATGGCTAAGGTATTGTTTTTTAACGTTCAATCTTCTCTTCTTTCCTAGATTCTCACATGTTTAAATTTTCATATTCATCCTGTCTACACTTCTTTGCAGAGGATTGACACAATGTTAGTTGATGGTATAAAGACATGGGCACCAGAATATGATTACGAAAGAGTAGCGTTGTTCGTGCCGGAAAGGGCTATAGATGCAGATCCATTGCGAGGTTATTTTATTCAAGATACGATAGCTCATATGTTTTGCTATTCTGGTGGTGATGTCTCCTTATTCGATACCTTGGTATTGTAGCTGTTTGAATGTTTGATTATTTCGTTGTTATTTATTTATATATATATATATATATATATATATATATATATATATATATATATATATATATATATATATATATATATATATATATATCTATCTCACATGTTTTAAGCGAATTTTAGCCCACAAATATATGAGGCATGATATTGCGGGCTAATAAGGAGGTAGGAAAGCACTTTTTGATTGAACGAGGTTTCATTAAAAAGAGAAGTGGTAGAATGGAGGAGCCTCCTCTTTTTGTTGCTGCTGAGACAGAAGAACCGGTGTCAAGAAAAGAAATTATATCTAGGGATCTCGCAAGACTATGGTACTTTACTTATGTCTAAACTAGTTTTAGTTCCAAGACATGTTCTTTAAATGTCTGCATGCGTATGCTTTTTTGTAAATAGCGATGCATCTCACTAATGATGTATATAGGTTTGGAGTTTACGAATTTGAAGCAGACTTCATAATTTGTGTGGCTCCATTACGCCGGGCAGGGTACATTAAAATGTGCCTCACTGTACGTAACTTAGTAACTTTTACACAACAACTTTTAACTGATAACATGTTCATAAATAAAGATTAGTAACTTTGAATACTGATTCTTTTCCCAGGTTGCGAGAGATGTAAAATGGCTTAATGATGATGAGATGGCGTGTCATTGTGGATACAGGACATCAAGTAATGAAAAGGAGAAGCTGGATTGTTTGCTAGACGAATTCTTTAATTATTCGAAAGCCCCCTCCCTTGTGGAGCTAGGTATATTGCTCATTTATTCTATATATATATATATATATATATATATATATATATATATATATATATATATATATATATATATATATATATATATATATATATATATATATATATATATATATATATATATATATATATATATATATATATATATATCTATATACTACATAAAATGGAAAAAGCAGTCAAAGTGGAAAAGTGGAAAAGTGAAAAAGTTTAATGGTCAAATGAGAGAGAAATATATTTGTGTAATTAATACTCTTATTAAAACACCCCATAATTTAAAAGTACAATAATTTATTCACATTGTACAACCAATTAAAAACATATCTACCAAATTAAAAACAACCAATTAAAACACCCGTTATTAAAAAGTACAATAAAATTTTCACAATGTACAATTTAAACAAGCTACAACATAATTCTAAATATAAAATAATTAAAAACACTAATTAATGTTATTTTTAAAACACCATAAAATAAAAAGTACATGTTATTATACATTATACAAATTAATAAAACACACAAAGCTTCATACAAGCTAACAAGTTGATGATACATATAGTTTTAAAAATCGGACGGACCAGCAGGTTCAACGGAAACCGGTGTAGCCAACGGTTCGGCTAACCAATAACGACCATCCGGAAGCGAACTAGAGGACCCGTTAAAACCGATACAAGCGGTGAATCGGGTCTCATCGAGATCTATTTCTCCGGTTAATAAATCCTGAGGTACTCATGCAACAACGGATACCACGCTATATTATATAGAAAGGAAAAACCAAAAGTGAAAAGTAAAATTTGAAACTATCAACACATATCAACGGGTTGACCCATACGCTTCAAACCCGGTGGGTTGACCTGTTTAATTTGACCCGTTTAACCCAACTGTCATATTGACTCGGTTTAAATCGACCCGTTTTCGGCGGGAGCAGTTCAACCGGTCGAACCGGTTTCAAAGCGTTATGTTTAATCCCAAATATTCAAACTTTTATTATTTTTTGTTTAGAACCCATAAACTTTTTTTTAACACAACACGATCTGTCGCTATATAAATATACTAGTTATAATGCCCGTGCACGCACGGGATTTTTTCTAAATATTTTAATAATGTATTTTAATCTATTAAAAAATAGTTTTATTTTTGTTTTTTGTAAAGTAATATAAAAAGTAGTGAGACTATATCTTACAAAATGACTCAAACAGTCAAACTTAAGAGAGGGAAAGGAAGAGTATAAACGTGTAACATGTTCATGATTCAACCATTACACACATTTGCTTTCTTATATATGCTACATGTGGAGTAGCTTATAGACAACCATGGTTCATTACCATTGCATGTGGGGTGATTAAAAAAGGCACAAATGGCAAATGGTTCCCCTTCTACTTGTTGACTCTTGACAAAATGACCTTGATAACTAATAGTCTAATACTTAACAAAACTCAAACCGACCCATTATATTAAGGCAAATACAAATATATCAAATGGACACATAACATACTCAATTAATCATCACATATATGAACATCTTTTCTCACTTCTTTCCTTTAGTTGTCTTGTTTACCTCCTACAAACATTACTCGTATTAATTACATTCTTTTCTCTCATCCGATTTTGTGTACTTCTTGTTTTCACGTTTGTGAGTCAATTTAGTCTTTCTTATATGCCTCTTATTAATTCATATGTCTAGCATTACTTGTCATGAATCAATCTTCACAAGTTGATTAAATTACTCTTAAAAGAAAGTAAATCTGACTGTGACTTCTAAATGACCTTATCACGGACCATAACTTGCGTCATTTAGTGACGCTTCCGAGTCAAGATGACCCGTGACTATCACTGAGTTAGAGAATCATGCAAATTCTGCTAGTATAATTTCTTAAAATTTGCCTCTCCCTCGCCCCTGTTCCAGCTACTCTTGAAAACAAAAGCTTTAAACAATAATCTATTCCGTTTGAGTTCTATTTTATTTTAACTAAACCATAGAGAATTTAAGTTATTTACAATAATAAAATTAATTTACAATAATAATAAAAAATGCATAATTATGTCTTTTGCATGCAATGTATATTCTACAAATAACCCAATAGACAATGTGAAAAGGATGATAAACGAACCCCTCAGTTGTATAGACGTCACAACGATCTGTGGCGACTGTATCATCACGCTTCTGAATGTGAGTCATTTTCCTTATTACTGATTGTTGATGAACATGTCTCTATCGACCTCTGGAACCATGTTCTGGTTTTGTGACTACCCATGATGCTTCAACACCTTTGTCACAATACCCAATTTCTTGTCATAGAACTTTTGATATTTTAGGCGTATCCGTGAGGCTTGCCTCTCAAATCCTTGGTTGGATATCAAAATATGATTTCAAAACACATGTTTCTTAAGGTAAAGATGAATAATGAGGGGTTTGGGATCCTCTCAACTTTCATGTACAATTCTGAGAGTGCATCATAAAGAATCTTGGTAGCAGGAGGTCGAGGCAATTAACCTAGAAGAACATCTAATGTTTTGATCGACGGGTTACCATAAATCTGTAGTTTTCTTGTGTGCGTGTCGTCACCATGATTCCTTCAAGTGCGCAACCAACAAAAGCACCTGAAATCAGCCCAAAACATCAAATATAAACAACTAATGGGTGTCCAAGTACAGTGCATGAACATGATTTTTCATAATATACCAACCTTACTTTGCATCTGTCCATATTTGTACTTTTTAAATTTATGGACAAAATGTCATTGTTATACAGAAATTTTAAAAATATGAATTAAAAAATAAATATTTGTCATCCAAAAGTATGTTTTGAAGTTACCTTTACTACAGTTGTATGTATAGCAAGCAGCACATCCACCATCACCAGCCCAAAAATCAGCTTCAACAATACTTCCAATTATGCTAGCAGCAACACTTGAACCTACTCCAACTGATAAATGTGATTTCCACCAAACATCTTAACCACATCACTGTTTCTGAGCACGATAATGAAATCAGTAAGCTCACCACCCACCTGTTCATAAAACCCCACATATGTCAAACATGGCAAAGAAGGATACACCACATCACGTAATCGTTTAATACAGATGTTTTCAGTTAACGATTAATAATACTTTATTTGGCAAAAGAAAGGGCTACTTGCTTATTCAAAATTGTTATGTAAGGCTTCATATAAGCAAAATCCCAAATACCCTCTAAAATTACGTAACTCAATGATCCCGACTTAAAAAAGTATATTATTGCAATGGTAACCCGATTTGAAATATAACGATCCAGAAGGATTCTAGTAATTTGAATACACTTCTGGTGACATATTTGTTAAATTTCAAAAGTTCATAGTATGACCGCGGCAGTATAACCCAATTCGATCCGTTTATCCATGAACTATGGCTCTAAGTGTAATTGTGTACTGTTGTGATCGTAAAATAAAACTAATGCATGAGAACACGTATAAAGATTGCCTAAAGTGTCTAGAATGACACCATCTAGCTTATTGAGGTAAAGATCCAAACTTACTAATTGGCAAGATTCTGAAGCTCATTAGGAGTTCTTATTATCAGGGTTCATTGGTAAAATATGACACTGTGGTTTTCAAGATCAATGACCCGTGAACTTTTATTGGAATCATAAAGATATCGATTAGGATAATATGTGCTGTAAGTTAGCGTAAATAAATTTAATAAGTCAACAAACCAAGGTCATTCGTCCATTGTTGGGATGTTTGGGATATCATATTCATAACAGATAATCGTTTCCAAAGCGTGAGTTGTCTCAAAGAAAACACGATAATCACTTTACTCAAAAGGTTTTCGAATCGCAACAAATTCAATATATTATGATCGGAATGAACATCGGTGATACAAATGCGATTGTGGACTTACCAATTTAAGAAAAATAGAGCTCTTTGAGCGACTAGTCATCTTGTGCGGGTTGCTTATGGGTTTATACCTTACATCATTCATAACAATCCCAATACCACCATTTCGTTTCCTCTGAAAGCCAGTAAATATCGGATATAATCTTTATGAATAAGGGAATTGGAATAGCGTTTATGGTTATCTGGTTATTTCATAAGCAAATAAGAAGTTTGGATGAAACATAACAGCATAAAATTCCGGTTAAAACTATCACCTACAAACTTGAGCAGCGCCGATCAAGTACACGTGATATTTGCCTCGTTCAGCGGAAGACGGACATGTCTACGTGACAACATTCCTATCTCTTCTGGTAGCTCCTTCATTACGTAACCTACAACATCAATTCACATTCAATCAATAACAAAAACTAAACATAAACATATGTTAAATCTTATTATTCAACACAAAAGACTAAATGTGTCAGTATACTCAGGTTCAAAGACATAAAACATGCTTGTTTTACACGATAGCAGAAAAATCTAACGCATGTTAAAAAAATGAACTAACAGCATTTTGCAGTGCCTAGCTGTTTTAAGCTCCCTACAAAGTTCATCCAAATCATTGGACTTCGCCCCTCTCTCATCTAACCCATGTCCGATGAAGTCGACTCCATTCTAGAAAGTCAAAAGCTAAAACTCAAAATCACTTTATAGAAATAAAAATGATACTTTTGGGGTATTTGAATTACCTTATTTTTCTAGCTCAAGGGCTTATTTTTTTCGGTTTATGAGGTAGCTTAGTTAAGCTTACGGCTTATTCGTAAGACATTGTAATATACGTAGTTGAGCTAAGATAGCAGGTATAACCACAGTAACAAAGCCCTCCCAATCTTGAGGAAATATTTTCATATGCCCTCCTGGAAAATACCCTTTTTGAACAGTAACAATAACCATCCAACTCGCTTTGAAGCTACCTCTTTAGTATCATGGCGAGTTGTTAAAACATAATTTCACGAACATTATTTGGGAAAGCTGAAGTCCCATTTTCACTTGATGCAACTATATACAGTTCTATTCTTGATTTCGTTTTTAGTACTAAGCGTTCGGCAAGTATAAGTCACTTGTGTCTGTTTCTGGCCTGGACCATGAAGCTACCATCAAAATTCCAGAACTTTAGACAACCAGATATTAAAGATGAACATGTCTTAAAATTTAAAGCTTATTAACACTCTTTTATACACAATGATGCAAGATGAGTCTCCACCTCAAGCCGGTATGAACCAAAAGTATATAATCTGCGTTTGCGTGTACCACCATGTGATCTGTGTAGCCTCGTGAGCCAGTAAGTTGCTTCACCCAATTAACTACAATCTATAAAACACAAAAACAGAGAGTTAAAACACATACAAAACCCGATAAACTAAACTACCAAAACCTTTCACATTAACCAAAGGCCACACCGTATATAACGGACATGTATCTATATTTCTCATAATGGTTAGTATTTTTGTATATCAAGATAATTCCATCATATCATAATGCGTTGTTTGTATATGGTTAGATGGAAAAAAGATGTAATATCATTTGTCCTCAAGGCTAGCAATACAACACAATAACATAAATGAACTATTGTATAACAATTAGCATATCCACTACAAACTTAGCAGCTATATATCTCAGAGCATCCAGCTTCAGCCATAACATTGAACAAATAGGACACAAGTGCCCTTAAATAGAACCATGGCACGGTTTACAGGACATAAGGAGCAGTTGTTATATGTTAAATTTTCATATATATGATTATTCAATCGCAGTGTCACTACCAATTGGGTCTCATAATCAACTTATCAAGCAGGTGTTATAAAGCCCCAAATTACTGATGACATATGCTGAATGTTACCATCAAACACACGTACATCATCAATCAAAGCACACAAACATAAACCTGCAACTCAGTTACCTAAAATAACAAAAACCCCAAATCTTATATGCATTACTTGCTCATATAAATTCAAAACGTACCTTTGATTAACCAAAAATACGATCATCTTCATAGACTTGTAGTTTCAATTAGGGTCCTTGTTTTTGGAATTGTCGTTCGGTCTAGGGGAAGAGAGTTGGAACATAAAGCGTATTTTTTTTATATTTACTAATTTAGTCCAGAAGTATTAACTATTAGATTTCTAGTCCATGTGTATTTTTTACTTTTACATATATGAATATATAAAAACGATTTTTTCATAGATTTTGATCAAATCTGGAAATATTCAAGGTTTTTAATTAAAAACACATAAAAATAAATAAACAATAATTAAAAAATATTACCAAATAAGGTATGGTTTGATTTTTTTGAAATGAAAAATTCCCACTAAGGGTTTTGTTTTATTATATAAAAGATTATCTATAAGTTTTTCTTCAAAAACGATTATAATGTTTTACAATTATGAGAAAATATGTGCACATTTAACTTTTCAATAGGCTAAATACGCTCATTTCAAAAAAAAAGATGGGGCTAAATGTGCCCAAATCTTTTACAAAATAGCTAAAATTAGCCAATTTTTATTTTATTTCGGGCTAATTGTATTCATGCTAATTTTGGTCACCATTAATCCCATCATTGTTAGTTTTTACGCGACAAGTAACATGTGTTGTTAGTTTTTATCCCATAACTGATGTAATGTCTACTTTCATTTTCATTAAATGATTTTATATGTTGTTTGATAGATGTTAAGAATTTTGTCTAGACTTTAATTATCGTGTAGTACAACCGTTTTGCAATTGCATTTTCATCGGTTCACGTTCTATTTTAAACGCTACACAAACACTTACCACAATATCACAAATCATTAATTATCGGACGCTAAAACAAATTGCCGCTAGCGGGTACTCGCCTATATATATATATATATATATATATATATATATATATATATATATATAAGTATGAGATTTAAAATAGCTTTTTCTCTTTTTATAGGCAAGGCAGTCGGTTATAAAACAACTGCTGAAGCATTTTTTGAATTTGCACTAAAGTAAGTTCTTCACACTTTTGTCATAATTTTTACCCTTTTGTACTTTATTATTTTCAATTTGCTGTAATCAGATTTTTATTTTCAAAATGTTTTATATTGAATTCAGCAATGTAACATAAGCTATTTCCTTTGTTTCATAAAACGAGACACCCTACTTTCAGGTCGGGTTTCATGCTTATTCATTTTTCATGTTGTGTGTGTTCTTGACAGATATGCTTACTTGAAGAACAACAGATTTGCCGAGTTTCCATTGAGCATTGATGAACTGTTTGATGAAAAGGTATTTTACGATGTTGTATATTATATATTGAATTTCTCATTGATTTGAAATCTTTATGCTGGAATTTTTATGATAAATAGGGAAATACTTTCGTATATCTGCTACATACACGAGCTCTGGTTCATTCAATTATAAAGAATCCCCGGAGAGGCACCTTCAAGTTAAAAGAGGCATGACTTTCTTTTCGTTTCAATGATGTAACTTTCTCATCTTGGCCCTAATTTTATTATTTCTTTTTTGTTCTTGGCCCCAATAGGCGTTCGTTGCCAAAGAACGTGAGTTAGCATTACATTTAGTCCGGTTTACCGATGTAAGACCAATATCTTAATCAACTTCCACTACTTCACATGCAAAATCTCACTTTAAGTTACAAAGTATATGTTTTGGAATTGAATATGATTGTTTAAATATACAGGAGGTTAGAGACTCTTGTTTATCTATGATGCCACACATTTTGTGCGATTATCTTTGGGATTTGTGCAAGAAATTTACCAGTTGCTACGGCAACGGCAAGGTATATTTACTTACATATGCTTTTTTTCTCATACAATATTGAATGTAATTTTTGCTTCTCATAAACCAAGGCTGATTTTCAGAAAGTTCATTTTCAAAAAGACAAATGTAACTATTTTTTTTTTATCCCGGTGTATGATTTTGAAAGTTTTGCCATAATCATTGATTTATTGTCTTTCCAAAATCTATTTTTTCCTACAATTTTAAGTTGATTTTCTAAAAGTTAATTTGATTTTTAAGCACTTGTGATTATTTTGGCAGGTCCGGCCTGTTGAGGATGGATTATTGCTGTGTAGGGCAACTTCAGTAGTGATGGAAAAGTGCTTTGATATTTTGAGAATCAATACGGTAGGCATTCATCCTTTTTTTTTTTTTTTTTTGGGTATTGGGGTGGGGTTTCTTTCCTCTGATCCTGTTATGCAGGACTATCTTTTCTTATACATTTTACTCTCTGTGAAAGGGGTAGTATCTAAGATTTATTTAATATTTTTGGTTTATGTTCTTTAAATTAAATTGGTTTGGGTGTATTATGATAACATTACAACTCAATAACTATCGAGTCAATTCATGTTTAAATAACTTTGCTATGAAGAATTGAAGTATAAAAAGGATATTTTTTTTTTCAAAAACCAAGCCAAGTTTAAATAACTCAAAAGTATTGTATTAGTTTATATTAAGAAAGTTAGTCACAATTGCACATTTTATACTAATTATTTTTTTTGTGTAGACTTCTTCTAGTGGATACCTTCGACGAACTCCTGGAACTGTGAATCCATTCATTCCTTGGTCTGCAGATGTTTCTGATGCCAGGTAGATATTGAAATAATCCATATTTTTTAAGCTAAGCATTCTATTTAAGTAAAATATATGCGTGCTTGCATATAGTGTTCTACCTTTTCATTATTTCATTATGCCTTTGAAAAATGAATTTGTAATATGTAATTGAAATATTATATATAATATTTATAAAATTTAACAATCTTGTTACAATTTTGTTAGTTTTTAATCGGTTTGAAAGACTAGTTTTACCATGTTTTTATTACGAAATGACGCAATCCGACACAAAACCAAAATTGACAATATTTGGATGACTCTGGGTCCTACATCTTAAGGAGATTAACAAATACTAAGGTCTTGCGCTCCTACCACAAAATAATATTCCTTTACCGTTTGAAGAAAACAAGCGGTATGGTTTATCGACTTTAATAAAGTAGTTGAGTTCCAGAATAGGAATTATATATGTCTTTTGCTTTTGGGGTTGGATCTCAAGATTAGTGCGTGTTGATAGTTAAATTTGAATGAACGGAAATTAGTTTAGAAAGGTGAGGTTTATGCAATGATGATTAATAATTGTATTTTTCACAAGACAAATATTATTGACACATAATATGACCTGTCACTTTATTTTCGCAATTACATAAAAATGCTCAGAAAAGCATTTATAATCAGTGCCTTGCGTCATGCTTACTGTTCAACTCAATTTCTCGATCATCTCTATATATATTCTTGTTTACTGTTCAACTCATATTTGTTTTTGTTTATAAATTTTGATGGTTGTTTTAATTTTCATCAGGCTTAAAAATCTTAATCCCCGGATCGAGCTATTTTCAATTTTTGTCAGCATCTATGCTGATGTTGAAAAGGCTTATCTATGTGGAGGCATTTCATTAGTAGATTTTAATGGGTTAGAACATGGCTGGTTGAAGTCCGATAACAAAGATTTGGGCAATGTTTCGTATTTTACCCGTGATTGGTCTAATCCCTTAGCAATACGCAATAACTCCTTTATATACTTAGGCAACCCGAGCTCGCGTTATGCACTTTCTTTAGCTTCTACTATTGAGATTCACACGGAGCTCTTAGTTACTTCCGAGAAGAATGGTAAGCATAAAGGTGGATGTTTTGAACTCTCCTATGGGAAGCAGGAATTCAAGAAGTCTGACTTTTGGCAAAACGAGGATAAAAGAACTGAATGTGGCACTATGGGTTTTCAATCCAAAAGTGGGTTTTTACAGATCCATTACATATTGTTGAAGGATGCCATGGATGCCACAATGGAGTTAAGTTTTGAGTCAACCAATTCAAGAAGTTTAAAAGTTCGTGGACGCATCTCTGCATACTATGGCAGAGGTGTTTTAGATGAATGTAAAGAGGCCCAAAAAATGTTTCACCATGCCCTTATCTTCAAAACCGATGGTATGTTAGTGTTGCCCGGTAAAAAACTTGATTTACGTAAATCTGTTCTTGCCGTACCGGCCAACGGTGACCTGAATCTTGAAGCTTCTTTTAAAGATAGTGAATCTGGTGAAACCATCGTGAAAGAAAAGGTCACATATTCTGTGGTAACCGACAAAGGTTTCGAAAAGTGGAAGATGCCTGTGTCGGTCAAAGGTAAGAGTGTTGGCAGTTTCGATCTTAAGCTGGAATGGATCAAAGGGCCAGGTATCTTCAATTAAGGTATAATAAATTGTACCCTCCTTCAATTGAATCTCACGGATACTAATTACATTAGTCACACTTTATGTATAAGAACATGAACACAAGGTTCGTTCATTTTCTCTTTATTTAGAAAGGGTACACAAGTGTTACTGTATTTGTAATGTGTAGAAAGTAGATTCATATTTTTCAGTCTGCTTATGTGGTCGCTGAGTTTTAGCATCGTATATTAGATTGCAACTATGCCCTTGTTGATCAGCTCACTTTGCTAACCATGAAAAATCTTGATGCAGCATCATCCCTCTTATCTCCTTGCTTCCGCTGACAGGACTGGAAGCTGATCTGCAGCTATTTACCTTGCCTTTGATGCCTCTATGTCTGTTGGACAAAGTTTACGTTTGCTCGAGCTTTCTGCAAGTAGCCATGTTGATAATCTCGTAGCTGAAACTACGTTTAGCTGGTAGTTGTTTTGCTTTCTGATTAGGGGATGTTTAGTATGAGGAATCATATTAGAATGGAAAAGACCAATCTATTTATCTTAGCACCTGCGGTTTACGCTTTTCATTTTGACATAGTTTAACAAACAAAGCAACATCTATCTAGCAATAAAGATCAATTCCATATTTCATCTGATTGTCCATTTTTTAGCCCACAAATTTGAACATGGATGAGCATCCAAGCTTTCATCAGGTTGGAACAACAAATATGGGAGCAACAAAACAAAGCCTCATGATCTATCAACCTAGACATTGATTGTGTAACACGAATTGAACACCCAATTTGTTACATTTAACAACTAGTCAAGCAACAAGTAGTAACACATTATACATTTTTTATAGTTTAGTTACATTGATTGTAACAAGAATTTGAACACCCAATTTGTTAACATTTAACTACTAGTCAAGCAACAAATAGTCTCCAATATTATTATAGTTATGAGTTTAAAGTTTAATAGCATTGATATGTTTTTTTTCTTTATCTTATAAATCCGTTAAAAAACCTAGCCATACTTGGATTGAACATAAGAGCATGGGTGTCATGGCGTTTGAGCCACACCATTCTTACGTGGAATACCAAATGGCGTCGCCATGTAGGTGTTATCGCACCGCCCCCTACTAATGCCATTTCTCAAGTGAGTAAACTGGCGCAATGCAATTTCAAGAAAAGTCAAAAAAAAAAAAAAAATAAATAAATAAATAAATAAATACTAGATTTGAACCCAATGCCTAGAAACAGGTAATTTTCAAAATAATAATAATAATGATAATAATAATAATAACTATATTTTAGTAGGGTTTGTTTTGTTATTCTAGAGGAGTGGGCCCAGCTTAGTTTGCGCTCCCACTAATTTCTTGTAATTCCCTGATTTTCTAATGAAGTGATGTTTCTATTAAAAATAAATAAATAAATAAATAAAAAATAATAATAATAATAATAATAATAATAATAATAATAATAATAATAATAATAATAATAATAATAATAATAATAATAATAATAATAATAATAATAGTACTAGTGGGAGCCCAACTAGTGTCTCAACTTCTCAAATTTCTTGTAAATACTTTTGTTGTTATAATGAAGTGACGTTTGATAAAAAAAAATAAAAAATAAAAAAGGAAAAAAAAAACAATAAATAACCATTTTTAGACACTATATAAACCTTTTTATACAACTACAACTTATAATGCCCGCGCGAAGTTTTTTTTTAATTTTCTAATAATTTTTATTAAAAATGAAATAGCTTAATTTTTGTTTTTTGCTTTAATTATGATTCTTAATTTTGATTTATAATTATATTTGATGCACGTGATAAAAGTTCATATATATTACTTTCATAGACATGGGTCATCTTTATGTACAAATTTTAACTACCGCATGTTAAAATCATTTAACTATTTTTAAATTAAAATCCTAATTCACATTTAAATTACAATTATATCGTTCGATAGTTCATCTTACCGAAACATATCATCCAATTAATATGATGAAGAACTTTTTAAATTTTGAGTTATCAATAAATTCAATCTCATCTTCTCTTTGGATGCAAAGAATGCTAATAATCAATCTTTTCACTGCCAAAGTTTTTGATAATCGATGTCAACTGGTTGAGACACTTTGTACGTAGGTTTTACCACTTCTGGTTCTTTTAGTCGATTAGTATAAGCCTTAGGCATGTTATGTGTTTAGGCCCATATTGCAAGCTCAAAATCAACTGACGTCTACCACTTGTGTTTCATGCGAGTGCAAAATCACATATTTACAGGTCACAAAAGTCATTAATGAATAAATTTCCATAACTTGAGTACTTTGTATTTGGCCATTGCTACGCAGGACTGCCCACACGTTGCTGCGAAGTTTGGTCCGTTGAACACCGTACATCGATGTGCAAGTAACGGAAATCAGAGCTACATCAGAGCAGCTGCAAAGCATGGCGAGTGCAGTCATAGGCAAAGCAACCGTTGATGTAGGAATCATGAGTGGGTGTTGTTGTGGATTTTAAAAGTATCGTATTGACTTCAGTGATACTAAGTCTTGTATCTGTGCGTATTTAAATTTTGGCTTTCAGTATATTCACATTGCAGCGGAGCTTCTGAACCAATGAGCATTAGTCCAATGGTTGGAGCACTTGTGCTTGAGTCAATCGACCTAGGTTCAAGTCCCATCATTGGCATTTGCTTCATATAGGTACCCACCTCCACAAAACCTACTAGTCAAGCAACAAATAGTCTCCAATATTATTATAGTTATGAGTTTAGAGTTGATGACGTATAGTCTAGATTCGGGTCACGAACCCGACTAAAGTCCAATACTAACGAGCCCAGCACGGACTGGGCTAAACCGATCGGTGTTTGGGCTCACGAAGGCCCAAACCCAAAGCTATTTACGGAATAGATATCGGATATCTCCTATGTTTGGAGATAATTATTGCCTAACCGACTTAGGCGGATACTGAAGGTTGAGGAACACTAACCAACAAGGATTCCGATGCGTATATAAAGGAATCCCATCCTCATTAAAGGTACGATCTACAAAACCCTAACTCTCCTTTAACCCTAAATCGATTACTTACTCACGCGGAGGATAATCGTGGAGACAATCCCACGATAAGCCTAACGGTGTTTTCGTCTCTTAGTACGCAGGTCTCAAGCAAAGAATATCTAATTGGTACGAGAGCCGGAGCCCCAAACAAGGAACGCCCAACTTTTGTATCAACAAGTGGCGCCATCCGTGGGACTATTCACTAAGAACCAAGAACTAGAATGACGACGAAGCATGGAAATCAGCGATCGCAAACAGACCTCACGGGAAAAAAGACGCACATCGGATCAACTCCTAAGTAGACTTCTGGGACAACCAGTGCTGCTAAAAATCAGGGATCTGGCCAAGACTCGGTCTTCCCTCTGGTGAAACCGCGCTCGGGGACAACCCAGGCCACCACAACCACCACAGTGCCAGAGATCCACTGCGCACTCCTTTTACTCCACTCCAATCGTTGCTAGAAGCTAACTTCACAAAAGCACCTGATGCACCCGATAAGAATAAGGGCATATTGGTGGAAACAGATACCCCTGTTCTAGAGGGGTCGGGCCGGAATTAGAGCCAAGTAGTTTTGTCTCTCAAAACTACGAAGCCTTAGCTACTCTCATGCAAGAGGAAGCAAAGAAAAGGTCAGGTCGGAGTCTGCATGCTCGACTCGACTTTGGCCCGGAGTTTGAGACATCCCCACCGCGTCGTCAGAAGGAGAAGCGCGGGAGGAATAGTCGCCGACCCCCAGTGTTCAACAGAATTGGAAGGAGGGTTGAGGAAGATGATACATCTAACTCACAGCATCTGGAAGAAAGTGAGGAGGATGAACATCGCACCAATGTCCACGCCAGACTTGATAGTCGCAGAGTCCAGGACAGACTTGGGCGACGATATTCCCCAAGTGAAAGTCCTTCAAGCACAAATTTTGAGGACAGTCGGCGCAAGCGCCGAAGGAGGGAAGATTCCTCCTCTGATAATTCCTCGGACAACGAGGATAGCTAGACTGGACATTGGAAGTCCAGAAGGAAATACCGTGACCAAGAGGAGGAAGACATGTCTCTCCCGTGGCGCCGTCAGAAGGTGGATGCGTTCACTAGACGCATCAGTGATTTCTCAGAGAACAAGAAGAGGCGCATGCCTGCTAATGTCAAAACCTATGACGGAACAGGTGATCCTGACGATCACCTAAAAATTTTCGAATCAGCCGCAACTATTGAGAACTGGCCACAAGCAGTGTGGTGCCACATGTTTAATTCCACACTAGTGGGAAGCGCGCGAAACTGGTTCAACAAGCTTCCACGCAGAAGCATCAATGGTTTTGAAGAATTAAGAAAGGCGTTCCGCCTAAATTTTACTCAACGGAAAAAGTGTGCAAAGAACCCCATTGAACTCGCAAGGGTCAAACATCGCCAAGGGGAATCCACAAGCGCTTTTATGGAGCGCTTCAAGGACGAATGCATGCAAGTTAAAGCATATCCCGAGGTACTCAAAATTTCGTGGTTTATGAATGGGATCAAGAACCTGTAACTTATCAAAAGATTGAATGACAAGATTCCCAATCCTTTGATGAAGTCATGAACGCACACGGTCCTTCGTCCAAGGAGAGGCTGCTGCGCCGGATAGCAAGAATTATCGCAGGAACAACCTGGGAGACAATCCACTGACCGGAATAGTAACCGTAACAGGAATTATCGCAGCCAAGGGAGTGGGCGCGACAATGACAAGTACACTCCGCTGACAAAAATGCCAAAGGAAATACTCGCAACAGAAGGCGCAAACTTTCCAACACCGCCACAAATGCGCACCCCCGAGGATCGGCGAGTGGGGAGTGGATACTGTGACTATCATGCACAGAAAGGCCACACCACCAATGAGTGCGTCCAGCTATGCCAACTCATCGACAAACTAGTCAAGGAGGGTAGACTGGACCATTTGGTCAAGAACATCAAGGAAGGGAAGGATAGACAGAAGAACGGGAACAAGAAGGAGGTACCCAAATATAAGGCCGACACCATCTACATGATACAATCATGGCAGCGGGTTACTAGGCAGAAGGTCAGCCAAGAGTTTTCCCGTGGAAGTGCAATCTCTTTTCCCACCTTAACTGTGGACAACGCAGTAGTAGAGCCACTTACCATTGAGATTAGTGCGGGGGTTCACGACATCCACCGCATGTACATCGACGGTGGAGCATCTGCGGACATTATGTATGAGATCTTTTGCTTCGATCATTGCGGCTGAAATACGCAAATACCTAAGCCCACCAAGACGGCTACCGACCGGTTTCTTGGAGAAAAGATATGGCCTATGGGGCAAATACGTCTACTAGTCAGCGTAGGCAATGAAGAACACTCTGCAACGGCCTGGATGGACTTCATGTTGATTAGATCTCCTTCGCCATACAATGGCATTATAGGAAGACCATGGATATCAGCTATGCGCGCAGTGCCGTCTACAGCGCACGTGATGCTTAAGTTCCCAGTTGAAGGTGGTATTGTTACTCTTTACAATGCCACTATACCACATGGAGAATGTAACATGGTTATATGCGAAACGGCACCTATCCCAGAACAGCGCGCAACCAAGATCCCAAATCTGAAGGTTGCAATTCACCCTGACTACCCGAACATGAAATATCCATTGGCGGGTCACCGCTCGGACAACAGCAGCAAGCATGTGTGTACACTCTGCAAAGAACACGGACTTTTTGCATGGGAGCCAAAGCACATGACTGGGTACCACGCTCAATCACGTGAACATAAGCTAAAAATCGACAAGGATACTCACCAATACACGGAAGAAGCGCCAAGCTCCAGCGCAGCAAGAAATTTCCGCAGTACACAAACTTGTGGACGCAGGAATCATGCGAGAAGTCTACTACCATGACTGGCTCTCTAATCCAGTAATGGTCAAGAAAAGCGACGGTAGCTAGCGGATGTGTGTAGACTTCACAGACCTCAACAAAGCATGTCCACAAGACTGCTACCCACTGCCAGAGATAGACTGGAAAATAGAGTCTTTGTGCGGATTTCCATTAAAGTGCTTCCTAGATGCATACAAAGGATATCATCAGATTTAGATGGCTAAAGAGGACGAGGAAAAAACGGCCTTTCACACAAGCCAAGACGTATACTGTTACACAAAAATGCCCTTTGGCTTGAAGAATGCAGGCGCCACCTATCAACGGTTAGTCGATAATGCATTCAAAAAACAGGTAGGCCGCAACCTAGAGGTCTATGTGGATGATCTAGTCATAAAGAGCCATACTAAAGATGAGTTAGTGCGTGATATTGCGGAAACATTCAAAACTCTACGAGAGATCAACATGAAGCTAAATCCCAAAAAATGTACCTTCGGCGCTACTCAAGGCATGTTCCTTGGATACCTGATAGAACCTGATGGTATAAAACCGTTTCCGGAAAAGACTATATTTGTCATTGAACTTCCTTCACCGCCAAGACGTTGAAGAAGTCCAATTTCTCAATGGGAAGTCGGTCAAACAGATTCCTATCCAAATCAAGATAAATCATTACCTTTTCAAACACTCAAGAAGTGTATAAAAAGGCGATTCCGGTGGACTACGGAGGCGTAAGAGGCCTTCACACAGCTTAAACAACACACAGCAACGCCCCCACACTCGCCGCACCCGACTGTGGAAGAGTTGATTATGTATTTATCCGAACGGATGGAGCAAAGCAGCGTGAGTTACTAACGGATAGGGATTCAGACCAACCCCGCCTATTTTGTAAGCAAGCGCCAAGAAGACGGAGATGAACTATAGCGCCATGGAAAAATTAGTTTTGGCATTGGTGTTTCTCGCTAAACGGCCACGTAGGGTACTTCCAAGCGCACCCAATAGCGAGAATCACGCATCAACCGATCAAGCAAATCATCTCCAAGCCCGATGCATCGTGGACGATCGCAAAATGGAGTGTGTTGCCCGGTGAGCACAACATCACTTCTGCACTACGACTTTGCGATAAAGGGGCAGATACTCGCAGATTTCATCATTGAAAAACCAGATACTGAGGATGCACCTGCACCAAGTATGAAGGAACTACCAGATCCATGGATCTTGTTCACAGACGGATCCTCATGCGTGGATGGGTCCGGAGCAGGCCTCATCCTTACAAACCTAGAAGGAATGGAATTCACTTACGCACTGCGTTTCGAATTCACAGCAACAAATAATGAGGCGGAGTATGAAGCCCTAATAGTTGGACTGCGCATCGCATCTCAAATGGGTGTACGCAACCTGGAAGCGAATGTAGATTCCAGACTGGTGGCCAACCACGTGTTGGGTGAGTACATGGCCAAGGAGGAAAACATGATTCAGTACCTCGACAAAACCAAGGCATTAATTCAAAGCTTTGACAGGTTTACCATCAAACGAGTTCCGAGAGGGAAAACCACAAGGCGGACGACAAGCAAAATCGCATCCACGAGCTTTTATGACCTATCCAAACAGTGTTGGTGGAAACATTAAAAACAAATCCATCTCGAAATGGAAGTATCCACGGTAATAGAGGAAGACGGACCTACGTGGATGACACCGATAGTAGAGTTCATAAGCAAGGAGTATTACCCCAAGAGCGAAGGAAGCCGGCGATACGGTACACGCAGCAAAGGTTCGAACCGGATAACATACTATATCGACGCCTTTCCCGCAACCATGGCTCCGTGTTGGTCCCCAAGCAAACTATGTAATCGCGAAAATCCATGAGGGTTCATGCGATGCATTCAGGACCACGGTCTGTGGTGGCGCGCGCTTTACGGTCAGGATATTATTGGCCCACCATGCACCGCGATGCGCGGGATTTGATAAGGAAGTGCAGCGACTGCGAGGTTCACAGACCCATTCCCCGCCAACCACAACAGGAGCTAACACCAATTACGGCACCATGGCCATTCCACAAGTGGGGCATTGACATTGCAGGTCCTTTTCCTGTTGCAGCGGGAGGCTTAAAATTCCTCATAGTCGCCATAGACTACTTCACCAAGTGGATCAAGCAAAGCAGTGGTGACAATCACCGCAACCGGTGAAGCGCCGTCGGGAAAACATTGTATGCCGCTCGGTCTACCCGGGAGATCATCTCGACAACGGAAACAATTGCGACAACCCTTTCAAGGATCTGTGCGAAGCTAAACATCACACAAAGACTTCAGCACAAGAAACACCCACAAACCAACGGCTTAGTTGAACGTCGAATCGAAGCTCGGCGAAGGAATTAAGGCACGCTGACAAGCACAAAGGAAGATGGGTGGAAGAACTATCGATGTTCTATGGGCGCACCGCACTTCAATAAAACCAACACAGGGACACCCCCTTCTCTAGTCTATGGGACCGAAGTCATCATACCACCAAATCGAATGCCAACTATTCGTGCTCAACAAATCAATGTGGCAACCAATGATGACGAGACGATCGACTTAGACCGCTTTAGAGGAAAGGCGCGCGCAGCCTATCCGGGAGGCAAAATCAAAGTCAAGGATGAAGGGATACTATGACGCTAAAGTGTGCGCTTCATCTGTACTGGTGACTTCGCTATCGCGCCAATGATGCGAGCCCATGAAGACACAGGTAAGCTTGGAACAAAGTGGGAAGGATCCTATGAGGTTACCGAGGCATTCGGAACATGCGCATACAAGCTAGGAGGCGTAGATGGTCGTGAACTACCACGCACATGGAACATCTGCAACCTTAAGAGGTGCTACCTATAGGAATGGCTACGGCCCAGCGCACAGACGCCCCTGCACTTTATGAGAGTGCCCAATAAATATCTGCGTATTTGTTTATCTTTTTTTTAGCATAATGTCTTATTTATTTCTTATAAAACTCTTGCAAGTATTAATAAAACGTCGCGGTTTCTAGCTAACTCCGTGACACATTTTAATTTGTTATTTCCATATACTGTATGTCTTAACATCTTTTATTTCTTACCTACATGGCGTGCATGCACTAAAATAAACCCACGATGGTAAAAGGATAAGTTAACCTACCAAACAACTTGTTGAGTAAGAGGTTTGCAAACCCATCAACATTGGATCACGTATCCTTGTTAAACACCTTGTTCTCAAGACGTTGGAATAAGTTTTGTGCACATCTCACGATAGGTGCGCAACACGCATATGGTGCACATTTAACAACTTGGGAACCAAGACACTTGATTCCTTAATGTGATATTTACAGCACGCTGCATATCATAACATACACGACTATGATAAAAAAGTACTTAGAAATTATTTCTTAAGTCTACTATGATATTCATACATGACTATGGATTTCTTATACTATTCGCATATGTATACAACTTTGATCCTTAGATAACACGTCTTTCACGCAAAGATAAACAGATCAGTGCACATTTTTCAAGTTACAATCATATTACAATGCAAAAGGAAATTTTTATTGATAACCACAAGTTATTACAAAAGATGTTTACTTTACAAAGTACTACCTACCAACTACTACAACGCTCAAGAGATGAAGTCCCCACGCGGTTTGCAGCATTCCCAATCTCATCCAGCTTCTTTAACAAGTCCGCGTCTCGACGAGCTACAGTGGCAACACTCACTGGCACCCCGTCAGACCGAGGGAGGTGAGCTGCGCCAACACCACACAAAACAACCTTGCCCTTGATGCCTTCCTTCTTGGCAAGCCTAGTAGCATGCGCTTCCAAGACTTGCTTCAGAGGTACTTCCTTCTCCAAAGCGAAGGGATTCAGCATATCCTTAGGACGAACAAAAACAGGCACCTGTAGCTGTGACACATCGGGTTTCAAGAAATAATCTGTCTGCGCTTCCGCACCCTCAGTACGATGGCGTGCTAGGGTCAACCCTTCCATAATAACATTTATGGGATAGTCCTGGTCACGCTCCATCTCAGCAATCATGGGAAGATCTAAGGATTGCATCCCATCCATGGCAAAGAACAGTTTGTCATAGGATCATGATCATAACCAGCGCTTTTCAACGAGATACCTTCAAAGGTCGACTTTGTGTAGCGCCACACCCTCCTCGACTTCCTCTCGCCAACGCACATTGGACTACCCCACCAAACGCGTCCACCACTTGGACTCAAGAGTGCTCAGAGGCAAGCAGCGCGAGCCATGGGCGATGAGCCACCGCTCAAGGACATAGTACATGAGATGAGGATATAATTCCTCATCATATTCCAAACTGAGCTTCTGCAGCTTCATCTCCTGCGCCTCCAAAGCACTACCCACGGTAGCCCCAAAGTCTTCCAGCTGCAAGACCAGGTTTTCCTTACCCTTCTCCAGATATTTCAGCACCCAGCCACACGAAGACTTATACCCCGAAGCCTCTGCACGCTCTCAGTTTATTTGGCAAATCAGCGCCATCTTCTCTTCAGCGAGATTTTGGGCATACGAATCCATGCTCTCTGCTTCACCCCTAGCACTAGCCAATTGCGCCTCCAAAAACGCAATTCGTTGGTCTTTTTGAGCACCCTGGCTAGTCTCTCCAGAGTACTTCGCCTTTAACTGCGAAGCAAGTAACACCAGATCCTTGACCAGCTGCCCCATGGGCGCATCCCTAGATGCCACGGGCTCAGCGCTTTGGCTCTCAGACTCAGCGCCATGACTCTTCAGCCCAGATGATTCAGCACGATTTGGACTAGCCTGGGGGGGCGACTCTACAGCGTGCTCAAACCTGCATGCACGGATGGTGAATTATCGCTTTCATACACAGCTGTTCTTTGTAAAAAATAAAAAAAATGGACGACATTACTTATCAAATGGAGATATTCGCAGAGGGGTGAGATGACGCAACATCACTGGAAGATGATTCCACGATAAGGATCACAGGGCGCTTTTTTCTCGACGAGCTGGCACCATCTTCTCCGAGTGACCTTTTGCGTTTCAGCCCGGATTCTTCCTCCTCTCCCTCCTCTTCTTCCATAGCCTGCGCCACCGCTATGGGTGGTGGCTGCGCTACTGGAGAAGGCGCTCTGGGGCTCGGCACGCTTTGTAGCGGCGTCGCCTCCACTGCGACCGAGGAGCTGGTCCCTGTCTCCCCTATATTCATCTCTAGGGTACGCCCTGCAGTAGCCTCTAGTATGGGCTCTTCTCCATCTTTCAATGGTCGTGTCCCTACGTTGACCTCAATCGGCTTCGCTAGCTGCACAACGGTGAACAAATCCATCTCTGCGCAACAGAAGACAACAAGTACACGGTTACATAATGTGCAAAAAGGAAAATAAGACTCTTAAATTAATTAAACAAGGAGAGGCGGAGGAACGAGCACCCACCCTGGCCATTCGCGCCTAAGAAGATTGGCATCTCATCCGGCATACCAAAATAATTACGGCTAATGCCCATATGCACCAAAAATTCCTCAGGATAGTAACTAATGGGGATGCGGTTGTCATTTATTAGTTCCGCATCCTCCGCGATATATGATCCAGGCTGGGGGCGCTCATCCCTCGGCAAGGTCCCCTGGGTATAAAATTCAAAATGCGGTGGGAAGCACACGTCGTCTACCCAAAATAAAGTCTCCTCCGGCTCACAGGCGCATCCGGTTTTCCGTATAACCTTCGGTAGCGCCGTGCGTTCGAAAAAAGACCCACCCGTGCGACCACGTTGTGTGGTAAAATGCACGGAATAAGTTGATAGTCGAGTTAATCGCCAGTAATCGGCAATTAACCTCGAAATTGGTAATCTTCGCTGCACCAATGCAGTGCAGCTGGGATAGGTGCAGTTGATAATAATTCAATACGTCGTACAGAAATTGGGATATGGGTACACGTTGATTCGCGAATTCGAAAAAACGCGTGTATACCCCCACCTTCCCTTCGGGGAAATTTGCAATCGATGCTCGCGCATTTGGAACAACCGGATGCACGTCAAGTGGTATGAAATAATCAGAGGTGAACTCTAGAAGTTCTCCCTCTGTTATGTCGGAGGTGAAATCAGGAAGCTGTTTGACCATGGTACTCTTTTTCTATTTCAGTGCGCACGCGCGGTTACCTTGGGAATAGGCGGTTTTCTGTTTTGCAAATGCACGGTTTCTTAACAATGGTGGATTGAATTTTCAAACTGTGAGAAACATAGTAAAATGGGGCAGCCGCTTATATAGTTTTACTCATTCACATGATGAGCGACACGTGGATCCCACTATCACTAACTGTGTGGCTATGATCAACTGATGTAACGCTGCTGCAGTTACTTTCCCCCGAATAACGAGGCATCCATTTTAAAATCCTATGTCTCGATACAACGTTTCAGTGGATATCTTTTTGGCTTCTTCACTACGTTTCGCAATTTTTCATTGGATGCAGTTATTAGTCTAGCATCCGCAGTTAGTCACTGCGCATACTAGACTGGGGGGACATGATGACGTATAGTCTAGATTCGGGTCACGAACCCGACTAAAGTCCAATACTAACGAGCCCAGCACGGACTGGGCTAAACCGATCGGTGTTTGGGCTCACGAAGGCCCAAACCCAAAGCTATTTACGGAATAGATATCGGATATCTCCTATGTTTGGAGATAATTATTGCCCAACCGACTTAGGCGGGATACGCCGAATGTTGAGGAACACGGAACCAACAAGGATTCCGTGCGTATATAAAGGGAATCCCATCCCTCGTTAAAGGTACGATCTACAAAACCCTAACTCTTCTTTAACCCTAAATCGATTACTTACTCTCACGCCGTAGGATAATCGTGGGAGACAATCCCACGATATGCCTAACGGTGTTTTCTGTCTCTTAGTACGCAGGTCTCAAGCAGCAATATCTAATTGGTACGAGAGCCGGAGCCCCAAACAAGGAACGCCCAAATTTTGTATCAACAAGTGGCGCCATCCGTGGGACCATTCACTAAGAACCAAGAACTAGAATGACGAAGCATGGAAATCGTGATCGTAAAATGTACCTCACGGGAAAAAAGGACAATGATCAACTCCCAAGCGCATCCACGACAACCAAGTCTTTGCTAAAAATTATTATTATTATTATTATTATTATTATTATTATTATTATTATTATTATTATTATTATTATTATTATTATTATTATTATTATTATTATTATTATTATTATTATTATTATTATTATTATTATTTTCCAAAGATAAAATATATTAAAAAATGAAAAGGTTATGTACAAGGAATAGCATAAGAGAATGAGACCCAAGGACAACCCCAAGCGGACCATTTCTTGCCTAGGAAAAAAAAAGGAACAACCAGAAATGGACAAACCCAAATCTGATCCAAGAAAGCAGCAATACAAATGCTAATAATAACCAACACTTGGAAATAACAACTAAAGTAACCCCAAAAAACATAAGCCAAAGCAGACCAACAAGCTTGAAATAAGTCTCCATCATACTCTGACTCTATGGTAAAATGCAAAGGGACCAACCAGTGCACCACCAAACATCACCATATGATGAAAACTCATAAAAGCAACACTGCTAAGACTAATGAAAAAGGAGCTACCATACATGACACATAAACAGTTGCTGCAAATATCCTTCAAATAAACCATCATCAGCAGCATCATTCCAAATAACTTCTAACTTCTGATAGCAGCCAAGAAGTAGGATGAATCATCATAGTAATCAATCACCCAAGTACCTTGTGTGGAAAACTAGAAGGGGGGAGGGTTGAATAGTTTTACCAATTAAAACTTTCTTTTAATTATTTAGATCGACTTATGTCAATATATTTGGTTGTTTATGATGGACTTTGATAGATAGATATATAAACGTGTAATGAAAGATAAAGAGTAAGAAGCACATCACCACGACACAAGTATTTATAGTGGTTCAGCTACAAGGACACCTTCCTTGCCCTACTCCATTCCCGAGTCACCTACTCGAGAGTTCGTAGAACACTACACCAATCTCCTTATGGCGAGAAGCCTTCACAACGTCGCTACACCTTTTTCCGTACAAAGCTAAATACCGAGTTCTTTCACACCAAGCGAACCACACCCAACACAACGTCGCCTACCCTTTATACGGTGCTAGGCTAACCACGAAGTTCTTTCACCCAAGGAGAACTAATCCTATCACAACGTCGCCTACCCTTTATTAGGTACTAGGCTAAACACCTAGTTCCATTACTATGGAGGAACTACTACCCATCACAACACAACACCTAATCTCAAGGAGATCCACGCTTGTTACAACACCATCAAGGATATCACCATCCTTGAAATAAACAAATACTTATATGTATAACGATGCACCTCATCGATTATAATGACCCAGGCATTCTTCCCAAAGGCCACTTGATTTGATTCTTAGGCATCCTTCACTAATGCCTTTGACAACGCTTAGCACCTTTCACTAATGCCTTCGTCTTGACACCTTTAGCATTCTTCACTAATGCTTTTGACACGGACGTTAAGCATCTTTCACTAATGCTTTCGTCTTGACTCTTTCGGCATCCTTCACTAATGCCTTCAACATCTATGTAAGAAGAAAGAACTATCAACAAGAGAACCTCGCTTGTCTTGATGATGATGGCATGGAAACTCATGGACTTGAGCTTGCTCGACTTCAAAGTGGTGATCTCGCCTTTAAGAGGAACCTTGAAGATCACACAAAACAAAAGACAAACTACATTGAAAGATCCCTTAGGATCGGTGGTTAGAGAGGTACAATACTTGGAGAAAGTATGTGTGAAAGTGGTAAGTTGAAATGAAAAGATGGCTCACTATTTATAGAGAAAAAATTACTACTATTACACAGATCCCACGGATCCCTCCCTTGAGGGATCCGTCCAGTGTATTACTGGGGATCCGTGGGACGCTCCCTTTTACCCATGGGTTTTGGGTCATGGGTTATGGGTACCAAGTAGATTCAATGTATCTACAAGATGCAATGCATCTAGTCCATGGTTTTTAGTGCTCACCAAGGTACAATGTATCTAGACATTGGGTATGGGTTATGGACTTTGGGTTTTACCCAACTACATTCAATGTATTTGGTCAAGGGGTCAAACACTTAAGTTTCTACCCATTTACATTACCCAATATACTACATACTAGTTACGTGTATATTTACTCAAATATGTAAACACTAGTTGTTGTACATATGTAATACTAAATCATAAAATCACTTATACTTGTTTTAGTGTTTTATGTGAAAACGTAAGTGTTTTAGAAAACTATTGGCTCAAACCATTTACGTATTTTATTTCTTTCGTTAAAATGATTTTACGTTTGTTATCGATAAAACATTAGAAGATCGTAAAATATAAATAAACGTTTTTATGGCTTATTTGTATTAAAAATCTCCCCCTTTTATTTGATGACAAAACATAAAATTATTTTAAGGAAAAGCTAAAATTCGTAAACGTTTGAATTTGTAGTTTTTACTTTCTTCTCCCCCTTTTTGTCGAAACAAAAAGAGCTTCGGAAACTAAAACATTGTTTTAAGAAAAACATGTGAAGAAAAAAAATATTAGAGAGCAAATAACGGGAAAGGATCTCGTCTTAACTCTCCCTTGACGAGTCCATCCATATATGAGGGCGTCAAGAAAGAAAATACTAAGCTAGTTCATTTGCAACGAAGTTTTCAAAAGATTTCGTCTATGTGATGAATATGCTCCCCCTTGATGATTGCAACTTTGCAAAGGGATGTTATGAAATGTAATCCTTATATTGCAAGTAATTTTGCAATGTATTGCTTTGACACAAAGCTCCCCCTAGCTTTAGGGTGTCAAAGTCTTCACGTGTATTTTGAAAATCTACAAAACAAATGTTAGAAAAACAAGTATATAGAGCATAATTTCCTGCAAATAAGACTCGAGTTAGTAGTAAACAAGTCTTCTCGTTGCACGGATCCCACGTTCCCTCATTGAAGGATTCGCCTAAGCAAAGCGAGGGATCCGTCTGCACGTGAACTTAGAACGACTATGGTGATGCAAAATGTGGTGTCAAGCATCAAAATAAGTTAAGTATAAGATCATCCAATCATATACTTAGGAAAACATGGCACATAACATGTAATTTCATTCAATAAAACATATGAGATAATCAACAAATCTCTAAAACTAAGAGAATGATTTAGCCATACATTTTCTACTAATAAGTTACTAAATCCTAGAATGCAACAAAGTGCTCGAGTCTAAGGATGAGTAGACTTGTTGATTTGGTCCAATCTTTCAAGAAGATGATTAAACATGAAATGTAACTCATTTCTTATTTCTCGAACAAGTCCTTGGGTGATTAGACAATTTGGGCAATTATTTTCTTGATTGGGAACCAGAGGAAAATGGATGTTTTGAGGAGGCTCTACAAATGATTTTGGGGTTTCATTTTGAGGTGTGGGATGAGGTTCTACTAAAGGTGAGGGTGGTGGTAGTAATGAAATGGATTGAGATGGAAGGTTAGGCTGAGATTCTATAAACGAAAGAGGGATTGGTGGAGGAGAAATCCTAGCATTTGTGGATTTAACCGGAGATGATTTGGTTGAGGAAATTTCATGTACAACACGAGCAATTTTCTTGGGTGGTCCTTTTGTGGATGAGTTACTACTAGGAGCTTTCCTCATGATGAGATGATTCAAAGAGGTTTGTTATGGTTTCGATGTGCTGAAAATGAGGATGAAGATGATGACTTTAGGAGTCCTAACAATGTGGTTTATAAATCAAAGGATTTGGCAAGTGCATTCAAGACTTAAGCCACTAAGATTCCTTGGAATGTGATGATTAGCATGCACAAGAATCAACTTCAGAGTTGTATTGATCTAGGAGCTTAATTAAGATGAGGTGGAGTGTTCAAGTTAGCAAGATGAGCTTGAAATGATTGTTTTAGCTAGATTTGACATGAGTCTGTCACACGGTTCCCTCCAATGAGGGATCCGTCTAGGCTAATCCTAGGGATCCGGCTCTCAACAGCTATGAAAGGGTAAAAATGATGTTTCTAAGGTCTAAAGCCTATACTATCTTGAGTGTTTTAGTCCTCCTAAGTATCTTAAATGAAAGGATACTTAAATGTTCAAGGGCAATGAGTGATGTAGCTAATGATTGCCTTTTATGGAAGAAATTGGAACTTTTGTGAGTACCAATGAATGAACAAAGATGACACTAAAATCTTGAGAGTGTCAAATGGAGCTAAATGGTCCTAGAGACCAGATAGTAACTTAAGATTCTATTTTGGAAGATATCTTAGAGGTTATGGAAGAACTAGAATTTTACCCATTTTGAGGTAAAGATGACTAAAACCAATTTGCTAAAATTGAAAGATTCTTAAACCTCGATGTATTGATATTTGAGAGATGATGTGTGAGTATAAGAGCGGAAGAATGAGTTTTGATAAATCGATAAATCGAAAAGCACTTTGAGTGTGATCCTTAATGAGCTATGAGTGAGTGTGAAGCTTACTAAGCTTGAGAAGGACTTAAGAGATCCTAAGGTATTAAGTTCAGCTAGTGTGAAGTAGTCTAGGAACATGGTTTGAAGTGGAAAGGATTGAAACTCCACTTCTATTTGCCCGGATCCCACGGATCCTTCACTTGAGGGATCCAACTAGTTACAAACTAAGGATCCGGCATCTGGGATAGTTTTACTTAACAGCGAGCATTTTTTTCTAAGTATCGAAATTAGAAACTAATGATCTCTACAGTAAGCATACATGTATACAAGTAAAACATACTAAGTAGCATGTAGAAATAGCACATAAGCAATTAAATGAGATCTAGCTCACAAGTAACACAGAGGTTTATCAAACTTAACAAGCGCTATTCAAGAAGCTCAAAATAGATTTACGATCTAGATTAGTAAATCGCTTGTATTAACAATGGCGTGCAGAGTAGATGATGGTGTTCAAGACAATAGGGTTGTTTTGTGTGAAGCAATGAACTATGTATAGTCATTACGGATGGTGATTAGCATACAATGAACTTCGTCCATGAAGTCATGTAGCTCTTCTCGATCAAAGCAAGATAATCGCTGATGAGGCAAGTGGTTGTGATTAACTAAAATAAAAATCAATTTTACAACTTGGTTGATTAGTAATCCTAAGACAACGCAGTATTTCCATTGTAAACTTACTTTAGGAAAACATGGAGTATAGATTTCAAGTGAGAGAATGAATATGAGACTATTACTAGCGGTGCTCAATTACGGCTAAACACGACCATTTTATGGGTGATTCCACATACCCAACTTATCAAGGAAGCAATTCAACCATTAGGTCAAATTGAGTTTCTAGTGCAATAAGTTCTTGAGTATTCATTCTCAAGCTAGGAAAATTTATATTCCTACAATGGCCTATCGAAGGGTAAGAATGATGATACTTTGCTTCATTTAATTAATGTTATACTTGAAACAACTAAGGTGACGAAGGTGTCATGTTAAAACAAATTAAAAGTTGTCCATATGGTGAACAAAAAAAATGGTTGGATGAGCTAGTTCAACATATGTTGTTGGAAAGCTTGAGTTTGGACTTTCGGATATGAACAATTATATTTGCGTTGCAAAATAATTTACTTGAGTATATCGGATGAAATAATCAAGTTGTCAATCCTACTATGAAGCTTGGAAAGTGATCATGAAAATTAAAACGGGAGAGTATATCATCAACATAAGCGTAGGTTATGATCCGATGTACATTCTTGTTGTTTTTAGAAAACGACACAAGAAAAATATGAAATCAAGAAATCATATAAGCACATAAAACATTTATGTTGCACACATGACAAACTCAACAAGAAGCCATTTAGTATATTACATGTTTTAAACATTTTTCAATTTATATGACTTATCTAAGTATTTAAACTAACATTTTTGACACACCTAGATGTTATTCCTAACACTCCTTCAAATAGTACATTGATTAGTAAAGTATTACTAAATCGACAAGCAAGAGAATGAATAGCAAGGTAAGGAAACCACATATGTTATTCAATCAAACAAGCACAAAAGCTATTTGAGATAATCAAATAATCAAGTAATGCAAGGAAAACAATTTATCATTTAGCATAGCATACGAAAGTTCTTTTCATCGCTTTGTGTTAAATATGAACATGTATACCAAGCTTGATTAGGTTATTTTATAAATATGATCAAAACCTTAATTTCAAAAGAGGACACATTGTTATCCAAAGATGAAAACATCCGTCTCCAATTAGATCAAAAGTTTATGCAAAAGTTATGACCAAAAAATGACTTTCTCTTATAAATCAATGATTCTGTAAATTTTTTTTTTGAATCAGTTTATGAAATCATTTTAAAATGAAAGTAGACTCAAATACCTTTAAAACGATAGGTGGAGCGACTTCTAACGACTTACGGTTAATTAGTTATGAATTTTGAAATTGAGAAAAAGCATCTTACATGCCACGGATCCCACGGATCCTTGCTTGAGGGATCCGTTCGATGTAAATCGAGGGATCCGCGGATCGGCTGCAATTACAAAATGCATGTTTTGACCCGACGAAAGGTTTAATCTTTGTAGACCTTTTAGTGAAGTTCTATTACCTATTTTTACCTTTATTCAAGCTTGATTAACAAGATATCTAACAACAAAACTTCAAATAAAAAAAAAATAATCACTAAAACACTTTTCATATTATGCTTATTATAAGATAGAAGCATATATCACCATTTTATCCACAAGCAAATTTAGCACGTTTTGACCAAAAATTGTAACTAAGAGAACATGCCTTTGCTATATTCCCTTTTTATGGTTTTAGAAACCATAGACGCGAAATACTTCATGATCTTCTAAGATACCACAATCCTTTGCTAAATATTCTTTTTAAGGAAAGAGATATTTAGAGACATTCTTCATGATCTTCTTAGGATTCCCAAATCCAGGTATGGATAATTCTTAACAAAGAAAATATTAGAACGTTCCATCATTGTCCAACATAGTACAATGTGATGTTTTTTAAAACATGACCTAAAAAAAATCCTTCTTTGTAGTTTTCGAACATACACGGATCGTATCAAGTTTTTAAAGTACAACATACTCTAAGAAACTTGGTAGCCTATCTCTGATGCCAATTGTGGAAAACTAGAAGGGGGGGGGGTTGAATAGTTTTACCAATTAAAACTTCCTTTTAATTATTTAGATCGACTTATGTCAATCTATTTGGTTGTTTATGTTGGACTTTGATAGATAGATATATAAGCGTGTAATGAAAGATAAAGAATAAAGAAGCACATCACCACGACACAAGTATTTATAGTGGTTCGGCTACAAGGACACCTTCCTTGCCTACTCCACTCCTCGAGTCACCTACTCGAGAGTTCGTAAACACTACAACAATCTCTTTATGGCGGAGAAGCCTTCACAACGCCGCTTACACCTTTTCCTGTACAAAGTTAAATACCGAGGTTCTTTCACACCAAGGCGAACCACACCTAACACAACGTCGCCTACCCTTTATACGGTTCTAGGCTAACCACCGAGTTCTTTCACTCCAAGGAGAACTAATCCTATCACAACGTCGCCTACCCTTTATTAGGTACTAGGCTAAGCACCTAGTTCCATTACTATGGAGGAACTACTACCCATCACAACACAAGACCTAATCTCAAGGAGATCCACCTTGTTACAACACCATCAAGGATATCACCATCCTTGAAATAAACAAATACTTATATGTATAACGATGCACCCATCGATTATCGACCTAGGCATTCTTCCCTAATGCCACTTTATTTGATTCTTAGGCATCCTTCACTAATGCCTTTGACAAAACGCTTGGCAACTTTCACTAATGCCTTCGTCTCAACACCTTTAGCATTCTTCACTAATTCTTTTGACACAGGCGTTAAGCACCTTTCACTAATGCTTTCGTCTTGACTCTTTCGGCATCCTTCACTAATGCCTTCAACATCTATGGACGAAGAAAGAACTATCAACAAGAGAACCTCAGTTGTCTTGATGATGACGAAGCATGGCAACTCATGGACTTGAGCTTGCTCGACTTCAAGAAGTGGTGATCTCGCCTTTAAGAGGAACCTAGAAGATCACTCAAAAACAAAAGACAAACTACATTGAAAGATCCCTTAGGTTCAGTGGTTAGAGAGGTACAATACTTGGAGAAAGTATGTGTGAAAGTGGTAAGTTGAAATGAAAAGATGGCTCACTATTTATAGAGAAAAATTAGTCTTGTTCCACGGATCCCACGGATCCTCCCTTGAGGATTCGTCCGATGTATTCTTGGGATCCGTGGGGCCTCCTACCCATGGGTTTTGGGTCATGGGTTATGGGTTATGGGTACCAAGTAGATTCAATGTATCTACAAGATGCAATGCATCTAGTCCATGGTTTTGAGTGCTCACCAAGGTACAATGTATCTAGACATTGGGTATGGGTTATGGACTTTGGGTTTTACCTAACTACATTCAATGTATTTGGTCAAGGGGTCAAATACTTAAGTTTCTACCCATTTACATTACCCAATATACTACATACTAGTTATGTGTATATTTACCCAATTATGTAAACACTAGTTGTTGTACATATGTAATACTAAATCATAAAATCACTTATACTTGTTTTAGTGTTTTATGTGAAAACGTAAGTGTGTTAGAAAACTATTGGCTCAAACCATTTACGTATTTTATTTGTTTCGTTAAAATGATTTTACGTTTGTTATCGACAAAACATTAGAAGATCGTAACATATAAATAAATGTTTTTACGGCTTATTTGTATTAACACCTTGTCTCATTAAAAAACCTTGCCAAAGAAAAACCCTGTGGGAAAACTTTAAACAAGGAAAAAGAGTACAAGATTTGTTTGTGTTAGGAATTGGAAATTCCATAGTGAAGTATCGGTCACCCCAAATATATTCTAGCATAAGTTTGCTCGTAGATATATCGTTATTTATCCGTTTATTAGTTAGTTATTTGTTTAGTTTAGCGTAGTGTAACACCGTGGAGGAAGCACGGGTCTTTACCCACTGTATGCCTGATCCACAGTCCGATAGGAGGACGTTATGTTTGTAACTATAAATACCCCTTCCATCCATGGAAGGGGTGGTGCTTCTCAATCTAGTATTTCACAATTTGCATTACAAGTCTCTAGCAAGAAACACCCTCTCATCTCTTTCTCTCTCAAATGGCTAACATGTATTTTCATCATCCAAGACCACCCGAATCATCAACACAATAAATATTACGATCCTACAAATGGTATCAGAGCCAGGTTATTGTGTTGTGTTGATTTTTTGTGGTTTTGATACATGTTTGTTGACTGTTTTGGTACTTTTGGTCCGATAATATTTGTTTCAGCTTTACTGTTTGGTCAAAAAATATAATAGTTCTTAGTTTGGTCTACAAACAAAATCATATGTCCATCAAAGTACTTGTCTTGTGTCATTTCTGTCCAAGTTATTTATTGTTATCATTTTTGAATGGCTTTTGTACCAAAAGCTGGAAATAGTTGTGGTCATCCTGTGGTGAAATAAATGGTCAATCTGGTCGGATTTCTTGTGGTAAAATGTCAAAAAGATGCATTTTTATGCAAGTTTTCTGGGTTAATATGAATATGGTCGGAATTTGGTCGGAAAACTCATCGGAAAATGTCAAATTTCAAGTTAGCGACTTGTCTAAGTGTCCAGATTCATTGTACCTTATTTATAGCGACTTGGTGTAGCGAGTTGAGTCAAAATCTGCCTAGCGACTTGTATTTACAAGTCGTAGCAACTTGCAGGCTGTTTAGCGACTTGTGGTTATTTGACTATTTAGTCAAATAAATGATGTAGCGACTTGACACAAAACTCACCTAGCAACTTGTCCTTTATTACTCTAAGCGTGTTGACTATTGAGTCAACCGCGGCTAGCGACTTGGTCTAGCAACTTAGGCTAGCGACTTAGGCTAGCGACTTGACAGAAAGAAATGATGAAGAAGAATATAAGAAGACCACGACCACATAAAACATGCCAATACCAACATCACAACCTCATGTTAACCATCATCAGTACAATACTAAACCGACATCAACATATCATACACCAACATCAACATATTAAGATATCAAAGATCTCAGTTGCTCATTCGTGGTTCTCAAAATGAAAACATCCAAGACTATCAAGATTCTCAAACACGAAATAAAACTAATCCATCATCGATATTTTCGATGTATTCACTCCATTTTATTTCCGAATATTAAATGAAATACAAAACCATCAGTTTCTTGTTTCTTTTCAATCGGTTCAATGAAAAATAAAAGCAACATCTCTATGATCTCAGTCTCGTTCAATTTTTGTCTTAATCTTTCAAAGACAATTTAATTGAACATATATCATCATTGATCAATACTTGTAAGCTAACATGCATATAGATCTCAGCTTTATCTCCATTTGGTACTTAAAGTTTCGTCAATAATCAAAAACCAATGAGATAAATTCATCATAGATCATATTAGGAGATCACTCCTATTTAATATCCGAGACTATATGAGTACTATCATATAACAAGGATGTTATATGTAGTTATTTTGCTCGATTCATTGTCTTAACATCATAAGGATTAAAGAAAACCTACCTGTGAACCTTTGTGAGTTATTGAAACCGTGACAATACTCTAACCATCTCTGTGGCGAGTAAACGGTGCATATGTCTTTAGGAAGAGATGATGGGGAGGTATGGTTTATAATTTGATGTATGAAGCGTTTTGATTTGATATTTGGAATGATGCGTGGTACTGACATAAGATGAGGCGTACTAGAATGAGATTAGGGTTTGATTAAGGAAGATAAGTGATGAGATTGGTGATTCACGATGCAGGGATGGGAGGCGGATATAATTTTTGAGAGATGTTTTAGGGTTTGATGGAGAGAATGAGGCGCTTATGCTTAAGATAAATGTGTTTAGGGTTTTTAGAATGACCTAAATTTTAGGTATCACTCGTTTTATAACCGATTGCTTAAACATTTTTCTAATTGGATCGGGTATGACATGGATTTGGGCCCAAACTTAGTGTTTTGTTGGTAAACTTAGTGTATATTATGGATCGGGTATGACATGGACTTGGACTTTGAACACGTTTCTTGGGCTCATATTATTGATTTTGTATACACATCTTGGGCTGCAGTGATTTGGTGTAATTATGAATTGGTCGATGTGCTTGAATAATCAACTTTTATTCCGGAAAGTTAAAATGTTTGGATACATATTGATTATTATTGGTGAAATGTGTTATTTTGAGTAAGTATTCTTGGTTACAAATTTCATGGGGGATATTGTCACGGCTTGAGTTGATCTTTAATATGTTCAAGATTCTTGTCCAGTATTCTTAATTGGTACTGAATTGACAGCTTAAATGATTTTATTTAAACGATTGGACTTGGATGTTTGGATTCATTCTTATTGATCGGGCCTTGATTCTTACATGTAACGAAGTTTGGGTCGTACACATGATTTGGTCGGATGGGCTTCTCAAGTGACTTGACGATGAAGAGACTTGTTGAGATCTGATATGAAAAGTTGTGATGTTGTGTTATGAGGTTTGATACTTTGGCTTATACATCTTCACAAAGGATACATAATTCACGGCTTGAGCTAAAACTTGAAAAAAATGACTACGGGGTTTTTGTACGGTATTATTGATGCGAATTTGAAGAGATATTTCATGGGTGATCTTCTTTATCTTTGAGATGATGGTTGATTTGTTGCAAGTCTCAAGATAACTTGTTGGGGCATAACTATCACTTTAAGTGATTATGAATTGACAATCTGGTTATAACTGATATAAGGAGTTACGTCGCCGTGCTCACAATGTATAACTATCATCTTAAGGAAGTTGTAGTACTTAGTGTCACACGGCGTTGTGGATTGTTCAAAAATATAGAACAAGCAGTAAGTCACTAAGTTGGGATGTCTCCTTTTTTTTCAAGTTAGTCGTATCGGGTTATCTCCATATGTGGTCATTACTATTAGCCGATGAATTAATGGAAGTTCAATTTCGACAATTCCCATGAGATATTGGACGCCACGTAATGTCAATGATACTTCACAATCTAAGCAAAATCTTTCAAGAATCTTGATTATCATTATGATTTTCAAGATGTTTGCTTATGACAAGAACTTCTCGTGCAAATGGTGCGTTACGTTATGATGCTTCCGAAAGTTCAAAACCATCATGGGGAGAAAGCGTGTACTTTGATGTTTCGGTTAACCTCCGAGGAAAAGGAGTTTATACTACTTGACTTAGTATGGTTTGTGAATTTGTCTATGATTGTACAATATTTAAGATACGACCGGGCCTTCGATGGTGATCGAAGGGTATGAGGTGATATACTTGCCAAACTTGTAGTCAATACGCAATAAGAAATAGTAGACACTTAGTTAAGTGATTGCGCAGGGGTTGTGCCCTGCGAACCACCTCCGGCGTGTGAATGAGTATATGATATGGGTTGTGAATAATATAATGTATGTGAAATACTGTGGTGAGTCAACATACCATTGAAATGACCCGTCCAACCTATTTATAGGTGATGAAAATAGCTTGGAGAGTGTTAGCACACGTTTAGGAGATCATGGGGGCGTCCCGTGATTTGTGGTAACCGCTAGGGCTTCATCCCACTATCTCGGACTTGGCGGGAAGCTAAGGACATAGTGGGAACATGGGGAAGACCAGTCAAGGTTCTTATTGTCTTGGCATCTTGAGAAGACACCGGAAGGGCATAGGCCTTGGTGGCGGATTCCCAATCTGGTAACCATGTCAGCGATGAATGGTTTCGCCACCATGACTTATGAAGAAAGACTTGGGTCTTCGTAATGCAATTCGACTAAGGCCGAAGGGGTCCTTCGACTGATCGGAGGGTACGTCATCAAGCCCCGGTCGTAAGTGATATGTACGAACAAAAATATTGCTTACGACTGAAATAAAAGCGAAACTTCCCTTCGTCACAAAAAGCGAGCGAAGATGAAAAGTCTTGTTAATATTGACCGTAATAAATGCATAGTTAATCTTAACTACCCGTTTTCCTCGGTATTAGTAAACATCCTTTCAAAATTTAAAAGAGGTTTGAAATCCGGTAGAAAAGGGATAAATCTGGACACGTGTGGGGGTGAGATGCAACATTTGTAAGGTATATAAATACAAAAAGCAGTAAAACCCTAACAAAGTAACTCTCCCCAAAGTTTTCACCTACTAAAATTTCTTTCGATCGAGCCTTGACCAAACAAGGTAAAGCGCTCCTTCTTCTTCTATATTTCAAATATTTTTGTGTTCTTTAGAAGGTATCATGTCAACCAATAAAAATTTGTGATAAAACAACAAGGTCAAGACACTAACAGGGAGGAGCTTAAAGCATTCCTCATGATTATCCCATTCCAAAGGAACATAAAATAATGCTACGAGTAAAATCAAGGGATATTTGATGCCCCGAAAATTATGTAGGTTGTATATCACGCTTACACCACTTCCAATCTTAGGGTACCTTTGCATCCTTTGATCTTAGAATTCCTCAGGTATTATGAAGTACACATTTCTAGGTTCAACCCGTTTGGCCTAGCCAAGATTACAACATACATCGTTATGTGCAAAGCCTATGGGTTTGAACCATCTTTATTTGTGTTTAGGGTTTTTGAATCTATACCGGGAGGAGATTGGTTGACCTTGGCCAAGAGGGTGAAAGGATGTGCCCATTTTGATAGATAGACCATTTACGAACATAAGGGCTGGAAAGGCAAGTTCTTTTATATCGAACCCACCATTATCCTTCCTGCGTACTCTGCATTGTTAAACCCGGACTTTCAATATGATGAGAAAAGGTTCACCGATCCATTGCCTTATCTTGTGAGAAGAAATCCATTGTATCAGCGCTGCTCGTCATCCATTTGACCGCGGACCTTCCACTGAGCCAATCACATTCATGGTCGGCATTGTTGAAAGATGGGAGGGTCTCCGTTGGTACACGAGATAATTTGTGATGGAGAAAGTATGTACTTTTAAATTAACATAAAAAACTAAACTTATCTCGCTGATATTTAACTCATTTTATTCTTTGTGCAGAGATGTCGTTCAGGAACTTTGTTGTGGCTGGAGGTGCGAAGGAGGTAAGCTTTCTTCCAAAGAATCCCCAAGAGACAAGCTATGGCGTGGGCTCCCCGTCGGTGTCTATAAACAAATATGAGGTGGAAGCCCAGCCTGTTGAGCCTGTATCCTCTGCTCCTCCGTCAAAGGAACCCGTAGATGTGGAAGGTCAGTTGGTGGAGAACGTAGCTGACTCCGACGAACCAGTCTCCGAAGGAACATTGGCCATCGTAAGACCCTCCGGCATAGGTGAGAGGTTGAGCGGGAAGGGTGCCGTGCTAAATCTATAAAGTCTGCTTTGAAAAAGCTCTTTTCTACCTACTCCTCCTCTCGAACTACCCGTGAAGAGTGCCCGGTAAGGCGTGGAATTTCCGACCATCGAAGGGCTTAGCGGCGATGACATCCATGGTAAACTTCTTTCTGTGAAATAAAATTAAATACCAAGGATAATATGTTAATGAAATTTACTTTTGTTGTAGGAATTCCTGATACGAAGGAGCTTCCTTCTCCCCTAGCTTGTCACCAACTTATAAGCCATGTGATCCCACCCAAATGGAAGGGGGTGATGGATAACATGTCCATAGAGAGGCTCTGCGATCTTCATGATAAAAGCTATGTTCGCCAGGGCATGCTTGACAACCAATTTAATGCTAGGATAAGGGAATTGCTCCGTGTTGTCACCAAAGCTCGAGAAGAAATGGATACTATCTTTGAGGAGGAAAGCTAGAGATCAAAAGTATCAGACACGGAGAAAAGTGTGAGGAAGCATTGGAGGATTTTGATAAGAATCCCTTGGTTCAAGATCTTAGGTGAGAATGAAAAGCTCAAGGTTAGTTAGCAGCGAGTGAGGTGAGTCGTGAGGCTAGCTGTCGAAGGATCTATGGTGGTAGTCGGCTATAAGGAACAAATATCTATTCTTTCATCCAAGTGTGGAGGTCTCGAACAAGAGGGTCAAAGTTCTTTGGACCAAGAGATCCAGCTCAGAAAAGGTAGATGGATTGAACCTTTGCACGAAGATCTTGAAGAAGGACGGGGTGGACACGATAACTAAAGTGATCCCACATTGCTATGGAACTTTACCATAGCGATGATGTGGGATTGCCATTGGGAATGTGGTGAATCGCCATTTTTCATGGCAAGTGTACCACTTTGGAGGAGGTGGAGAAGGCGGGAACCCGGTGGTCTTTGGAGAAAATTCCGTATGCAGGCAACTCATGAAAAGAATATGATGATGCGGTAATCCTTAACGCTTTAGAGTTCCCTTTCCTGCGAGATGTGACAGAAGGACCCAGCGGCCTCAATTGAGGACACCTAGCCAATAAGCCAAGGGCGATCGACCTCCGTCTTCCTCGAAGAGGACTCCATCACCCAGGTTCCATCTCGAGCTCGGTGATCCCACTCACTCAAGGTTTAAAGAAGGCAACCATGTGGTTGTAATTTGATCCCAATGGTATGTACCTGTTTAAAACAATTATGCGTGCTCCGTTCCGGGCTCGTGCTGATGAAACAATTTACTCATTGCATGTTGGAAGTAGGCTACGGCCTAAGACAATAGTTTATAATGTTGGATGTTTAAGGCTACGGCCTGTTTTAGACTTGTAAAACTAGTCATAAATCTACAACGAAGCCACTAGGGCTCGAATTTTGCCATGTGTGATTCTTCTCTTTTTACTTTTACTTGCGTAAAAATATTTTTTACAACCTAAGGCGTATGGTAGATGCATAGCCTCATTGTGTGTAGTTACTTCACCAGAATATTAGCAATCGTATAATTTGATCTTGACGGAGGGTCACGACCAGCTCGTCTTGATCCTTTAGGCGTGAAAGGCTTGAAATACCTTAAGGCCATATAGGAAAGTTAATGTGAAGTTGAGATGGATGTTATGCATATGAGCAAGACATGTTGTTTATTCTTTGTACATCCTTCGACATTCAAACTTATAAAGCGACTTGGTGGGCAAATCTTTGTTGTATTGAGCGAAACAAGAGATTTGAGGGAAATGTTATTATCATTAAGTGGGTAGGGAGGATTACATCATTTTAAGAAATGAATACTAGGCGCCACCATTAATGCTTCTTTCCCAAGTGAGAAGAATGCAAATACATTGATTGAAAGCAAATAAAATGTGTCCTTAGACATTGTAAGTGTCATCGTAGAACTTCTGAAGAGTAGTGCCATACCGGGTTCTATCAATAACGTCTCCTTCCAAGGTTTCCGACTTGTAGGCTCCGTTGCCATCGCTTCCTTAATAACGTAGGGTCCTTCCCATGTGGGCCCTAGTTTACCACGATACTCGCCTTTACTTGCTTGTTGTTGAGTCGGAGGGCGTATTCCCACAGTTTGAAGGTCGAAGGCGGACTCGATTGTTATAGTACATTTCAATCTTTTGCTTGTGGATAGCCTCTCTAATTGAGGCTATTTCCTCTCGTTCTTCAGTGGGTCCAAGTTGCTTTCTGAGTCTTTCTTCGTTATCTTTTGCTTGAAGTTCATGACCTTTCATTTTGACGCTTACTTGAAGGAATGAGCTGACTCCGCAGTGCCATACATCAAGTCGAAGGTGTTTCTCTGTGACTTAACCGTGTCGTTCTATGCCCAAAGTACTTGAGGTAGTTCATCTACCCAACGGTGGTGGTGTATCGACCTTCGTTCTATTCCTTGTATGATGTCTCTTGGTAACCTATACTTGACCGTTACCTTGAGGATGTTAAGCGGAGTGAAAGATTGTTTGATATTCGGACCTACGCAAAATCTTGGGAATACTCCTTCGCAAAGCTGTTTTCCATTATCCGAAATGATGATGTGAGGTACTCCGAACCGACAGATAACATGTTCCCACACAAATTTTTCCATGTGTCTTCCTGTGATGGATGCTAAGGGCTTTGCTTCCACCCATTTAGTGAAGTAATCAATGGCTACGACCAAGAATTTTACTCCTCCGGGGGCAATTGGAAGTGGGCCTACGATGTCAATTCCCCATTGGCTGAAGGGCCATGCGGACGTTCTGAAGTCATATCTTGCTTTGGTAGTCTTGGGACTCGTGAGTGGACTTGAGGGCTTCACTACGGATGATGTTATCGGCGTCCTATGCATCGAAGGCGGTAATATCCGATCCTCATGACTTTGGAGACAGCGGAGCGGGGTCTGCGTGAAGTCGCGAGAGCCTTCATGCACTTTTGGATGATGTTGGCGACTTTCCTTGGTCCTACACAACGGAGCCAAGGGGCGGGAAAGACCTTACATAAGCAATTTCCTATGATTACATCTTGTGGTGCTTTAATCGCGCCTTCGAGCCAACTTCGATCCTCGGCGTTATACCACTTATTAGATATTCTCTAATAGGAGTCATCGGTTTGAGTCTTCCCCGGTTTATGTCGGACCCTCCTTTCGGACGATGGACCTATCTCCAATACTTGACCAAAACTTCCTTAGTTAGATGAGCAAATGCCATTGATGCCAGTTTGCTAAGTGCATCCGCCTTCTTGTTTTGGTTTCTTCGAACATGTTCTATGGTGTAGGATGCGAATCCTTCAAGCATTTCTTTGGCCTTATCCAGGTATTGTTTTATCACAGGTTGTCTTGCCTCGTAGGAACCTTTTATCTGGTTGGCCACTAGTTGTGAGTCAACAAAAATAGCCAAGTCTTCCACTTCCATATCTTTGGCCAATCGGAGACCTGCTAACAAGGCTTCGTACTCCGCTTCATTATTCGTAGCATCGAATTCAAAACGGAGTGCATAAGTGTACTCCTTCCCTTTGGGATCAACGAGCATAAGACCCGCGCCAGAGCCATTGGAGCTTGAGGCTCCGTCGGTATATAGTTTCCACCCTTCGATTGCGTTATCAGGCTTCTTTTCAACAACCTTTGTGTCATGTTTCGGTTCGGAGGGTGTTTCTGCTAAAAAATCTGCCAATATTTGCCCTTTGACCGAGTTTCTGCCTTTGTACTCGATTTCATGCTCTCCTAGCTCAATAGCCCATTTAGCTATCCTTCGGACTTCTCGGTTTTAAAAGTATCTCGCTTAATTGGCTTGTCGGTAAAATGCGGTTATGGGGTGAGCTTGGAAATACCTTGAGGCGTCTCGCGGCATGGACCAAGGCCAAATTAGCTTCTCGAATCTTTGGATAATTTAACTCGGCCCTCAGTAAAACCACACTCATGAAGTAGATAGATTTGCTTCTTCTCCCTTTCATAATAACCAAAGACGATGCTTCGAAGGAGGCTGCAATATACATGAACAACACTTAGCCTTTGATTGGGGCCGTGAGTGTAGGTAAAATAGCCATGAACTCCTTGAGCTTTTGGAAAGGCATCGCATCTATGCTCCTTTGGAGCGTCTTTTTATGCTGTGCATCCTTTGAGTGTTTTGAAGAATGGCAAAGATATATACGCACCCTTGATAAGAACACTGCTTTGAGACTAGCTTTCCGTTCGGACTTTGCACTTCCTTTAGGGACTTAGGAGCATCGCAAATGTGATAGCCTATAACCTTGAAGGATTGGCCTTGATACCTTGCTTAGTGATCAGATTCCCCAGGAACTGTCCTTCTTCAACACCGAAAGAGCATTTCTTGGGATTTAACTTCATGTTGATGGCGCGAAGCTGGTCGAAGGTTTCTTTGATGTCGGAGAGCATCTCCTCCTCCGATCTGCTTTTGATGACCATATCATCTACGTGCGCCTCGATTCCTACCTGTCTGTTTGTGGTAGGCTTTTTCCACTAAGCGTTGGTAGGTGGCACGCATTTTCAAACCAAAAGGCATCTTTTGTAACAATAAACACCTTTTCTGTGAAGAAGGTTGTCTTCTCTTAGTCTTCTTCCGCCATTAGTATCGATGGTAACCTTTATAAGCATCTAAAGCATTTTAGCGAAACCACGATAAGGATTCCACCTTCCAATCAATTTACGGCGGTGGTGATCCTTTGACGAGCTTTGTTAATATCTGTGAAGTCTCGCGCATTCTCCATCCTCGTCATGCTTCTTGACCATAAGCTGGATTGGCTACCCAAGTTTGATACTTTACTTCTCACGAGTATGCTGCTTTGCTACAAGCTCATCAACTTCCTTACATGCGTGACCTTTCTTTCGGGAGCGAGCTTGACGCTTTTGTTTGATGGGTTCAATATGTTTGAACTCATTGAGTTTGTGTTCGATCTCAAGGGCTTTCCGTCTATGGTGAGATTTACGGGAACCCGTCGTGTCGAATAGGTCCATGCGAAGGCGTCTGCGTTAGCCTGAGTACCTTTTCCAGTTACGCTTTAAAGAAGGTGGGGCTGTTTCCCAATCACCACTATCGATCGGGTAGAGACTATTTACCACAATCGTTCTTGACATCGGAACAAGCGAGAACATCTTTGAAGAATCCTCAAAACTGTTTGATCCATTTGCCTATTGTCGTGGCTCCTTCATTTTGTAGGTGGAGAATACCGTTCAATGCCGAAAGGTGTGCGGAATTTGATTGCGGCATGTATGGTTGAGACAACAATACCCGTCTTACGCATTGTTGTTCTCCTGTCGTGAGTTGTAGGAGATTCCGACCTTACGATCGTGAAAACCGAGTTTCGTTCTTTTTAGCCTTCCTTCCCGATCGTAACCTCTGGGGGACTTCTCCCAAGGGCCATGAGTGTTCCCAGAACCCTACTAAAGGTACCTTGAATCTACTCTCTTGACCTTATTGAAGGTTTGAGCTTTAGAAAACATCGTTCATAGATAACCCGCGAGGAGCTACCGCATCAGGTAGGCTCTGTTTACTTCTCTATTGGAGATCAAGACTTTAATGACCACGGGATCATTAGAAGAACTTTCCATGATTGAAGGAAAAGTGACATCTCTACTCATACAAAACTTCCTCTGCCTTCCTTCTTTGAACCGAGTCTTCTTTATAAACCATGAGGATGGGTGCTTGACGGTGTGGTATCTTTCCCAAGCGTGTGTGGAGGCTTTTCTTTGCCTCTTTTATACCCTTCACCAAATGTCCCAATTGGCCGGACTTCGGCCTCTTATCTCGCTTTTGAGTTCTCGGTGGTTGGTGTCGTGAGCATGTCGTCATGGAAATAGCAAAACTTGGAAGTGTCTCTGGGCCTCCTTTGTTTGCCAGCGAGGAGGAGGATCAAGGCCTTGTGACCTTTTCGGTGGCGAGTATCTCCGCAGGGATTTGGACAGTTAGGCGGAGAGACCATGGTTGATGTTTTTGTGGTATGGAGTAAACATGTCCACATTCTTGTGTTTGTTCCTTGACCCTTCCCACGAAGGATGCTTGAGACTTTCTTTGATTTTCCTTGTTTTCGTAGGAGCCCGTTGGTGGACACTTCTTTGCTTGATCGGTGTAAGCCTTTTCCACTAATCTGTATAGGTTGGGAAGATGGGTGGAAAGGAATTCAACCAAGCTTCATTTCATAGGCCATACACGAAACACGAGATCTCGCGGCGGTCTTCGTCTGCAAGCCCATTATCTGTAAGTGTCATCGGTGTATCTAGTAATGAAAGCCCTAGTGCTCTCGTTCTCCTTACGCTTGATGTTGTACCTTTGTTAGGTGCGTTCTTGTGAACTTTTACATTGGCGAAATGTGACTGAACTTGGCTTTAAGATCATCAAATTCACAATGCTACGGTTTTCCGTTCCACCATATCTGACGAGTCTCGTAGGGTGTATGTAAACATGTGACAAGCGACATGCATTACCACACGCATTCTAATAGCCCCTTGAACAAGTGTAAAGTTATCAGGATCCACTTTCCATCATAAGTACCAATATGTGCGGGCATTTTCAACCCATCGGGCAAAGGGTAGTCTTATCCACCTTACGAAGGGTGTTGTGGGCCATGGGCTCGAATAGAAAGCGATTATAAGGTGGCATGTATGTAGGGCAGCATTGTATGGGTTATGATTTGGAGGTATTCCAACGTATTTTGGTTAACATATTGAAATTAGCGGTAGGCATATAAGGTGGGTGATTTCCAACGGGATATGAGGGATATACCATAGGTTGCCCGTAGGGCATGCTTCCCGTATGGTTGAGCAAAATTGGGGTTGTTAGCTTTGCCCGTTAGGTGGGGATAAACCCGCGAGGGTAGATTGAGCACGAAAGGAGGGTACATACCATGAGGAGAAGATTTCCTCCCATTTAGTGAGATAGATTGCCTTCTCTGGGATGCGTGGGAAGGCATCTTTGAACCCCGCCTCAGGTTCTTCCCGGATGAGCCGCCAGATGGTGGCAAATTAACTTCATAGTATCCCTTTGATGACTTCTTCCATTGGAGCCTTCCGCCGTTCCTTCCCTTCTTGTCGGGCCCGCTCGGAAAGCATCTTCGAAACCAGCCGACCTTCCACTGGGCCTTGTTGCTCGGAGACCCTACCATGCAATCGCAGCGAGTAGCCCGGGAGCCAAGGACCTAGTCTCCATTTCTAACTCTTCGTCATACTCATCGCTTGAGTATTCTAACTCCTACGCATTTCCGCATTCGAGCTTGCCTCGGCGAGCTCTTAGTAAAGACTCTAATGCTTCGATGTTAGCTTGAAAAATCTTGGGCCGATTACGGGTTCGGGGTTAGCCGTGGTTGAAGCATGGTTGTTGGGAGTTATTTCGGGTGAATCGTGTGGTAAAGTGGATGCGGTTATATTGGGAAGGTTGTTAGGATGGTTGATTGGGATTGGTGTCAAGGTCGAGAAACCACAGGGGTATCTTCTCTTCCTTGAGTCATGCCGTAAAACTAGTGAGTGATTATTGGGTGTAAGTTTGGAATAACGAGACCAATAGTAGCGGGTCCCACGGATGGCGCCCTTGATTGTACAATATTTAAATCGACCGGGCCTTCGATGGTGATCGAAGGGTATGAGGTGATATCTTGCGCCAAACTTGTAGTCAATCGCAATAAGAAATAGTGAACTTCGTTAAGTGATTCTTGTGAGGTTGGGCCTGCGAACCACCTCCGGCGTGTGAATGAGTATATGATATGGGTTGTGAATAATATAATGTATGTGAAATCTTGTGGTGAGTCAACATACCATTGAAATGACCGTCCAACCTATTTATAGGTGATGAAAATAACGGAGAGTGTTAGCACACGTTTAGGAGATCATGGGGCGTCCCACGATTTGTGGTAACCGCTAGGGCTTCATCCCACTATCTCGGACTTGGCGGGAAGCTAAGGACATAGTGGGAATGTGGGGAAGACCAAGTCAAGGTTCTTATTTGTCTTGGCATCTTCAGAGAAGACACGAAGGGCATAGGCCTTGGTTTGGCGGATTCCAATCGGTAACCATGTCAATGATGAATGGTTTTACGCCACCAATGACTTATGAAGAAAGACTTGGGTCTTAGTAATGCAATTTCGTGAGGCCGAAGGGGTCCTTGACTGATCGGAGAATGCGTCATCGATCTACATTCGGGTAAAGAATTGTTGATGATGAAGGTGATTTGTTGATGAACATTGCATGTTCCCCTAAAGCAGATATTCACCAAAACCTAATTTGTCATAACACTTTCAAGGCGACATTGTTTACGGTTTAGTCTTGATTTTGTAAAATCCATGAAAAGAAATTATTTCTCGGTTTAAATCATAGACTTGTAAAATCCGTAACAATGGAAACATTCAGTAAAAGTAAAGTGCATTTCGGATCTATCTTACGGTTTATTCTTGGTTTTGTAAAATCCTGCGAAGAAACTATTTCTCGGTTTAAACCATAGAGTTGTAAAATCCGTAATGATGGAACTATCTTGGAGAAGAGAAAGTGTAATTACGGATCTTACTTGATCTTTGGTGCTACGATTTACGCTTCAAAGAAGGGATAAAAGAGTGTACTTCATGAATTGGATGTGTGTTTGGATTTTCGTCATGGCGGTTTGGTTATTACATGGTTTACGGGGTTATGTGCTTTTGACCATGGTCGGGATGAAACCATTATCGAGTTCATAAAAAGCGTCAAGAAGGCTAGAGTTGAGCTTTTAACGGAAGATGTGACAACAGGGTTAATTCGATATTATCTATTTGAGGTTGAAGTGAAATATCACGAGCGAGTGTACTTAGTATTTGAAGGAATCGGGGATGGATGGATGAAGATTCTTCATGATCCTTGTTTGAGCTTATTATCAAAAATGAAGACTTGGAAATCTAGTTATTGTTGGGTGACTTTTACCTTTTCTTTTACCACTTGGGGGAATTGGGCTCTTATCACCTCAAAATAACTATCACTTTAAGGAGTTACGTTGTAGTGCTCAGTGTCATATTCAATTGTGGATTTTCAAGAGGTAATGTACGTCTAATACTTGATGGTTGGTTGGATGAAGAGTATAGAGTACTTAGAGATTCAATGGAGGATGAAGTCTCGGCACCGCTCTTTGTTACATATGTGCAAGTTTAAGTCACGAGTTCGGGTTAGTTTACTTGGTCAAATTCATCATATTGGGTTTCTCCATCATTTGTCACAACAAACGACCTCTTGAATGATAATGGGCGATTACATGTTTGCCAAAGAGATTGAAAAGAGAGATGATGGCGTTTGAACACAACGGTTCAAACATCGTTCCTCGAAAAAAGCGAAATGTATGCGCTTGTCGCATTATCTTGGAAGAAGAAATCTTCTCAATTATGACCATTCTCATCAACATGCTTCATGCTTTTCATTGCGCTTCGGTCATCAAGTGAACGGACTCGATAATTACTCTTATTCCACTTGCTCAATATAATGAAGATGGCGACATCATGTGCTAATTTTGGGGAGAAGTGTGAATAGATTACATTTGGATGATAATCACTTGTTTAATCAAGAATGGCATCTCATATGCAATTCTTGAGGGAGAAAGAAGTGTGATATCTTGCATGGTTGATTTATATCACGAGAATATATGGTCAACGGCTCTAACTTATGTAAGAAGAAGCTTCTTATCGGATCATCTTTACATGTAGTTTCTTCTAGGCGGTTGGTTGACATCTTCGCTTTCGGATTGATGAGTTTATCGACAAAGTGCTTCGGTTAATGCTTCATTATACATCAACATGATGATTCGAACAATCTCTATTCTTGTTTGATGTGATTGGTAGTTTGGTGTTACCATCTTGTGTGTTCGTTGCGGCACGATTCGATTTCCTTGATGAACATCTTTACATTCTTGTTTGATTGGGAGGATTTTAGTTAAGGGATTTGCAAGATGTAAAGTTAATTGGGATGCTTTTGGTGTGAGTTGAAGATGTTAACTATCTATTCCCCAAGCGAACAATCTTGAAGAAGGTCGAGTCTCTGATCGGTTCTACGATTTACGCTACATGTTAGAAGACTAAAGGCGAGTTGCATTTGATTATCAAAAGACTTCTTAATTTGAGCATGTATCAAACATATTGTCAGTTTAGGGGAGAGCACTAATTGGGGGAGAGTGAAAGGTCGAATTTAATCCCCAATTAGACTTGCTCACATTCTTCAGTAAGTTGATTCTCACAAAGACTTCAAGTGTTCTTCTCAAAAGATTTCAAGTATTTGGGCTTATATTATGTTGTTGATTCTGAAGTGTCAAAACCAGCAAGGGGGAAGGAGACATGCATCTAAACACGAGTAAACTTGATGAACTTAATACTTCTAAGTGATTGAAGATATCCGGGAAGGCGAAGGTCATGACCGCGAGAGAAACTCAGGTTTTACTCATCAAGGCGTTTAGTGTTCTTATTCCAACTATGTGGGGGAAGAGATGGAGGAGTTAGTTTCCGAAGATAAAGATGATCGTTTTAATTCAAGTGCAAGTTCTCTCTAATATGTGCCAAACTCTTTCGTATATCGATGCACATATTGAGGGGGAGCGAATGGTTTCTTAATGGCTTTTGTGTTCGTGGTTGTGCTTCAAAAGAACTCTTTCCTCTATGTGATAAATTGTTTTGAAAATCCAACGCACATATTGAGGGGGAGAATTTAACAAAGAAAATCAAATGGGTTTTTCCATGGAAATTGTGATCAAAGAAATTATTTCTAAAGAACTCTTGCCTCCATGTGCTAAACAATTTAAAGATCATATGCACATGTTGAGGGGGATCATTTCTAAATGATCAAAACTATTAAGGTACAAAATGCTTTGATTTTATATCACAAGTACCTTGATTGATTTTCCAAATGATTTTTCAATTGGTTTCGAGAAGGAATGAACAATACCAAAAGAACGACCAATTTATTTTATGCATGGTGTTATAAGGATGGTTAGGTTAGGTATTTGTTCCCACGATCCCTTGAGCCGGAGGGATCTACCAGAGACAATCCACTAGATAGTGTAGAAGTCCTTAGGTATGATGAAAAAAGGAGAAAAGTGAGATATGGGAAGAGTGCGGTGAGATAGAGCTAGAAGCGGAATAAACCCAACAGGTTCTAGTTATGAAGTCTCGATAAACTTCTGAAGGGTTGAAGAATGAAAAAGAAATGAATGTAAAAAGGGTGAAAAAAATAGCCCTCAATAATTCAACCTTAGAGGCGATGTTGGGTTCAATACATATGCTCTTGGTGGTTACTAAGGTAACGCTGGGTATTGAAGACAAGGCGTCATGGACCCGATGTGCCTTGCACTACACTTCCCAAGCTACTCAAGTTCCTCTTAAAGGGCTTGTTTCATTCTCATGGGAACCTACATAATCTATCGACTTTCTCTTAGAGATTGTTGATATTGAAGAATGAGACCCTCTCCACAGTCTCGGCATAGGAACCAAATGTGCACTATTGAGTCTAGAGCCAAGAGATCATCCACAATATCTCATTAGGACACAAAATTAATGAAGACTTGTGTTTCACACAATGTGGAAAGTAAGTATATATTGAGAGTCCTCGCATTATCCTTGTGGTATTGCGAACATCCGGTGATATGTAAAGCATTCACGATGAAGATGGAAATCCTTCTAGAGCCAACATCAAACAAGCTCTTGGTGGGTGATATGTGAGATCTTTTCAAAAGATCAAGCTTGTGAAAACTAGATAGAAACGATGGGGCGATTCATTCGTGAATCTACCTTGGTTCAGGATTGGAATTGACGAATACTTTTAGAAAAACCGTTCGATGTGCAAATCTTCTTTTCTCTAGCACATTGAATGTGTACTCATGTTTTCAAACACAAAAAGTATCTCTGATTGAAAAAAAAATACTTTTGGAAAAACGTTTGATGTGCAAATCTTCTTTCTCTAGCACATCGAATGTATTCTCTTCAAATACAAAGGTATTTTGATTTAAAATTGATCTTTCTCATAAAACCTTGTCGTATTGCAAAACTCTTTCTTCAAGCAATACGCGATTGTTTTCAAATCAATTTTTCATCAATCGATGAATCTCAATTCGCTAGTTCACTCAACTCGTGTTTGTCTTCTTTGAGGCGTTCCGGTTTGACAGCGGCTAGAACGACTTGAAACCACGTCAGGAGATCTTGAATTATACGATCACGAGCGTACTTGTCTTGATCAGCGGGGAACCGTGGCCCGTGTACCTCAATTCAACGAAAGTGATCAAAGACACTTTCATGTGTTTTGTGCTAGCTTGTTGTTTGCGGTACATTTAGACGGTTGCGGTGATCGAATTGAGGTCAATCAAAGCGCATGCTCAGCGACATCCACACTTAATTGAAGAAATCATGACTTGTGCATATCTACGAACACGGCTCGATATTTTTATACTATGTTTCTACTACGCTTCTTTGTAAATATCATGAGCGATAAAGCTTCATACTACGATGAAAGATGTCATGATTAAAAGTGTGAGCATGTCGGTCCAAAAGTCGCAACATCACATGAAGGCAACACTGACTATGGATGATCCGGAGAGATTTGATGTGGTGATGATGATCTCAAAGCTCGAAGATCATCAAAGATGTGGATCGATTAAAGACCTCCTTGAAAGTACAAATCATTCGAATATGAAGAGTCGCTACAAAGCACAAAGAATGCGAAATTGAAGAATTAAAGTCTCGAGCTCAAGGCGAAGATTAAATAGAATGCTAAGATTCGAAATGTAAAACATGGGTGACCTCCGCTTAGGGAGATTGTTAGGAATGGAAATTCCATAGTGAAGTGTCGATCACCCAAATATATTCTAGCATAAGTTAGCTCATAGACATATCGTTATTTATCCATTTATTAGTTAGTTATTAGTTTAGTTTAGCGTAGTGTAACACCGTGGAGGAAGCACGGGTCTTTACCATTGTATGCGATCCACGATCCGATAGGAGGGCGTTATGTTTATGCTTGTAAATACCCTTCCATCCATGGAAGGGTGGTGCTCTCAATCTAATATTTCACAATTTGCATTACAAGTCTCTAGCGAAACACCCTCTCATCTCTTCTCTCGAATGGCTAACATGTATTTTCATCATCCAAGACCACCGAATCATCAACACAATAAATATTACGATCCTACGGTTTGTGTTAGAGTAGTAAGTAAAATATAGTCAAAAGGCCCCAACTCCAACTGTCCCAAACAACCCCTTAACCCAAAACATAAACCAAACCCTGCTGCGAATGAGTAAGTAAATCTCAAACACCAGCTGATCTGACCTGTATTACAGCAAATATGCATCAAGCATTTAAACTTGGAGTAATCCAAATATGGTGCAAGTAAGCAAGGCATTCTCAGAAAACATAGCACTCCACAATACAGCTTATGTGAAGCTAATCCCAGGTCATTGCTCCAAAAATCAATACCAAACCAAAACAAAAGGCCAGCGCAGAAAGTTAAACTCAAATCTGTAGTGCATAGCCTACTAAACCACAAACCTCCAAACAGCAGGCCAGCGCAGAAATTAAGCTTCCAATCTGTAGTGCATAGCCAATTGCATAATAAACACCAAGCATCCAAAATAGAACAAAAAGCCATCGCATTAGTTAAAAAACCTTTGTAATGCCCAGCCATCTGCCCAATACTCCTCAGAAACCAATCATAATCATTAGTAAACCAACGCAGGGTATTCGTGTGAAACAACAATAAAAGTTTGACTAAACTGTAAGGCACTTCATCTACACCAAAGCAGTAAGAACAAACCTTTACCTTGTTCACATTTTCTCCTGTAGTGCATAGTAAACTAAAGCTAACCCACATACCAAAACCATCAGACCAGCGCAGGCTAATTGCAAAGGACCAAAAGAAATGCTTAAATAACTTGCCTGGTACTTCAACTACACCAAAGGCAAGATAAGAAAACATACCAAAGCTCCCGCTTTCACCTGTAGTGCATAGCCTTTATGTAGAGAAACTACAGTTAACTAAATCATCATCACCACGGTCAAAAATTTGGTTACAAGTTCACAAACCAGTACTTAATCAAAAAGCGGACCCAGCGAACATGAAAGTCGACCGACACAATAGAACAAAGGGTAGCTGCATCTACGATGCCAGTTAGTACAAGGAACCCAGTATAGTGATAAACACCTGCACCGCAACACTTACGCACATGACTCAATGTGATCATGTACAACATAAAACAACTCAGATTCTATGTGATATCATCGGTACCATCATTATACACCTTCCGGTACTACCATTTATGTCTTTCAAGGAATTTTCCAAATAATGTGACCTTTTCAACCTCACGGGAGTGCTAATTTTCAAACCCGTGAGCTTATGTCTAACCGTATCCACAATCATTTTAAACATAGTCTCTTCCGACCTAAACACATTTTGGAAGATTCTCATATTCCTCTCTTGCCAAATATAATAAGCAATGACACCAAATACTAATATTGAATTACACTCCATAAAGAGTTGTTGGCGGTTTAATGGATAAACCCGAAACAATCTCAGCCCATAAACATGATAAATCCTCAGTGCATAAAGGTTTAAGATTATCCCAAACATTCCTAGAAATTTCAATTGAAAAGCAGAGATGGTTTGTGAGTTTCATCAACCATATTACACAAAGGGCAACAAGTACTAGTGATATTAAACCACTTAGAAATTCTATCCATGGTTTTGGTCTACCTACATAGCCATCCAGAGCACAAACGCGTGCTAGGAATACATTGAGAGAACCAAATGTGTTTATACCATAATACCTTTGTACAATCAAGTCTTAGAGCTTTCCATGATTCCTTAACATTGAAATTTGACTCCTTATTCTTCTTATTCACCCATATAATCTTGTCATCACAGTCACTACTCAAAACAGGAACCGGGACGTTAAGAACCTCTCTAAAACTATCGATCCATTCAAGTGGCCATTTTCATCCATTCTCATCAATCCAATCAGCCACTTTGTCGTTCACATCAAAACCATGTTCAGTGAGAAAGCCATGGGTAATGAGTTTGCACAAAGGGCCGTTGGTGTGCCATTTATCAAACCGGACGAACACTCCCTACCATTACCAACTTAACCGCAACAAAACTACGAATCTTATCTCTAATTCTCGAATCGATTCCAACTCCACGAACCATTCACAAAGCGGCATTATGCCAAATATTTCTACCATAATCCTATAAGCATGCCCCATTTTACCCTAGCGATTCTTTCTTGCTAATAACATTCGAAGGTGCTTGGTCATTAACGCCTTATTCATTAGTCTAAGCGGTTTAAGACCAAGACCTCCTTGGTTTACAGCACAAATATCTTTCAAGCAACACTTGCAATACCACTACCATTACCCCCCGGCCGCAAAAAATTTCTTAAGTAATTTATCAATACTATCACGAGGCGTGGCAGGAATGATGAACATTGAGGCACAATAGACATGAGCGAAGAAGAGCAGAGGAAACTAATTGAAGTCTACCCGCAAAGGACAAAGTTTTGTTCCTCCAATCATGAATTCTGTTCTTAACCTTTTCAATCAACACCCTACAGTCATTGTTGCAGATTCTCTTACCCGTCAATGGAATACCCAAATATTTCATAGGGAATTCACCAATACTAAACGGCATAGAAAGAAGGATCCTAGACTTAACCTCCTTAGTAACATTTCCAAAAAAAGTTGAACTCTTAGCAGGACTAGGGAATAAGCCAGAAGACATGGAGAATTCATCTAAGGCCCTTCTTAAAATACAAGCGGAAATCTCATCACCATGGCATAACAATAATAAGTCATCAGCAATAATTTCTTACACCCCCAATGGTAACGAAATCTACAATTTATGTACGCCCGACCCATAGGGTAAAGGAATCTAAGTAATGGTGTCATATCAAAGCAAAACATTCATAACCAAAAGAAAAGTCTTATCATAAATCACGGAAAATAATCCAAGTCAAATGACTTCAATACATAGGTCAGTGAAGCGAAATAAGCGCCAACATAATATCCGAAATAAATAAGTCTAAATGGCATCATAAGAAATCAAAGCTAAAATCTCTAAGGTAAGTCCTCAAGCACTCATCCCAAGCAACCGACTTCAATGCTTAGATACACCGCGGAAGAAAAGAAAAGTGCGGTTTGAGCTTCAAAGCCCGGTGAGCAGATATGAAAGCAAAGCGAATACTAAACTATAGCGGATCACGAAATAAAGTGAATGAGCAATAACAAAATCTTTATCATTTTCAAATCATAAATCATAGTTTCAAATGAAGTTTATAGTCAAACTACCACGAGCCCGAACTCATATCGGATCATATTCATATTCACATAAGGCAACATTTGTGGGGAGACCTACTAGAGTTATGAAGGGCGTGCATCACGCGACATCAATCATCGGATAACGAGATAACATATAACATATAACATATAACGGATCTAGGATGCATCCATCGCCTTCCTACATATTCACAAATATGCTTCACCATCGAGCGTGGCGAACATCACTCGCCTAGAGTCATATCGGAGGTGCATCAGCGTCGGACATGGAACCCCATGACTAGTTAAATATTTGGCTCGGGTGTCAAACTATCTTAGGTCAAATCGAGAATGTCATAGCGACAGGATCATATTTATCGGAAAATCATTCATATTTCCAAAATCATAGTTTTCATATCGGATAGTTCAAAATCGGATGTTTCATAATTCGAGAAATCAAAGTTCGGATAAGCAATAGCTCGAACAAATCAGATTTTGGGATTCATAGCAAGGCTTAGGAAAACCTAATACAAAAGCGTAAGAGAAACCTTTCTTGAAAAGGTCGAATATCGTGCCTTATTCCAGCAAAGATCAGCGAAAGCGAAGAGCAAAGGATTACTCCCTTCCGAGAACCTATAGAACATTAACGGTCGTCAAGTTATTCTTGATTCCATAATCGTCAAAATGATCTTTTAATATTTGGTATTCATAATTAGTGATCTTTATACTTTAGGGTTTATTAATGAGTCTTAAGTATTTTATAAATAATGTTGTAGATTAGGGTTCGTTATATCATTTATTAAAGTCTATGATTAAATGTGAAAATAGTTTATAAGAAATAACACTTACTATATTTAGCTCAAACCCTAATATATTCTCATTTATGTTCTAGGGTTTCTTACTCTTTAATATCTCATTAATATGCATTTACTTTACATGTTACGTCTTAAAGACTCTCCACTTAACCTAATCGTAATTAATAACCATCTTTCCTTTTTACACTATATCATCTTTTTATGATTTCATGTGACCATAAGTTATTAGGGTTTTAGTATACTTCGCACTTCCTATATTTAACCTAGGGTTTATGTTTCGTACCCTTACTTATTTATTACCGTCTAAATCTCATATACATATGTGTCACGGTTCACCTAGGGTTTCGGCTAGCATGTTTACTGCAAGTTCTAGTTCATTTAAACATGTTTCATATACAAGTTATAATGTTTTAAACCCCATTCGAAAGTCATGCATGCCTCGGTCCAACTCATGCATGTTTGGCTCATTAACTCAACATATACATGACCGATTCAATATTACTTATCACTTTACATGATCCTTATTAATTACAAGTTAAATGGATTAGGGTTTCCCTTGGTTTTGCTTTACACCTCTCGGCCACAAAATAAAAACAAGAAAACATGACGAAACAAAATATAACTTGACATATTCATGCAAGGTACGTTAAAGGAAGACAAATAAATGTTATACCTTAACTTGATTTAGCAAAATCGACACCAAAGGTGTGTTTGGGAGTCTCGGCCGAGCAAAGGAAGAAAAGAAAAAGAGAACAAATAAAACTAGGGTTCCAATTTAATGAATATAAGATGTATTTATAGTAGTAGCAATTAGTTTAGGTTTAGGAAAGGTTGGGTTTGGGTTGGCTTGGGTCCAACCGAACACACTAAACACCAAAATAGGCTTGACCCCTTGGCTCCACGAACACAAACCAACACCCTTTGGGCTTCGGTTTAGGCGCAAACAAAAGAAAAGGAAGCGAGTCCATTAAACAAGCGAGGCCCAACTTATTAGCGAAACATTTCGTCCTTCGTACCAAAGTCATTCAGAAATTATATTCGTTAAGTTTTATTTATTAGGTTTTAATTTCGTACTTTATTATAAGCGTGTTTTACGTATTTTATTATTCTTGATTCCGAGGGTATTTAGTCTTTATATAGGTTTTAGATTGGGTTTTACACAATTCCTCCTAATTTGTCTCTTAACCATCAAGTTAAAAACCTCCATAACAATGGTAAATAGGTAAAGCGACATTGGGTCTCCCTGCCTCAATCCCGTTTACTCTTAAAAATCCCATGCAATTCCCATTAACACAAATAGAAAAAGCGAAGTGAGACATACCATGATCCAATACACCATTGAATTATGAAAGCCAAAGCGAGTAAGAGACGGTCTTCAAAAATCCCAATTAATTATCATAAGCCTTGAATATCCACTTTAAAAGCACACTTCGATCTTACCATTCAAGCTGTAACCTGCGCATAAATTCCTGCCAAGAGAATGTTGTCACTAATCTGTCTTCCGGAATGAGCCTTGCTTGGTTGCTATCAATTAATTCACACAAGCCATCTTTGAGTGCATTGGTGATGACCTTGCAGATACATTTGTATATCACATTACCACAGCATAATGGGTCTATAATCAGAGACTTTCAAGGAACTTGAATCTTGTGAATAAGAGAGATGAGGTTGGCGTTGAATTCTCCAAGCAATTT